>OV050032.1:137783961-138351560 GCA_920105625.2 Clusia tigrina
TAGTATATATATATATATATATATATATATATATATATATATATATATATATATATACGAGTATATATATATATATATTATTACATCCTCAAAAGGTCACTGTTTGGTGTGCTCTATGGGCAGAGGGAATCATTGGTCCATGTTTCTTCACAAATGAAGCCAGCCATACTGTTACAGTCAATGGGAGACGCTACAGAGCCATGATTAATAACTTTTTCGTGCCTGAATTGGAGGATGTTGATGTGGACGACCTTTGGTTCCAACAATATGGCGCTACATGCCATACAGCCAACGAATCAATAAATTTATTGAAGGAAACTTTTGGTGAGCGCACTATCTCGCGTCGTGGGCCTGTGGCGTGGCCTCCAACATCGTGCGATTTAACACCGCTAGACTATTTTTTGTGGGGTTATGTGAAGTAGCTTGTCTACGCAGATAAGCCCGAGACGATTGACGCCTTGGAAGAAAATATTCGGCGCATTATTGCTGCAAAAAGTGGTCGAAAATTGGGCCTCTCGGCTGGAACTTATTCGAGTCAGCCGCGGCGGCCTATTGCCCGAAATAATTTTGAAAACATAATGGCAAACCCTTATCTTTATAGTAAAGCTAAATTCTTGGCCGTAACATTAAATTATATGCGTTTTATTTCAGCTTGAAAACCACACGTCTAAAAAAACACCCTTTAGGTATACTATGCTTAATAACGCATGTATTTTCTTATGAAGATCCAAATTCACCAAACCGACAAGTTTTTATTATTCTAAGTCGAAAACTTTTAGTGACGTCTTCAGGTTGGAAGTTTTTTTGTTGGAAGTTTTTGTGGAAAGTTGTGTTTTGGTTTGTATCTTTGCTATGATGGTGGGAGCTTTTGTGGAAAGCTGTGTTTTGGTTTGTGTCTTTGCTATGATGGAGGGAGCTTTTGTGTAAACCTGTGTTTTGGTTTGTGTCTTTGCTATGATGGTGGGAGCTTTTGTGGAAAGCTGTGTTTTGGTTTGTGTCTTTGCTGGAAGGAAAATTTCACGTGACGTTTAATGAGAGCAATAATAAGTTTCATGAAATTTTCTCATACCCCCCGCCCCTGTGTTTGCTTTTGATCAGCACAAGTTTCTTATAAGCTAAAAGTTATATGAATGCATCATTTGTAAAATGGAAGTGGGAGAGTAAGAGTTATGGATGTTCAAGGATAAACGTTTAATATATATTATATACTACACAAATTTAAAAAAGATCTGTTTAAAATACTTACTTTTAAAATTTTAATTTTCAAATAATTTTAATTAATAATATATCTGTATATTTCTTATTTTTGATTTGTTTATTAAATTTTTTTTACAGTTTTACCAATATTGATACCTTTCTATTTTTTGCTTCTACAAGAGTATACATAAATTCTTTAGCTAAGAAATAAGTGTTAGTTTTTTTCTGTAATTACACAATCTCTGGCAGTCCAAGCTCCTTTTTCAATTGGACGGGAAAAATTTATTATCCTGGGAATTAACTCAAATTCTTCATCCGGATGTTCCATTGCATATTTTTCCTCTGATTTCAAAAGGATATACTGCTCTACGGATTCTGTAAGCGTGTCCACGAATAAATCGACAGTGTTCCATAGATCACTAAAACCTTGATCTAATTCAGCATCATCTAAATTATTTCCGAAATAATTCGGATCTTCCAAAATTGACTTTTCATCATTAAATTTTAAATGATTCATTTTTTCCTTACATAGAAGGTTCACAAAAGTTCCCATACTAAATTTAAAATTTTCCAACAACAGCCTTTTTAAAGTCTTATTTGAAGTGAAGGAAATCAGAGTAACAGATGCGATGTAATTTAAACATTGTTGCATACAGATTAAAAAGTTTTCCCGCCATTCGATATCGCTCATAAAGCATTATACAAGCACAGGTACATCCTGTCTGTTATCATCATTTCTAGCCCACCAACAATCATACTTATGAAATCCATAAACATAATTAGAAAACTTTGATATTTTTAATTCATTTATCACTGCTTCGAAGAATTCTATATTCTCAGCATCAATCCAACATCTATATTTATTTAGTAAATTTGTTAACACAGTAGAGGAAATCATTTTTAGTAAGCTTTCTTCAACTCAGTTTGGTGTTTACTGATAAAATGCAGCTGCATCCTGTTTAGATAAATGCTTATTCAACTCAGTTTGCTGTTTACTGATAAAATACAGCTGCATCCTGTTTAGATAAAAGCTTCTTCAACTCAATTTGGTGTTTACTGATAAAATGCATCTGCATCCTGTTTGCACCCAGCTGCTCCCTCGAACTCAACATTTAAATAGTTTGCTAATGAGCTAGTTTAATGCTTTATTTTCTCATCGAAAACAAAGTGAATATACAAACATATTCATATTTTAAAAATGGATAGTACCTTAAGTTTCTAAACAACATTTCGCAAATAAAGGAATAAAAAAACCAGTTCTAAGCCTTAGAATCTTTCCATTCGACACCCTCATAAGGCTAATTAAGGCTAGCAGGAAAAAAAACACCGTTTGGAGAAAAAATCATGGTGGTGTTAGAGTAACATGTATTATTCTTACCACGAAAATTTAATAGCTTAACAGATGAAGATATTTTAAACTTATCAAGTGGAGAATATTTTATTAAAAAAATAAATGTAATTAATAATAACTATAAATTTGTTTTCGAAAATAAAAATAAAGTAAAAGAAAAAAATCTGTAATAAATTTTTAATTGGTTGTTTATTTTTTAATTAGTTGTTTATTTTTTAAACCATATCCATAACTCTAAAGTGGCCCCACACATTCGTTTTATTAGTACCAGACACTAAAAATCGTTTGTTATCAAATGGATTCAAAGCGACCTTAGTTTGAGTGATGCTGTTAATTTCATGTTTCCGCGATTGAATTAAATTTTGTTCGATTACTTTATCAATATTATTTTGAAGACAATCAACATAGTCATCAAATGTTATCCTATTTTTTATTATATGTCTTTTTACGGCTTTACACTTTTTTGTTCATCTTTACCCTCTATCTGTATTACGTACATTTTTGATCTGAGACCAACAAATGCTGTCATTATGTGACCATTATTTTCATCTTTCATGAGACCCAGAACTTTTTTATTTACGTGAGGGATATCCCATCTGTTTCCAATAGGGTAGTCGCATGTATCAAAACGTTCAACACAATCAAGCTTAATGATTTGATACAAGTCGGGGCAACTGACTTCATATATAATGGAATCTGTATCAGTGTAGCAAGTAGTAAAATTGGATCCAAATTCAGGAACCATATAACCGTCTAAGTCGAAGATACACATACCAACATATATGGGCTTATTAAAGAAAACTTCTGTCTTGTTTAGCTCTATACCAACAAGATTTTCATTGAATATGGTGGAAGCTTTAAATTCCGGCTTGGAAATAAGAGCTTCCGCTCCATATCGACCCAACCATTTTGTTACCAGTTTGAGCAAAAGAGATTGCTTAAATTGAAGAATTTTATGAATTTTAGTTAATCGAAGGCCACATTTTAAAGCCTGCTTAAGACTGCGGTAATGGATTATGTACTTTGTTTTGTTAAACAAAGTACCCATTAATTTCCTCTGTTTTGAGCCTCGAGGTATAGCATGCTCTGGGCATAAAGGGAGATCATTATGTTGATCGTGAAGATTATTTGGATATTGTAAGTATATTTCAAGGATATACCCTATATCCGCATCATCAGATATATCCTTAACTTTCAACTTTTCTAAATTTTCCACCCAATTACAATCTCTATGGGGGAGATATTGAGACATTGCCCAACCATATTGATTATTTGCATCGAAGTACATCAAGTATTTGGATGGTTGAGCAGCATCATAATTGGACATGTACTTGCTGTTTGCATTAGTATACCGATTACTACACTGACTAAGACCCCCACAAATACCTCGCTCTACAAACATGAGCATATCAACATCTGTTAATAGTTCGAGAGTTATGTCAGTATGTTTAAGCATAGCATCCCATGTATAACCCGGTAAAGTGAAATTGTGAGCGGGATCTAAACCGTATGTTTGATAGCATCTTGAGCGAAATTGCTCAAAAATATCTTCTAATAAAAGAGCATTAGTCTTTAAGTGCATGTCTGAATATTCCCTCAAAATATTTATATTCAATTTAGTCCAAACATTGCAGGCATGTGCATACTCATCCTGACTGATACTACAATTATTCAATTTATTATAAAATTGAGAAACATTAGGAAAGAAGCTTTCGGAAAATTTGGAAGCATCTTCACAAAGATCGTAAGGAAATACACCCTTACGAGTAAACATACTTAACTGATCATCGGGCAAATCTTGAAATTGGGATTTTAAAATTGGAAATGAGGAAAGGGACGATGTGCTAAGGTATCCAAACTACTTCCCATAAATTTGAATGAATCAATGAAGCTGAATTTTATTAACAATTCGTCCAAATTCTTTGTAAATGAAGTGTAGCGTTCTTTATTTAGAGGGAGGAGATCGATACGTCCTTTTAAATCTAAAGCCAAATTTTCAATTATGAAAAGAGAGGTTATGAAAAATAATAGGAATCATATGGGAATCCTTGAAATTTCTGTTACATTCTCCTCTTGCGCCGGTCCACTATAAATACCCGTTAAATGACAATGGCACTTTTTTATCCTGACTACTAAATGATTTTTTACATACTCGTATATGACATGTAGTAGCCAATTCAAAATCACGATTTTGTTCAATTTATCTATTGGAAGAGGGCAAAGGAATACTGTTTCAAAATCTTCAGCGAATTGTTTAAGTTCGCTTACAAACCATTGCACACAGTCTCCACCACGATAGACTTTATAAAACGAAAGCGTGGGGCCGTACATACACTGAACAAAGCCAACACTATATGGTATATGCTTCGTGAAGTTGTCTTCCCCAAAATACATTCCAAATCAGCATATATTTCAAATGGAGACATAACATTATATTTATAATTTTTAAAGCTTACAAATTTTTCCTCATCTGTTGGCATTCTGATTTTACAGTTATTCACTTCACCAACATCTTCAACATGCTGCTGCAGTCGTATTTGTGTCTGGAAGTAACGGATGCACCGGTCGCAGAAATATTTGATTTTTGTGTTTGCAGACATCTGACTGGAGAGAAGCCTCCTTACATTTTTTATCCACACAAAGTGGTATCTGATCGGTTTCTCATTATCAGCATCGCTAACGTCATTGTCATCCTTTTCCTCATTATAATAATAGTGTAGAAAGTTTTGAACAGTGCAGACGTGTTTAAGCTCGCTCCGCAAAAATTAATTCTCAATACAAATTTATTAAGTTAAAGTAACTTAAGTTGTAAAGAAAAAGTGCAATAGTGCAGTGATCGACTAGAACGAATCTACCGGTCACTTACTAGGACACATCTTCTAAAATAGAATAAAATAAGAACAAATCACAAATTTATAATGAGTGTGGCTGACACACTTAAACAAAAAACAGCAACAAAAAGAAACGCATATTTTTCTTTCGTCTCAAACGAAAACAACGGCCGGTCGAAATGACATAGAGCAGAGCACGATCTTGCTCTCCCGCTCTACTAGGTGCCAGCAATTCCCTACTTTGGAGTGTCCAATGCGCGACTCCCACTATGGAGTTTTATCCACCAGTTACTACTTCAGCAACCACAATAACAACTCAAAGCTCCTCTACCACAACTGTAACACCGGTGACTGCGACGGTAACGATTAGCTGCAACTCACCAATAATGGCAATAGGAACAACACCAATTTCATCGGCAACAACAAACACGCAAGTACAAAATATAAATATTAAAACCAGTAATAAAATTACCGAAAATAAAAACACAAAACGAAACCGCGAAAAACAATCGCCAAACAAGTTAAATGAACAAAATACTAGTAACAAAAGACCGAAAAAAAAAATGTTCAACGCAACACAAACATCACTCTAAAAATATTGGCTGAGCAAGCCTATCACTCCAAACACAACAAACAGATTCGAACTGTTAGCAGTAAATGGCAAAACGGACTCTCAAGAACTAGTGAAGAACAAAACAACAGTGGGACAAATGCGAACATTAATATACAAAACCAAATTAAGCAACGTTTACAAAAACCGCCTCCTATATATGTTCAGAATGTTGAAAATATAAAAGACTTATCTGAAGCACTAAATTCCATGCCAAATATACTGTACGAAATGAAAATTCTAAGCAAGAAAGAAATAAAAATTCAACCAAAAGAATCCACACTCTACACAAAAGTAATTGAATTATTAGAGCAAAAAGGGACAAGGTATTACACATTTCGACCAAAAGATGAGCGAGGCTTTAGAGTGGTATTACGAAGTATGCACCATTCAACCGATACAGAAGACATTAAAAACGAATTAGCCGAACTAGGCCATGAAGTGACAAATATCCATAACATCCAAAATGCCAAAATAAAACAACCACTTTCACTATTTTCAATTGAATTGAAAATAAAAGATAACAATAAAGGCATATACGACATTACTCACCTCCTACACTGCAAAATTAGCTTAAAGCCACCCCGACAAAAGAGACCAATTCCCCAATGCACAAATTGCCAAAACGTACGGCCACACAAAAAACTGCTGCCAGATACACCCGGTGTGTGTCAAATGTGCTGGAAAACACAAGACAAACATGTGCACAATTAAAATCGTCGCTGATAGAGTAAATTTTAAATGCGTTCATTGCGGTGAAAACCACACGGCAAACTACAGAGGATGTGCGATATATAAAGCTCTACAAGTCCAGAGATACCCTACACTTCGCAAGAAAGAAACAAATGAACAAATCAATATTGAAACAAACCAAAACAATCACAATACAAAAATAAATGGCCAGAAAATCATCTCTGGTATTTCATACGCTCAAGCTGCATAAATGGAAACAATATCACAGGAGCCACATCAAATAAAAAGCAACAGCACATATGAAATAATATCAAACAATGACGATCTATCCGAATTAAAAATAATGATGAAACAACTAGTAAATCAAATGACCAGTATGATGAACATAGTAACTATGATTGTATGCAAAATAGATGAACGCAGTAAATAAGATAAATTTGGCAATATGGAATGCAAATGGACTGTCGCGCCATGAACTAGAACTAAAGACTTTCCTAATAAATAGTTCAATAGATGTGATGTTAATCTCGGAAACACATGCTACAGACAAAATATATGTTAAATTCCCTAACTTTGACATCCATTACACAAATCATCCTGACAACAAATCTCACGGTGGAACGGCGATCATTATAAAAAAATATATGAATTACATTGAACTTCACGCATATAAAAAAGAAAACCTTCAAGCAACCACAATAGCACTAAAACACTCGAAAGGACAAATCGTAGTATCTGCTGTCTATTGTCCACCAAAATATAACAAACACAAAAGAACAATATCTAGACTATTTAAAAAAACTGGGGAATCGCTATTTAGCCGGAGGTGACTATAACGCTAAAAATGTTTTATGGGGATCAAGGTTGACAAATGCATAAGGACGCGAGTTACTTAAAGCTATACGATATAGTAATGGTCGATTCATTAGCACTAGTGAACCAACATATTGGACAACAGATACAAAAAAACAACCAGAATTAATAGACTTCTGCATCACAAAAAATATTCTTCATAAACAGCTGACTATTAAGTCATGTTTAGAATTATCCTCAGACTACTCCCCAATCCTAATGACATTACTAGGATCAATAGAGACAAGACTTTTCTCAGGCATCTATAACAATAAAACTGACTGGAATAGTTTTCGTCTAGCACTGGAAAAACAACTAAAAATAGATATACGATTAGCAATCACAGCTTCAACACCGAAGCTAACGTTAGCAAATACGGACACTACACCAGCGTACATCAGGGGAAAAATTAAATGGAAAAGGAAGCTCCGGAAAACATGGCAAATCACTAGGAATCCGGAAGAGAAACGCAACCTAAACAAGGCAACAAATGAATTAAAAATGTCACTTCAGAAAAACAGAGAAAAGGAACTAGAAAAACATATGCTGAACTTGGGAACGACCACATCAACAAATTACTCTCTTTGGAAGGCTACTAAAAAACTCACTGGTGCAATAATACACAAACCTCCTATCAAAACACAAACCGGTACATGGGCGAAAACAAGTAACGACAAAGCCAACACACTGGCCAAACATTTCCTTGAAATATTTACAAGCGAAATGGACAATCAAACCACTCATCTTGACAATGTAATAAATATCCCGCAATCCAAAACAAAAAAGAAGTCAGTGGCAGAAATCAAAAACAAAATTAAAAAATTAAAAGACAAATAGGCGCCAGGATATGATCTGATAAGCGGGAAAATGCTAAAAGAAATGCCTGATATAGCTATAATATATACCCAAAATATATTTAACTGCATGCTAGAAACTAAGTATTTCTCTCACTTATGGAAAGTTGCACAGATAACAGCCATCAGCAAGCCAGAAAAAGATGCCACCAAAACAACTTCTTACCGACCTATCAGTCTATTGCCAATACTATCGAAAGTATTTCAAAGGATACTACAGGACAGATTAGAGCCAATCTTAACAATAAAAAAATTAATACCCAGCCATCAGTCATGTAATGGAAAGCTATCGACGAAACTGGACGGAAAAAGAGAACGAGTGCAAACTTGTTATGGCACCGAAATCGCGGCACAAGGCCCTGACAAGCGCCTCAGCAACACCGACGATGGCTAGACCCAAACGAGCAGCTTCTAGCCCAGCAAAACCAGAAGATTAGAAAAATTCTGTGAACTTAGGGCCGATGGTTGGCAAACTGTCACAAGAAGTAGACATGTGGCAAAGCGAAGTCAAACACAAGAAAATTCAAAAGCAAAGAATTCCGTGGGCGGCAGCGATAAGTAACGAGGAACAATGCAAGGAAGATACAGGACAAAGGAGACAAAACCAAAGTCCGAAACCGTCCTTATCAAGCCAGCAGAGGATTTTAAGTATGCGGATGTTCTGAAAAGCATCCGCTGCAATGTCAAACCAGGGGATACACAAACCGGTGCGCTCGACCCTGAAAACAGCAGCAGGACGGCTTCTGTTGCAGCTGGATAAAGGAGTAAAAGTGACAACGGGCTTTTGTGAACTTCTAAAAGGTGCATTACAGGAGTTAGCAGTTGTGACTGACCTTAAGCCAAGAGACGCGATAGAGATACAAGATCTCGATCTGATGTCATCGGAGCTCGCCAATATACTGCTGAAAAAAACCGCATCAGGATCGGATGGGTTAACTGAAGATTAAGGCCAGGGCATAACACAAAACGATGTTTCCGGTGCTTTGCTCCTGTTCATCTAACATGGCAATGCAAAGGACCTGGCAGGAAAGGTTTAGGCCTGTGCATAAGATGTGGCGAAACAGGGCACAAATTAAAATAGTGCAGGAACACCCAAAGTGTTGCCTCTGCGTTGATGCTCAATGCAGTCCGGTAGATCATATCCCGAGCTGAAGTAGATGCGCGTGTCCGTATTGGATTTGCCTGCCATCCCATCGGACGCGTCCCCAAGTGGCGGATAGGGGGACCCTTGGTAGGCAAATGACAATACTTCTGAACCTCTTAGGAGGGGCGGGAGTTATATATATCACAATGATTTTATAGACAATGGGTACCATCCGAGGACCAAACTGGCTAGGGAGGAGTCCCGAAAAAAAACCACTGTCTGGCGATGGACAACACTAGGTATAATACTCCAGGTGGAACCCACGCATGTGGAAATCCAACTGCTTCGGCGGCAGAAGCACGGATTCTGGAGGCCCCAACCATCGCTAAAGTCTCTCGCCTTTATCAGCAAGAGCGCATCCTGGACGAGACGGGGGTTGTTATCGCAATCTGTTCTTCTTTAGAGACTGCGGAACGTACCCTGGATCCAGAGGGCCTGCGTCGGGATGTCACCACAGTGGCAGAACGACCGACCAGTGGTTCTGGGGCAACGCGAACTCAAGCGAGGAGGAAGAGAAAGAAGCGGCTTGCTAGGCTCCTGCAGGAGAAATCCTCACGCGGCTCTGCCGGCCCTTCTGTGTCAACTCCCTCCTAAACGCCCAGGTCAGCGGAAGTGACTCCCACGGAAGCCACCGATCCTGCGGAGGGATTGATCGCTCCGGAATCTCACTCGTGAGGTAAGCAGCGGAAGATTGTTGCTGAAAACAGCATACCCACCTGTCCTGCAGCTGTTACTGCTGGTGGCGCCACGACCCCAAAGGGTACGAGCGAAACCTCGGTGGCGGCTAATGTGGCGGGGAAGAATGTTGCCAATATGCTGCAGTTTGCCCAGCCCCTGGCACCCAGCAAAACCATCTGCAGGGCGAAGTCTTTGCCAGTGGAGGGTGGTGAGGTGGACCTTTTGCCCAAGCACTTCCAAAGGTGCAGCCAAGCCATCGTACAGCGAGACGGCTACCGGCCCGCAACCAATGGCGGTGATTGGGAAGCTGGGGCCTGACCATCGGCTGACTGATGCAGAGACAAAAGGTAGTAACATTAAACACTATACAAAAAATTGACGTGTTATTTTTACAGCCACGCCCACTATTGACATATTATAACTTTCAACCTACACAATATTTTATGACGAAATTTTATATTAGTGGTTATATTGACACTAGAAAGTCATATACAAGAAATGGGGTCGATATAATCATTTCAAGGTACCCTACCAAAAATTACCATGAATATGCTCCTAATGATGATTTATGAAGAAAACGTCCTCATTGTTGAACTCGCATGCAAAAGAAAATGTAAAGGGTATTTTGAAGTCGGTCTAATCCGACTTCAGACTTCTGTACTCGTTTACATTATTTTTAGCTTTAGCAATAGCTGATCCACCAGTAGCTAAACCACCAAGTGCAAGAATAATAAAAACTTGTCGGTTTGGTGAATTTGGATCTTCATAAGAAAATACATGCGTTATTAAGCATAGTATACCTAAAGGGTGTTTTTTTAGACGTGTGGTTTTCAAGCTGAAATAAAACGCATATAATTTAATGTTACGGCCAAGAATTTAGCTTTACTATAAAGATAAGGGTTTGCCATTATGTTTTCAAAATTATTTCGGGCAATAGGCCGCCGCGGCTGACTCGAATAAGTTCCAGCCGAGAGGCCCAATTTTCGACCACTTTTTGCAGCAATAATGCGCCGAATATTTTCTTCCAAGGCGTCAATCGTCTCGGGCTTATCTGCGTAGACAAGCGACTTCACATAACCCCACAAAAAATAGTCTAGCGGTGTTAAATCGCACGATGTTGGAGGCCACGCCACAGGCCCACGACGCGAGATAGTGCGCTCACCAAAAGTTTCCTTCAATAAATTTATTGATTCGTTGGCTGTATGGCATGTAGCGCCATATTGTTGGAACCAAAGGTCGTCCACATCAACATCCTCCAATTCAGGCACGAAAAAGTTATTAATCATGGCTCTGTAGCGTCTCCCATTGACTGTAACAGTATGGCTGGCTTCATTTGTGAAGAAACATGGACCAATGATTCCCTCTGCCCATAGAGCACACCAAACAGTGACCTTTTGAGGATGTAATAATATATATATATATATATATATATATATATATATATATATATATATATATATATACGAGTATATATATATATATATATATATATATATATATATATATATATATATATATATATATATATATATCTATGTATATATATATATATATATATATATATATATATATATATATATATTGATATTAAATAATTTTAAGAAGAAGTTATTATTTTCTGGACGAAACAGACGTAGCTTAACAAAAAAAAATGCGAAGCGAACAGCTGCTTACAAGCTGTATGTAAATCAATGTGAGCGATTAGTATTGTACGGACAAAACGTACATTTACTAATGACGACAAAAAATGTATATACGAGTATATGTATATATACTCGTATATATATATATATATATATATATATATATATATATATATATATATATATATATATATATATATATATATATATATATATATATATATATATATATATATATATATATATATATATATATATATATATATATATATATATATATATACATATATATACATTTTTTGTCGTCATTCGTAAATGTACGTTTTGTCTGTTTTACAAAAAATGTATATATATATATATATATATATATATAAATGTATATATATGTATATATATACATATATATACATTTTTTGTCAAACAGACAAAACATACATTTACGAATGACGACAAAAAATGTATATATATGTATATATATATATATATATATATATATATATATATATATATATATATATATATATATATATATATATATATATATATATATATATATATATATATATATATATATATATATATATAGATATATATGTATATATATATATATATATATATATATATATATATAGATATATATATATATATATTGTTACGAAATTGCCCTCTTGACAATTTACTCTGTTACGAAATTGCCCTCCTGACAATTTACTCTAACTCTCTGTACTCGGATTCGTACCACTGGATCGTGTAGTAATCAAACAATCGCTGGTTAAATTAAAATAATTAACTATTGCTATTTACACATTTAATATTAGGCTTAAAGTTTACTTCTTTATAATTTGTACTTTATTTCACAATGAATTTCATCACTTTGCACAATTACAAATACTGCTGCTTCGATTATAATGCTCGATGTACACACTGCCACGATCTCTGTTCGAATGTCTTCGAGTTTGAACAGTCTTGTCGCTTTTATAGTTTTCGAATGGTTGAGGTAGAAACTTCTACGCTATTCTCGTAGTTTCTAGAAGCTTCTATCCTCTTCGACAGAAGTCGAGAATATTCTTTTTGATATTACTGACAGATGGTTCTTGAATAAACTTTTATTCGAATAGTTCGCATCTTGACTCACAGGGGGCACTCATTCTCCAGATGGGATCCTGAAAGTATGCAATCCCTTTTCACTGAGCTATCACGTTTCAATATATATATATATATATATATATATACTAGCGTACCCCTCTGCACACTTCGTAGCGCAACAACATAAATAAAATAAGAAAAATTAAATATAATTGAATTTTTTTTATTGCAATACTCTTTGATATACAACATTTTTCGTCTTCTTTTTTTCCGTATAAATATATAAGACTGACGGTTTGCCGACACGTGAACAGGCAACATACAATTGTCCGTGTGAAAACACTGGATACTCCAAATTCACACCGCAAACTCCTAACGATTGGCCTTGAGCCTTGTTTATGGTGACTGCAAACGCGAGACGAATTGGAAATTGCAGTCGTTTAAATTCAAACGGCATATCAGACGGTATCATTGGAATGCGCGGAATTAATACGTCTTCACCTTTAAATTTTCCAGTCAGAATTGTAGCTTCAACCAAATTGTTCATTAATTTTTTGATAGCTAATCTCGTTCCGTTGCACAATTTCGGTTGATTAATATTTCGAAGCATAATTACAGTGACACCAACTTTTAACTGAAGATTATGCGGAGGTAATCCTGGTAGATCTAATGAATTCAGAAATTCAGTTGGATAATTAACCACATCTTCATCATTCGTAACGGTATCAACAGATTTGTATGAAATCAAATCACCAGGAATTTTAGATTGTATCTCAAAATTCAAAGAATGAACATCCTTATTTTTCGCTGCTAAAATGGCTCTTTCACTCAACCAAGCATGATTCTTATAGTGTTGTGCAATGTCCGGAAAAACACTTTCAATCAATTCTTCAGCTGATTGCATAAAATGACAAAAATCAGTTGGCAAAGTAATCAATCCTGATTCATCAACAGGCATTGAACCATTACCAATTTTTAGCAATTGCGCTGAAAACTTAGCAGCAGATGGATCGTTTTGCAATTCCACACGGACATTAGTTGTTAATTTCAATCTTTTGATATAACGCCATAAACAGGATGATTTTAAACATGCATTAATTTCGTCAGCTGCAGTTGATTTGGGAATGACAGGTAGTGTTTGCCTGAAATCACCAGCCAGCAACACCAATGCACCACCAAATAAATCAGTACATCCACGAATATCTCTCATTGTTCTGTCAAATGCTTCAACTGATTTCTTATGCGCCATAGTGCACTCATCCCACACAACAATATCACATGCCTGCAAAAGTTTAGCTGTTCCAGATGTTTTCGATATATTACACGTCGGATGTTCAATAACTTGAATATTCAAAGGCAATTTCAAAGCAGAATGTGCTGTCCGTCCACCGTCCAACAAAGTTGCAGCTATGCCAGAAGAAGCCAATGCCAATGCAATTTTATTCTCAGAACGTATGGTTGCCAAAATCAAAGAAATCAAAAATGTTTTTCCGGTACCACCAGGTGCATCCAAAAAATAAAATCCACCGACTCCGCTATTGACAACTTGCATAATCGAATCATACGCCACTTTTTGTTCCAAATTTAATTTCGGACGATTATCTACAACGTATGCATTCAACAAAACACAATCGTACTGCAACTCACGTTGTAACTCCTGCTCGAATAAAGCATGCATTGGACGATTAGGTGATGGCATTCCCAATTGAACTAAAGCCTTATTTCCAATTGCCAAACATAAATCCTCAATCATAAGTAATGCTTCATTGTAAATTTCTGGAGTAAAATCCATCACTGGATTATGATTAATTCGGCGCATTCGATTCAAAATATCTTCCGACAAAAAATCTTGATACTTTGTCCATAACTCCAACGGATTTGATGGAAAACACGTAGACAAAATTATTGCAAATAAATTCCGAATTTGATGCGGATGAGCAACAACAGATGCATCAGCTAAAGTGTGATCCCAATGTGCATCATTTTCCAACAAATTCAATTTCTGACATGCTTCTCTGTACGTCACACATAATTCACTATCGACAGTTCTCAAATCACCAAACGATGTTGGCCCACGAACATTAACTAACAACAAACGCAAATAAAAGCACTCAGCATTATTCGGATGAACAGTGTATATTCGTCCCAAAGCATCACTCGAATACAAATTCATATGACCTGCCACACGATTTCCTTGTTTTCGTCGTTGAAATTCTTTCTTCGTTGTATTCCAAGTAAAATATGTTGGAACCTCAGCATACAACAACGTTTTGGCAAAATCATCAACTGCACACAACTTGAAAAAAGCTGTCAATGTTGTAACTGTAGGTGATGCAGCTCTTTCAGCAGCATTTGCAGCTGTAAAATAAACACGTTGGCCATTTTCTAAGTGTACCGCAAGGTGAACGACTGTTGGATACCTCTCATGAATATGAAATGCAAATATACGCCAAATGACTTCATTGCTGCTAATATAACGCCCCATTTGAAACTGAGTTACTTCGTCGTTTCTGTTTGGATCTGACACTCCGAAAACTGCCATATCGCTTCCTTTGTTGACATATTTGCAAATGTACTTAATTGACTTAACAGAATTGCAATACTCGACGTTGATATGTGCTTTGAAAACTTTCGACAACAGTGGTGAATATGGCACAATCCATCTGTTATTAACTTCAACGTCTTGATTCCGTACTTTGATAATCAAAGATCTACCATGATCCGACGATACAAAGGATAACCATCTTCACCAGTTACTGTATCCGATACCAAAGCTCTTGGATATCGCTTCGTACATTTGCCTTCAGCCATACATGGTGAATTAACGTTGTATTCTCCACATGGTCCATGAATCATGTTTTGAGTAGCAACTGCATATAATTCCGGATCACTCGCACAATCTGGTATTTCGGCTGAAATAACATGATCCACCTCGTCCGGAGTGATCTTATTCACCAGCCAAGTCAAAACATGAGCGTGAGGCAAACCACGCTTTTGCCATTCAATGGAATACATCCAACATTTCACCTCACCAAACACCCGACTTTTCACAATTAAATTCATCAATGCCTTCAACTTTTGATTGAATACACGGGCAGTAATATCATGCCGATCCATTGTTTTTTACCCCTCAAAAAGAAGGTCTTTCAACTCATCCCATTGAGGGTTACAGGTAAACGTGATGAAAAGATCGGGACGACCATAATGACGAACGTAACTCATTGCGTCTTGCGCATATTCGTGCATGTGTCTCGGGCTACCTTGATATGACGATGGTAATATGATCATTTTGCCAAGATTATCAACGTTTCCATCATTGTTTATAGCATCCCGCAAGTGAATGTACTCCTCTGAGCGCAATTTCCTCTGATTAAATCTAATGAAATTCAATCTCTCAGTCTCGATTTTTGCATACATGTCAACGACAAATTGGTGAAGAAGTCGACGGCAATATAACAAATAATTCACTTCACCCTGCCGAACCATGAAACGATATGAATAAAAATTCATTGCGCTTACTTTTTTTCTCGTTTCAACACCTAAAATCAAATTAAATTCAGTTAGAAGTTTTCACAAATAATTAAAAAAAAATCGAACACACTAACCGGAAGAGGGATTTATCATCTTCTCCGCGGCTAAATAACAACGGATACTGCAAACCGTCATAACACCGATGAGTTTCTGATACTCGTTGAAGCTGCATATTGCGACGACGTAATACAATATCTCTCGAATTAAATTCATCTCCAATAATTACAATAGCCACTTCATCCATCGTTGGTGCTTTAAACCTTCTAGCATGTTCACCAGGTGGCGTTTTATCAGCACGAATAACAATTGCATACTCGTCAGATGGCATTTGATCTAATGCTGTTTGAAATAATCGAACTAACTCATTTTCATCATGCAACATATTCTGCAACTGTTCAACAACATCATTCCTCAAAATTGATGAAATGTCACAACGACGATTGGTTTCAACAGTCGAGTTACCCACAAAGTATATTTGTAAAAATTGATAGCTTTGATCTGGGAGTGGTAACAAAGAACCAAGTCGATGGTAAACTTGGCCTTGAATCTGTTGAATACCAAAATTTTTGCAACCGTACATATTGTTATTATCAAAACAAACATGATATATGTCATTCACCGTAATTACCTTAAATGTCGGCATGAAATTATCTCTAATAATTTTAGTGGCACCAAACGACGTCATTTGAAAACACGAATTGTACGTTTGTATGTTTGTTAAAAAATGCTTTGAAGTCGGAGAAGTGCCAATAATCATTGAACGCAAAGGCTCTGGTGGTGGATTCAATTGAGGTAATTTCACTTGGCCACTTGCACAACATAATCCAGGATTTTCATGTTTAAATTTGAAAGCCTTGCAATAAACACACACAACAGACATTGTTCCAATTGAAACGACATCAAGAGACGCATAATTTAAATAAGCATCATAAGCAAATGCTGCACGTTCCAAAACAATTCTTGGGTTTCTCGATGCTCTCAAACGTCTCATTCCAGCTCTTACAGCTGCATTTACATTAGCACGCTGTGCATCGCTTTGCGCAGCTCTACTCGCCACAGATGACCTAGCAGTAGCTGTACGACGCCCAAGTTGGCTACGACGACGGGTCATTTCAATAGTTCACAGATTAAATTGTAATATATCTAAACAAATCCAAACTAAAAAATTAACTTTTCATTAATTTTTTCCACAACTAATCGTTTGTTATAGGACATGATTCAATCAAAGAATTACCAATTTTAAAAATATATACAGCTCTGAACACAGCAAACGTTGTGATTCACACACAAAAAATCCAATAAAATGCTCAGAATGGTAAATGCCAAAAATGTAATAAATTGCTAAAATAAAATACAACACACTCTTAAATCAATTGAAATTTTAAATTCACTCGAAATCAAAACGTTGATAAATTTCCTACATACATTCACACACACGTACCGCAGCAACTATTGTTGTGCCTAAACGGCCAAAAATCCAATTTGAATGCTTAAAATGTTCACACCTATTAATAGCAAAAATCAAGCAGCAATTGTTGTGATTAAACATCCAAAAATCCAATAAAATTCTCAAAATGTAACAAACTCCATCCACCAGTTGAGATTCCACTCGAATAATATATCCACTTTTGTAAACAAACAACAGGTTGATACCAAATGAACTGTAATTCCAATGTGTTCCAATCAGACTATTGTCAAATCACTTTCCACGTTCCATTTACTGTAACTCTCACAAAATATAAACAGCTGACTTGACATCGATGTATGTTTACACTCTCAAAACTGATACACAATTCAACAACTTCAAAGCAAAATGAAACAAACGAAACCAAACGAATATTTATTGAAAACCAATTTAAATATTTTTTTTTATTTGAAAATTCAATTAAATTTCGTTCATTTGTCGTATGACCATTTTTTCCCTTTGTTATTGGTTGCGTGCTATTTTGATTGCTATTTCCAACAAATATAGCGCGTATGTACACAATTTGAACTGCATAAAATTCATACATTTACTTTTCATATCAATTAAAATCAAATTTGCAAAAAAAAAAAATTCCAATAGGTCCAAAACCCTTCACTCAAACACATATAACTCGACCAAATCAAAACATTTTCAACCATTTTTTTTTTAAAACCATCTAGAGAACGTACCCTACAAAATGGTATCGGCAGATACCCAGCCGAACTCTCAAACACTCGTCACAAACAGATTTGACAACATTTTTTTATATATATAGATATATATATATATATATATATATATATATATATATATATATATATATATATATATATATATATATATATATATATATATACATATATATATATATATATATATATACGAGTATATATACATATACTCGTATATACATTTTTTGTCGTCATTAGTAAATGTACGTTTTGTCCGTACAATACTAATCGCTCACATTGATTTACATACAGCTTGTAAGAAGAGCCGTGAGCTCTGCTTTTAAACTGTCCTAATTATTTACAGCAATCGACTCCAAAACAATTGAGCTGTTTTTGTCATTTTATTGCGCGTTTGTTGTTTGTTTAGTTGATACACCTCGGCGTTCTTCTCAAAATTATCCAACCACAACTTTACTGAGTTGTTTGACCATCAAACTCACATATAACTTTGCTAAATGACTCAAAAACAACATATTGATATAATCTAAGCGCGAGTAAATGCAAAATATCGGTTAAATTTTCACTGTTTATCAACTGTGTGTTTGTTATTTTCTCGTCTTCTTTGCTCATTTTGAATTTTTGTTCGTTATTCAATTATCCATCATATTGTCTGTCAAAACCTGTTCAACTCGCGTCTGTGATATAGGCTGCATTCAATTTGATGGGCAGGATGGTATAAAATAAATAAAATAAGTAATAAAAAAAACAATAAATTTAATCATTTTTTCCTTTTTTATTTGTTGATAGATTTTCTAAATTTAATCTGGTTTTTCCGTTATATTTCACTTAATACTTAGTATACACACGTAACAATTGACACATAATTGACAGCCGAATTGATTCTCCGATGGAAACTTAAATTGATAATCAAGTCGACGGTCAAGTACTAAAAATATGTATGTGTTTGTAAAAAGTTTGTGTGTATTGCGACTTGATGGGCAAGAAATTCAACGTGTGGCCGCAGTATTACACTATTTTTCAACTGTATTTTCAATTTCCACGTGGTTCACACTTTCGATTGTTCCTTCTACTGCTTGTTCAAGTTTATTTTCAACGTTTCTGTCGACAACTTTAACAACTCTATCAGCCTTATTTTTTAATTGTTCTAAATGAGTTTTTTTAGCTGTTTTTTTCATTAGTTAGGTTATTTCAGCGTTGAAGAATTATTTGGCCAAACTTGGACACTTATAACGCCACCACTATAAAATTTGAAACTTAAGTTTTATATATAGGCTAGCTCACCCGGTAACGTTGTTTTGCCTATATTTTTTTAAAAATAAATGCTTAATAGTAAAAAATGTTTGGAATTAATTTTAAAGTATACAAATTTTGAATGGAAACAAATAAAATAATAAATTATTGTAATGCTAATCTGTGCACGATATTTCTTGTTTCTCCATTTTCGGCATAAACAAATAAATCGGTGGGTTTACCAACGCGTGAACAGGCAACATGTAGCTGTCCATGAGAGAAGCACGAATTCTCTAAATCTAAACCACAGATTTGCGTTGACTGGCCTAGTGCTTTGTTGATGGTCATGGCAAAAACTACGAACCGGAAACTGCAGTCTTTTAAATTATATTGCTGCATCTGTTGGAATCATTGGAATTCGTGGCAATAAAACATGTTCCCCTTTGAAGTTTCCATTAATGATAGTTGCCTCAATAATGTCTCCCGCAAGTTTTTTAATAACTAATCTCGTTCCGTTACAAAGTTTTGGCGCATTGAGATTTCGTAACAAAATGATTGGGGAACTAACTTTCAATTGTAAATTATGAGACGGAAGACCTGGTAAATCCAAAGAATTTAGAAATTCAATTGGGAAATTAACGGCTTCATTTTCATCCACCACTGTATCAATTGATTTAAATGAAAATAATTCACTTTCCAACATGTTTTGGATTTGTATATTTGTAGTATCAATGTGGCATCTGGCATCACTAAATTAGTACTTTACAGTACGGTATTAAGCAACCCTGAATACCAACAAAATGTATATTAAGAATAATGAGAAACATGAACACACAATTGAATAAAGTCCAAATGAAACAGACGTGTTATACTTTTTACTATACAATAGTCATTAATCAACATCAACCTTTTTGGCAGCTAATATCGCACGTTCGCTCAACCATTTATTATTATTGATGTTTGCTCGAAGATTAGGAAAAACATTTTCAATTAATGAATCTCTTGAATCCATAATATTGCAAAAATGATCTGGAAGTCTTACTGTTTGTTTTATTGGGTCTATAGCAATTTTTCCATCACCAGTATCAAGGAATTGTTTAGAAAAGCGTGCAGCAGTTGGATTATTTTGAATTTGGACACGCATATTGGTTGTTAATTTCATTTTATGAACGCTGCGCCACAATGATGATGATTTTAAACATGCATTGATCTCATCTGCATAGGTCGATCGTGGTATAACTGGTAGTGTTTGACGAAATCTCCAGACAACAAAATGAGAGCACCACCGAAAACCTTTCAAATCTTGAAATGTACGATAAGGTGCTTCCCATGAATATTTATGTTCCATTGTACACTCATCCCAGATAATGATGTGGCAGCTTGATAGTACTTTACCCATACTGGAATGCTTTTTAATGTTGCATACAGCATTTTCATTCGTTTGTATATTTAATGGCAATTGCAGTGCAGAATGTGCTGTTCTGCCTCCGTCTAATAATGTCGCAGCAATTCAAGATGATGCGATGGCCAAAGCAATTTTACTTTCAGAACGTATTTGTGCTAATAGAAGCGAAATTAAAAACGTCTTCCAGTTCCGCCTGGTGCATCCAAAAATAAGAAACCACCTTCTTCAGCAGCGACTGCATGCTTAATTGTAGTGAAAATTCTTTTTTGCTCTGGTAAAAATTTTGGTTCATTTGTTTGAACATATTCAACCAACTGATCAGTATTGTATGATTGTTCACGTTGCATATCTCGGTTAAACAAATCACTTGCTGGTCGATTGGGGGATGACATTCGAAATATTCATGCATAAATCTTCCAGCTTGATCAAAGCTTCATTATATATTTCTGGCGTGAAATCTAAACTAAGATCTGCACGAATTGTACGAAGCGCATGAAGTAAATCTTCCTTCCAAATCCTTATATTTTTCCCATAATTCAGTTGGATTTGTTGGATAGCATGTTGTTAATAAAATGGCAAACAATATTCGTATTTGGCGTGGCGTTGAACTGGCAGCAGCGTCGGCAAGAGTTAAATCCCAATGCAAATCTCCTTCTAATAAGCCGAATGCTCGGCATGAATCATGATACGTTGTATGTACTCGTAGTTGACCATTTACAGTTTTCAAATATTCGAACGATGTTGGTCCAGGAATAGTAATTAACAACAATCGTAAAAAAAAGCATTCTCGCTGTTTGGGATGAACTGTGTATATTCGGCCTAATGCATTAGTACAAAATATTCCTGGATAATCGTCAACAGCTTTTCCTCTTTTACGGGCTTCCCATGTTTTTCTCGACTTATTCCACGTGAGATAGGTTGGTACTGCAGCATAGAGCAATGTTTTCGCAAATCGACCATAATCATTTTGTTGTTGGCATAAACGAAAAAAATAAGTCAATGTTGTTGTTGGTTGAATAACTGCTCGCTCTGCTGCATTTTGTTCAGTAAAATATACTCTTTGACCGTTTTCGAGGTGAATAGCCAAATGCACGACAACTGGATGTCTTTCATGAATAGGGAAAGAAAGAATTCGCCATACAGCTTCATTGCTGCTGATGTATCTGCCCATTTGGTTGCGTGCAACCTCATCATTTTCATTCACACCTTCTACAGCGAAAACGGCCATGTTGCTACCTTTATGTACATATTTACAGATGTATTTAATTGACTTAACTGAACTGCAATATTCAACATTAATATGAGCTTTATATGTTTTGGATAGCAGTGGGGAGTATGGTACAACCCATTTATTATCAATTTCTATATCATTTCTGGCAGTCATCATAAACCATCTTCAGTCGATCGTCTACGATACAAAGGATATCGATCATTTCCAGTGATTGTATATGATAGCAAATCCTTTGGAAATCGTTTTGTGCATTTACCATTGTCCATGCATGGTGAATTCATATTGATGGCACCGCAAGGACCATGGATTATGTTTGTAGTCACAATTTGGAATAACTCTGGATCAATGTCCGGATCTGGGATTTCGGCAGAGATTATGTTATCCATTTCTTCAGGTCTAATTTTGTTGATTAGCCAGCCTGTGTATGATGATGGTAATATACACATATTTCCTATTTCATTCGGATTGAAATTGCCATCAATATTGTTATTAATTGCATCGCACAAATGAATGTATTCTTCGGCGCGCAATTTAGCTTGATTGAATCGGATATACGTAATCGCTCGCTTTCGATTTTCGCATACATATCTACGATAAACTGATGGAACAAATGGCGGCATTTTAAAGCATGATTGTCCTGGTTGGTCCTAATCATAATTCTATGCGAATAAAAATTCATTGCGCTGACTTTTTTATTCGGTTCTTCACCTGTAAAATGAAGAAAAGGCTGTGTAAATGTATGTTAATATTAAATGTTTGAGTAGTTAAATGTACCTGTTGCTGGATTTGTTTGTTTGATATTGATATGATAACCATCTTCGCCTTCCCAAAATATTAATGGATATTGCCAGGCGTCATAGGAACGATGCGTATCCTGAATAGTCTGAAGAGTGTAATTTCGGCGCAAAATACGAATATCTCTATTTTCAAATGCATCACCAACCATTACAATCCCAACTTCATTAACAGTGGGAGCATTGAATCGACGCGAATGCTCTCGAACTGGAACTTTTTCGGCTTTAATGACAATCATATAATTGTCGTTCACTAATTTATCCGACATTTGATGGAACAATTGAATCAGTTGATTTTTTTCTGTCAAAAAAGTTTGTAATGTTGATACTATTGCTAGTTGTTCAATTTGCTGAATCCGATTACATTCACAACGAACATTAACTTGTTCTTCTGCGTCAGCCAAAACGTGGTCAGCAATTATCTGCGAAATCAATCGGGCTATGGAAAAAATATGAATGGAGGTACTTATAAAGCGACAACAGAGGCGGATAGGAGAGCTATTATCAGAACTGCGTCTAATTCTCACGAATCCGCTTCGAAAATAAGGGAACAAACCGGTGTTTCTGCTAGCCTGGTAACCGTAAAGCGAGTTATTCGTAGTGCTAATCACCTAAAGAGATTAAAATTGAAGAAAAAACCACCGCTTAATAGCATTCGCAAAGAAGCACGGCTTCAGTTCTGCCAAAAGCACATGACTTGGAAGAAGGAATGGCAACACGTTGTATTTTCTGAAGAAAAGAAGTTCAATTTGGATGGCCCGGACGGGTATAATTATTACTTCCACGATTTAAGGAAGGAAGAACATTACTTATTTCGTCATCATAGTTGTGGAGGTGGTCTGATGGTGTGGGGAGCAATTTCCTATTATGGAACTTGTGAGCTACAGTTTTATCTTCCAGAATGAACGAAAATAACTACAAAAATGTAATTGAAAAAGCTTTCCCACACTTTTCAAACATTTTCGGACCAATAAAGTGGACCTATCAGCAAGATAATGCTCCAGTTCATACTGCGACGCTCGTTAAAAAGTGGATAAAAAAGCAAAATGTCCCTTTATTGGAATGGCCTCCATACTCCCCCGACCTCAATATTATTGAAAATATGTGGGGACTGCTGTCACGCAAAGTTTATGAGTTGAACAAACAATTTGAAGATAAAGAGTCGTTAGAAGCTGCTATTAAAAAAGCTTGGAGTGAAATATCCCTTCAAACAATACAAAAACTGTATGATTCGATCCCAAATCGAATTTATGAAACAATATTAAATAAGGGCGGAAGTACTCATTATTAATTGTGTTTAAAACATTAAAAATGTACTGTATGATAAGTAAATATGTAAATAAATTAATGTGTTATAATGTAAAATCGCTTTTTTAATTCTGAACCTATTCTGATGAGCCGAAAAAACCATACAATTCCACATAGTTTTTTGAAATTTATTTTTTTTTAATTGTTTTTAAATTTAAGATTATTGATTTATTATAATAATGTTGTGCACTGAGGTTTTTATAGATGACATCAATTTCTACATTTTTCACATTACTATTTTTCGAGGAAATTGCGTTTTACCATTGGGACATGGCTAAACCTAATCAGATGAGCGGCAGTGTATATGGGCCGATTTGGACAATGACCACGCCTACCTCCTATATAAGGATCTCTTTTCACCTTTCTTTAAATGACTATAACTTCGGTCCATTTGACGGAATCGTCATGGTATTTGGCAGTTATGGAGGTGTGGGTCCCACTAAACACTGTGCAAAAAGTGGGCGGTATATATTAACTACCACGCCCAATATTAACAAATGTTTATAACTTAAGATCTGGTAGAGATTTACGGACGAAATTTTACGAGGAGGAACATGTGGACATTACAAAGCTATCTGCAATAATTGGGGCTGATCAGAGAAAAGACACGCCCACTTTTGATATAGGGAACTTTCGGGTCTAAAATTAAAATTAGCCTACCTATGCTCGTATTGATGCCAGTGGAACAAATTTTTGCAGAAATATACATGGGGTCCATAATAGTGTGTGTGCAGAATATGGAGATCATACCAGAACTGCCACGCCCACAATTAGCCAAAAATCATTACTGTGTTCCTATTAAATATTTATAAACGAAATTTCACAGGAAGGTTGCGGGTACTAACATTAAACACCACACAAAAAATGGGCGTGTTATTTATACAGCCACGCCCATTATTGACATATTATTATAACTTACGACCTATATAATATTTTTGGACGAAATTTTATAGTAGTACGTATATGGACCCTACAAAGCCATATACAAGATTCGGGGTCGATCAGAGAGAGGATACGCCCACTTTTGATATAAGGAACTTTGGGGAACCCACTTAAAGACAATTACCCTATCTATGCTTTTAGTGATGATATATGAATGCAAATTGATAGTTGTATGCAAAGGGTCTGTACTAACATGCATTCCAAATATGGGCAGATTATTATTACTGCCACGCCCACAATTCACCAAAAATCGTTACTAGGTTCCTATTAAAGAGTTATCAACGAAATTTCACAGGAATGTTGCGGGCACCAACAATAAACACCACACAAAAAATGGGCGTGTTATTTATACAGCCACACTCACTATTGACATATTATTATAACTTACGACCTATATAATATGTTTAGTGGTTATATTGACACTACAAAGCCATACACAAGAAATGGGGTCGATATAATCAATTCAAGGTACCCTACCATAATTTCCGTGAATATGCTCCTAATGATGATTTATGAAGAAAATATTCCCATTGTTCAACTTGCACGCAGAAGAAAAGGTAAAGGGTATTTCGTAGTCGGTCTAACCCGACTTCAGACTTCTGTACTCGTTTTATTTTACCTTTGAAAAACAATCGAATTTAAATATTTTGTGTTGTTAAATTTGTCTTCAATGTGTTTTTTGTATACGAAACATCTAATAACTAAAAATTAAATGTCAAATATTAATACATATTGAATTGATATGAACCCCTATCAAAAAAATCTTTCTCTAAACCTAACGTATAGTGTTTGTACGAAATGTATGCAAAAAAACTTTTGTGGCGCCACCTGGCGGATGAAATATATACTATAACCTCACAGGCCACGACACAAATATATGTTGTAAATTTAGTTATGATATCTTTTATGGTTCCGGAGATCCTTCGAGACGTACCTACGCACGAACGACTTTATATATTAAGGTATCAATATCCTTTAAAAAGTTATTTTGAAGGCGTAGTCTTCTTTAGCCTGGATTAGGGTTCTTAGAGAGTTGAATTGTATAAATGCTGGGAAAGAATTTCTTGGCAAATTATATTTAGTACATTGAAAGATGATGTGTTCTGAGTCTTCAGGGCATTGGGAAACTTCACAGTTTCCATCTTCAATTAGTCTTAGTTTCTTCAGCGTCTTGGTACAGAAAGCGTGTCCTGATAGGATGCGGTGAATTTGCTTGACTTCTTTAGGATTCAAGTTCTTATTTTTTTTAAACCAAGAATTTTTCAAAATATCTGGAAACAGTTCCCCATATTTCGTGCCTTTTTCAGAAATTAGATTGACATATTCCCTTTTCCATTGTTGTTGGATTTCATGCTGTATCTTGTTTATTTCATCTTGGAGTGGCCATGGGAAGTCAACTTCCTCACCTTCATGACCTGCATTTTTGGCTTCTTTATCGACTCGCTCGTTGAAATTTATTCTGCTGTGGCCTGGGATATAATGAATATCTAGTGACTCCATAGTGCTATTTCTAATTTTTGATATTATTTGTGAGGCAATGAAATTATTGGAATTGTCGTTTAGGAGATTTAGGGCTACACTTTTGCTATCTGTAAGTATGCCGATTTTTGTTTGGTTATTTTCAATTGCAAAATCTACGGCTTTGTCAACGGCCAAGAGTTCCGCTGACATTGATGATAGTTTCTTTTCAATGTAGACACCTTTAGTTAAGTTGGATCTTTGACGGAACCATCAGAAACAAATATTTCAAAATTATTTGAGTAGAGAAAGTTCATTTTTTCTTTGAATAAGGCATTGATGACGGTCTCGTTCCCTTCATTTTTGTTTTTTTGAGTCCCTTTGAAGAAGTCAAGATCACAATTTAATTTCTTTGTAGATGGAAGTAGATGCTGGATGATACCAATGTCTGTGAAATTGTTTTAAATTCTTTGAATATGCAACCATAGCTTGATTTCAAGCGGTCATTGAGAAATAAAATATTGGTGATTGGAAGATTTAGTGCAAAGCATTTCGCTAACTCCTTCGCAGTGTTCAGTTTTAATCAGAATTTTATCGGTACGGCTGCCATATGATATAAGCTGTGATTGGGGGTTGAAGAGATGAGTCCCATACACCTTCTGAGGTTCGCGTTACAACAAGTTTGGAGTTTTTTCAATGCTGTTTTATTAATGTTTGCAAAAGTAGATGTCGCATATTCTAGTTTAGAACGAGCAAAAGCTTTGTAAAGATATAAGGCTTTAATTGGTTGGATGCCAAATTTACAACCACTGAGTATGTTAAGAAAGTTGTATTTTTGGTTTGTGGCTGAAACTATTTGATTTACGTGTTCCGTTGCTGCATTATTCGATGTAATGTATCTTCGTAAGTATTTGATTTTCTGTACTTGTTTCATGGTAATATTATTTAGTTGAATTGCTATGTGTTTACTCCTATTGTTGAAGTGGATGATGTTGGATTTTTGAAAGTTGAAAGAAAGGTCAAGATTTTTACATAGTTGGTCGAAGGTTTGGATTTTCTCCTTTATAATGTGTATAGCATTATCCACATTTTTGTGGTGTACAGTGAAGAAGAAATCATCTGCAAATTGGAATATATAGCAGTTGTCATCAGTAATTTGATGGAGAGAGGCTGTATAAAGATTGAAGAGAATGGGACTGAGCCCACTGCCTTGGCATACACCTTGATTTGTGTTTAATGCGGCAGTTCCCAGGGCTAGCGTTCAATTTAAAAGAAAATCGCAGATCCAGTTGATTATTTTGTTATCAAAGTTCATATTATTGAGGATGTTACGAAGTTTGTAAATATTAACGCAATCGAAAGCTTTGCTAATATCTAAGCATATACCCAGCACTTGCATTTTTCGAGATTTTAAATGCATCACATTGTTTATGAGATCATTAATGCACATAGAAGTAGAGTTAAATTTTCTAAAAGCGTAAGATCTTGCTGGGAGTAGGTTATTTTAATCAATATGACTGTCAATTTTAAGTTTCATTAGCCCTTCGGTAATTTTTAGAAAAAATGGTAGGACACTTATTGGTCTATAATTTTTAATATCTGCAGGGTTCGAGTTCTTCTTGAGTATAGGGATGATTTTAATTATTCTCCATTATTCTGGTATGTCGCCTTTTTCCCATATTTTTAGAATTACATTGAAGATATTAAGCTTTTGATCCATTGTTAGATGCTGAAGGATGTTGTAGGAGATTCCGTCCCATCCAGGGGCTGAATGTGGATTTCTTAAATTTAAAAATGTTTCGAACTGTTGGAATGTGGCTAGCGGAGTTGTTGAAGGAATGTTCAAGGTTGAAAGCTGGTTTGTTAGTGGTGTGGTGCTTGGTGATTGGATAGAGATTTGTTGGAGGAAGTCATAGTTCTGCTCCTTTGTGAAGGAATTGCCAACTTTCTTCTCCTGTTCATACTTTTTCACTCTGTTGATCATACCCCACCAATCCTGTATTGAAGGAGGGTTGGACAGGTCTTCTATTAACGTTTGGAAATTTGTTCTTTTAATTTTCACTAAATGCCTGGTTTGAGCTTCCTATGCTTCATTAAGTTGGATGCAGTCTTCAAATTTTTTGGTGGTATAATATTTAAGTCGGGTAGCATTGCGAATCCTGATAAGTCTTTCTGTTTCGGAATTCCACCACCGCGCGAAGTTGTAGTTGGGCAGACTGGCACTAGCATTATTTTTGAGACATGTTTCACTTATGATTGCGATGTCTATTTTATTTTTTTGTGAAAAACGTTCAAGTTTTTCTTTATTTCCAGGTGTCTTGATACTTTGAATATTAAGCTGACAGGTTTTAAACTCCATATTTCATCTGTATCTTATTTAAATATTGATCCTCACTAGTAATGTTTAAGAGTTCCTTATAAGAATGAAGCAAATTTATTACAACTGTGGGAAGATTGTATTGATTAATTGATTTATTAATTATACGTGAGGTTTCCGGCAAAGTTTCTTCGTTGTATGGGGTACTGCTTTCATCAGTGACGATAGTTCCGTGTTGTTGGATGAGATTTGGTTTGTGATCACCACGAAAATATTTGATAATATCTTCTCGTGCTTTCATCGCTGCTGCAACTCTGGCAGAGACCCTTTGGTTTAAGTTAGTTTTTTTTGGTATCCTTGTTATGTTTGCATCAGAATGATTTTCTATGGTCATAATTTTGGCCAGGGCGTACGCTTTGGTTTCAGCTTTTTTTTTAGTGGCATGCATTCCTCTGTCGCATTATGTACATTGAAACATTTATTACACTTGCTCATGCTTGCCTTGCAATGTTGAGCATAGTGTCCGTAGCGAAAGCACTTGAAGCATTGAGCGAAATGTATAAAGTGACTTACTGCAACTTTAGTGTAAGCAAAATTAATGAATTCGGGAATTTCGTTACCCTTGAAAATAATTTTGACACGTTTGGTTGGAATTCTGGCGGAAAACTCATCCACATTGCGTCTTTCAACACGAATTATTTTTAATTTCTATGGTTGAAGAGATGGATTCGTCTAACTCTTTCATAGAGATATCGGTTGGAATATCGAAAACGATGCCCATTTTGCCAATAAAATGAGGCAGAATTTTAAGAATGTATCCTTTTTCCGATAGACGGGAGTCTTTACAAATGGAGTTAGCTGCTTCCGCGGAATTTAATACAATTTTACAGCGTCCATAGCCAATTTTCAGCACTTCAATTACTCCTTTTATCTTTGCGTTTACAAGTATTTTTGTCAATGCTATTGTGTTGATTGCTTTGTGGTTTTCCTTATTATTGTTGACTGTGTCTGCACAGACCGTGAAGGGCCCCTTATGATTGTTGTCGTATAGGCATTCTTCTTTTGACTTTTCCATTTCCATTTGATCTTTTGACTCTAGATTCCTTATTCAATGACTTCTCTTCTTGAATCTTTTTTTCCTTATTTTTGGGGCAGGGTCATCCGGCCTGGCGCCGTCACCCTCCATTGTTTTTCTTTTATAGACTTTTATTTTTAACTGAAATTATATTACCTTACCGTAATACCAATAGAATGTAGCAGTGGAAGTTTGCACCAGTTAGAATACGATAATAGAGTCAAATTGGAATTTTCCGTACTCCTTTTCAATATATTTTATTATTTTTTTTTTTCGACAGCTTTCAAAAATACGTGACTTGAAAATCCTGAACAATCAAATATATAGAATATATATATTTAAATAAATATGTACTTAATTAATATATTTCTATATATTTGATTGTTCAGGATTTTCAAGTCAGACGTATTTTTATATATATATATATATATATATATATATATATATATATATATATATATATATATATATATATATATATATATATATATATATATATATATATATATATATATATATATATATATATATATATATATATATATATATATATATATATATATATATATATATATATATATATATATATATATATATATATATATATATATATATATTAGGGTGGGGCGATTAGTATGGAAGGAAAAAAATCTTAATGGGCGCTTCGCGTTTCTGATTCTTGGGATTGATCTATGGTGAAAATCGAGCTTCCAGATTTTGACTTGCACTTTTTTCTCAGACTTTATTTTTTGGAAAATTTGCAAATTTTCTTGGGCTCATATTTCGTAAAGTATTTGAAATTTTGCCTTATTTTGTTGTTGTATTGTATAAATGCTGGGAAAGAATTTCTTGGCAAATTGTATTTAGTACATTGAAAGATGATGTGTTCTGAGTCTTCAGGGCATTGGGAAACTTCACAGTTTCCATCTTCAATTACTCTTAGTTTCTTCAGCGTCTTGTTACAGAAAGCGTGTCCTGATAGGATGCGGTTAATTTGCTTGACTTCTTTAGGATTCAAGTTCTTATTTTTTTTAAACCAAGGATTTTTCAAAATATCTGGAAACAGTTCTCCATATTTCGTGCCTTCTTCAGAAATTAGATTGACATATTCGCTTTTCCATTGTTGTTGGATTTCATGCTGTATCTTGTTTATTTCATCTTGGAGTGGGCATGGGAAGTCAACTTCCTCACCTTCATGACCTGCATTTTTGGCTTCTTTATCGACTCGCTCGTTGAGATTTATTCTGCTGTGGCCTGGGATATAATGAATATCTAGTGACTCCATAGTGCTATTTCTAACTTTTGATATTATTTGTGAGGCAATGAAATTATTGGAATTGTCGTTTAGGAGATTTAGGGCTACACTTTTGCTATCTGTAAGTATGCCGATTTTTGTTTGGTTATTTTCAATTGCAAAATCTACGGCTTTGTCAACGGCCAAGAGTTCCGCTGACATTGATGATAGTTTCTTTTCAATGTAGACACCTTTAGTTAAGTTGGATCTTTGACGGAACCATCAGAAACAAATATTTCAAAATTATTTGAGTAGAGAAAGTTCATTTTTTCTTTGAATAAGGCATTGATGACGGTCTCGTTCCCTTCATTTTTGTTTTTTTGAGTCCCTTTGAAGAAGTCAAGATCACAATTTAATTTCTTTGTAGATGGAAGTAGATGCTGGATGATACCAATGTCTGTGAAATTGTTTTAAATTCTTTGAATATGCAACCATAGCTTGATTTCAAGCGGTCATTGAGAAATAAAATATTGGTGATTGGAAGATTTAGTGCAAAGCATTTCGCTAACTCCTTCGCAGTGTTCAGTTTTAATCAGAATTTTATCGGTACGGCTGCCATATGATATAAGCTGTGATTGGGGGTTGAAGAGATGAGTCCCATACACCTTCTGAGGTTCGCGTTACAACAAGTTTGGAGTTTTTTCAATGCTGTTTTATTAATGTTTGCAAAAGTAGATGTCGCATATTCTAGTTTAGAACGAGCAAAAGCTTTGTAAAGATATAAGGCTTTAATTGGTTGGATGCCAAATTTACAACCACTGAGTATGTTAAGAAAGTTGTATTTTTGGTTTGTGGCTGAAACTATTTGATTTACGTGTTCCGTTGCTGCATTATTCGATGTAATGTATCTTCGTAAGTATTTGATTTTCTGTACTTGTTTCATGGTAATATTATTTAGTTGAATTGCTATGTGTTTACTCCTATTGTTGAAGTGGATGATGTTGGATTTTTGAAAGTTGAAAGAAAGGTCAAGATTTTTACATAGTTGGTCGAAGGTTTGGATTTTCTCCTTTATAATGTGTATAGCATTATCCACATTTTTGTGGTGTACAGTGAAGAAGAAATCATCTGCAAATTGGAATATATAGCAGTTGTCATCAGTAATTTGATGGAGAGAGGCTGTATAAAGATTGAAGAGAATGGGACTGAGCCCACTGCCTTGGCATACACCTTGATTTGTGTTTAATGCGGCAGTTCCCAGGGCTAGCGTTCAATTTAAAAGAAAATCGCAGATCCAGTTGATTATTTTGTTATCAAAGTTCATATTATTGAGGATGTTACGAAGTTTGTAAATATTAACGCAATCGAAAGCTTTGCTAATATCTAAGCATATACCCAGCACTTGCATTTTTTGAGATTTTAAATGCATCACATTGTTTATGAGATCATTAATGCACATAGAAGTAGAGTTAAATTTTCTAAAAGCGTAAGATCTTGCTGGGAGTAGGTTATTTTAATCAATATGACTGTCAATTTTAAGTTTCATTAGCCCTTCGGTAATTTTTAGAAAAGTTGGTAGGACACTTATTGGTCTATAATTTTTAATATCTGCAGGGTTCGAGTTCTTCTTGAGTATAGGGATGATTTTAATTATTCTCCATTATTCTGGTATGTCGCCTTTTTCCCATATTTTTAGAATTACATTGAAGATATTAAGCTTTTGATCCATTGTTAGATGCTGAAGGATGTTGTAGGAGATTCCGTCCCATCCAGGGGCTGAATGTGGATTTCTTAAATTTAAAAATGTTTCGAACTGTTGGAATGTGGCTAGCGGAGTTGTTGAAGGAATGTTCAAGGTTGAAAGCTGGTTTGTTAGTGGTGTGGTGCTTGGTGATTGGATAGAGATTTGTTGGAGGAAGTCATAGTTCTGCTCCTTTGTGAAGGAATTGCCAACTTTCTTCTCCTGTTCATACTTTTTCACTCTGTTGATCATACCCCACCAATCCTGTATTGAAGGAGGGTTGGACAGGTCTTCTATTAACGTTTGGAAATTTGTTCTTTTAATTTTCACTAAATGCCTGGTTTGAGCTTCCTATGCTTCATTAAGTTGGATGCAGTCTTCGAATTTTTTGGTGGTATAATATTTAAGTCGGGTAGCATTGCGAATCCTGATAAATGTTTCTGTTTCGGAATTCCACCACCTTTTTAAGATATATTTGTTGTCTTTTAGTTTTATAGTGATTTTCTTAATTGTGTTGCTAATTAAATTTGAAATATCAGAAATGTTATCTGAAAATTCAATTTTGGGTAGATCCTCTAGGAGTTTAGAAAATATTAGTTTTGAGTGCTGTGGTGCATCCTTTTGGACTTTTTTAATACTTATAATTATCGGAAGATGATTGCTGTTGGTGATGCTACTTTTTTGGCAAGCCCATTTGAAGTTAGTTGTTTGTTTGTTAACAAATGTAAGATCAAGCACTGAGCTAAAGTAAAAAGTAAATATTTATTTAAATATATATATTCTATATATTTGATTGTTCAGGATTTTCAAAAATATATTGAAAGGAATATCTTAAAAAGGTGGTGGAATTCCTAATCAGGATTCGCAATGCTACCCGACTTAAATATTATACCACCAAAAAATGCGAAGACTGCATCCAACTTAATGAAGCATAGGAAGCTCAAACCAGGCATTTAGTGAAAATTAAAAGAACAAATTTCCAAACGTTAATAGAAGACCTGTCCAACCCTCCTTCAATACAGGATTGGTGGGGTATGATCAACAGAGTGAAAAAGTATGAACAGGAGAAGAAAGTTGGCAATTCCTTCACAAAGGAGCAGAACTGTGACTTCCTCCAACAAATCTCTATCCAATCACCAAGCACCACACCCCTAACAAACCAGCTTTCAACCTTGAACATTCCTTCAACAACTCCGCTAGCCACATTCCAACAGTTCGAAACATTTTTAAATTTAAGAAATCCACATTCAGCCCCTGGATGGGACGGAATCTCCTACAACATCCTTCAGCATCTAACAATGGATCAAAAGCTTAATATCTTCAATGTAATTCTAAAAATATGGGAAAAAGGCGACATACCAGAATAATGGAGAATAATTAAAATCATCCCTATACTTAAGAAGAACTCGAACCCTGCAGATATTAAAAATTATAGACCAATAAGTGTCCTACCAACTTTCCTAAAAATTACCGAAGGGCTAATGAAACTTAAAATTGACAGTTATATTGATTAAAATAACCTACTCCCAGCAAGATCTTACGCTTTTAGAAAATTTAACTCTACTTCTATGTGCATTAATGATCTCATAAACAATGTGATGCATTCAAAATCTCGAAAAATGAAAGTGCTGGGTATATGCTTAGATATTAGCAAAGCTTTCGATTGCGTTAATATTTACAAACTTCGTAACATCCTCAATAATATGAACTTTGATAACAAAATAATCAACTGGATCTGCGATTTTCTTTTAAATAGAACGCTAGCCCTGGGAACTGGCGTATTAAACACAAATCAAGGTGTATGCCAAGGCAGTGGGCTCAGTCCCATTCTCTTCAATCTTTATACAGCCTCTCTCCATCAAATTACTGATGACAACTGCAATATATTCCAATTTGCAGATGATTTCTTCTTCACTGTACACCACAAAAATGTGGATAATGCTATACACATTATAAAGGAGAAAATCCAAACCTTCGACCAACTATGTAAAAATCTTGACCTTTCTTTCAACTTTCAAAAATCCAACATCATCCACTTCAACAATAGGAGTAAACACATAGCAATTCAACTAAATAATATTACCATCAAACAAGTACAGGAAATCAAATACTTAGGAAGATACATTACATCGAATAATGCAGCAACGGAACACCTAAATCAAATAGTTTCAGCCACAAACCAAAAATACAACTTTCTTAACATACTCAGCGGTTGTAAATTTGGCATCCAACCAATTAAAGCTTTATATCTTTACAAAGCTTTTGCTCGTTCTAAACTAGAATATGCGACATCTACTTTTGCAAACATTAATAAAACAGCATTGAAAAAACTCCAAACTTGTTGTAACGCGAACCTCAGAAGGTATATGGGACTCATCTCTTCAACCCCCATTCACAGCTTATATCATATGGCAGCCGTACTACCGATAAAATTCAGATTAAAACTGGACACTGCGAAGGAGTTAGCGAAATGCTTTGCACTACATCTTCCAATCAACAAAATTTTATTTCTCAATGACCGCTTGAAATCAAGCTATGGTTGCATATTCAAAGAATTTAAAACAATTTCACAGACATTGGTATCATCCAGCATCTACTTCCTTCTACAAAGAAATTAAATTGTGATCTTGACTTCTTCAAAGGGACTCAAAAAAACAAAAATGAAGGGAACGAGAACGTCATCAATGCCTTATTCAAAGAAAAAATGAACTTTCTCTACTCAAATAATTTTGAAATATTTGTTTCTGATGGCTCCGTCATTGGATTTTTGGCTAATTGTGGGCGTGGCAGTTCTAGCATGATCTCCATATTCTGCACACACACTATTATGGACACCAAGTATATTTTTGCAAAATTTTGTTCCGCTGGCATCAATACGAGCATAGGTAGGCTAATTTTAATTTTAGACCCGAAAGTTCCCTATGTCAAAAGTGGGCGTGTCTTTTCTCTGATCAGCCCCATTTGTTGCAGATAGCTTTGTAATGTCCACATCTTCCTCCTCGTAAAATTTCGTCCGTAAATCTCTACCAGATCTTAAGTTATAAACATTTGTTAATAGTGGGCGTGGTAGTTAATATATACCGCCCACTATTTGCACAGTGTTTAGTTGGACCCACATCTCCATAACTGCCTAACATCACGATTCCGTCAATTGGACCGAAGATAACTTCGGTCATTTAAAAAAAGGTGAAAAGAGATCCTTATATGGGAGGTAGGCGTGGTCTTTGTCCAAATCGGCCAATATAGCAATCTCGTTCTGTATCTTTGTCCAGACTATACTTTTGCAAAATTTCATTAAGATAGCTCTAACGGTGTAGAAAAAAAGTGGCCACAGACGGACAGACGGACGGACAAAATAAAAATTGCTTAGAAAGTGATTCTGATCATATCTGTATATATATGTCCATACCTACCACGCCTCCTTCTTGAAATTGCAACCCCTCTCAAAAGCACAAAGTTACTATACCCTATTTACCTTTTTTAAAGGTAAAGGGTATAAAAAGTGGAAAAAAAAGGAAATAGAACATTTTTATGATTTTGCGCTATGAACAACTGAAAATGGTGGGGCAATATATGTTATATATATTGAAACGTGATAGCTCAGTGAAAAGGGATTGCATACTTTTAGGATCCCATCTGGAGAATGAGTGCCCCCTGTGAGTCAAGATGCGAACTGTTCGAATAAAAGTTTATTCAAGAACCATCTGCCGGTAATATCAATAAGAATATTCTCGACTTCTGTCGAAGAGGATAGAAGCTTCTAGAAACTACGAGAATAGCGTGGAAGTTTCTACACCAACCATTCGAAAACTATAAAAGCGACAAGACTGTTGAAAGTCGAAGACAGTAGATCAGAGACCGTAAAAGTGTGTGCATCTAGCATTATAATCAAAGCAGCAGTATTTGTAATTGTGCAAAGTGATGAAATTACTTATTAAATAAAGTGTTAAATAAAGTGCAAATCATAACTAAGTAAACTTTAAGCCTAATATTAAATGTGTAAATAGCAATAATTAAATAAAGCTAATTATTTTAATTTAACCAGCGATTGTTTGATTACTACACAATCCAGCGGTACGAGTCCGAGTACAGAGAGTTTGAGGAATTGTCAGGAGGGCAATTTTGTAACAGAGTAAATTGTCAAGAGGGCAATTTCGTAACAATTGGTGTCAGAAGTGGGATTGTGTATCTGTGAATCTGTGATAAACAATGGTTAAATTTGAAAAACTGAGATTGGAGCAGCTCAAGAAGGAGCTTGAGCGTCTAAATTTGCAAACACAAGGGCTTAAAGCGGAGCTGCAGGTGCGATTAAGAAGCGCTTTAGAGGAGCAGGGTATAGATGTCGATGAGCATGAATTCCAATGTGAAGAGGCAACGACATCTCGACACGAAGAAACACCGCAAGAAACTAACACGGGTAACTTTGACATGAGTGCACTTATCGGGGTAATACAGATGCAGCTACAGCAAAGTGCTCAAGCAGCTGAAGAGAGGATGCAACAGCAATTACAACAAAATGCTCAAGCAGCCGAAGAGAGGATGCAGCAGCAGTTACAGCAAAATGCTAAATCCGTCGAAAAGAGTGTTGCATCCGTCGAAAAGAGTGTTGCATTCGTCGAAAAGAGTGTTAAAGAACAGTTGCAGCAGAGTGAAACACGACTTGCTCTATTAGCGGAACAAAACTCACAGCAGATGAAAGAAATGTCCGAAATGGTAGACAAGAAGGTTTGTGATATTCAGACACGGCAGGAATCGTTTGAAAAATGTGTAGAACAAAAATTCATTGCGAACGAGCAAAAGCAAAACGAATTTAAGCAACAAATAGAGCAAAGAATTCACCTACTACAGGAAGGTGCATTGCCTGTGCCAGCTTTAACTTCAATAAAACTGAAGCCTCCTACCTATGATGGAACCACGACATTTAGTGTCTTCAGAATGCAGTTTGAGACTACCGCTAGCACAAATGGTTGGAGTGCTCGCGAAAAAGTGGCTGCATTAACCGTTTCTACTACATTAACTATCTCAGAAAGTGAGCGAGACTGCTATGAAAGCTTAATGAATGCCGTTCAGCGCAAGTATGGTAGTGAACACCGGAAGCAGATGTACCAAGTAGAGCTACGAACACGTGTACAGAAGAGTGGTGAGTCTCTACAACAGTTTGCGGCGGAAGTGGAACGGTTGGCTCATCTTGCCTACCCAGGAGAGATCACTGAGAGGTGTATGATGGACACCTTTGTATATGGCATTCGCGATGCGGAGATAAAGCGTTCTGCAATAACTAATCCGAAAGCTACATATATGGAGACAGTAGCTAGCGCTTTGTTATCAGAGACAGCAGCATTGGTGTGTCGGTCAGAATGCACAGCCCGTCAGATAAGAGTCGAGAACAGACAAAGTTTCACGGGCAAATGCTTTACCTGCGGTGATGTGGGGCACATGGCTCGTGATTGTCAGTTGAGATGGAAACATTATGCAACACACGCTCCGGTAAGATTGCCAAAGCAAGACAAAGTCCGAATTAGGGAATCGGAAAAGATTGTCAAGCCGGGAAATGAACGGACTCCCACAACTGATGGCCCAAGAATCTTCGTTTCTCAGATGGCGCGGAAAAATAACAGCCTAACTGTCAACAGTGTAATAAGCGGAAGAAAAGTTGTGGTAACATTGGATACGGGGGCATCACATTCCATAATCAGAAGGGATCTCGTTCGGGGAATCGAGCCGCTTCAGGGAATAAGTTTGCGTACGGCCACTGGAGATGATGCACCGGTACTTGGAAAAGTGACAGCACGAGTTTATAGTTGCGGATATTGTGGATGAAGTAATCTTAGGTGTGGATTTCATGATCCGGAATGGATTCACACTAGATTTTAAAAGCCGAGTACTGAAATATGCGAACACCGAAATACCGTTATTTATAGGTGATGATAAGTATGGAGTTGTTAAACAAGCCATTGTATCGAGACGGACAAAAATCGCACCCAAGTCAGAGGCAGTTATACAGGCCAAAATGGGTGGAGATGTTGGGAAGCATAAGAGCCGAATCGTACCAGAAAAAGTAGTGAATATTTCAAATACCGTTGATACCATAGAGAAAAAGAAGGTAAGGTGCCAGAGAATCTCAGCAATTGTAAACTGTGAGAGGCAACCGCGAGTCGCGAAAAGCAAGATACGAGCTAATAAAAAGGTACCCGACGATCTAGCGAAAGAATGGTCTAAAGAGTCATCTACAGTACTTCCATGCAGCAATTGTATACCTAAAAAACGAGGACAGTTGAATGAAATTCATGGAAACAGCAGAAATCGTACGCAACTGATGAGTGATAAAAGGAAAGCGAGATATGATGTACGAGTAAACTCTAAGGGATTTCAGGAAGGGCAACTAGTTATGCTTCATAATCCACAAAGGAAAAGTGGATTATCGCCAAAACTGCAAACACACAGGGAAGGACCTTATAAGGTGATAAATCGGATCAACGATGTTAGATACCGCATCCAGTGGACGAGAAATGTCAGGAGCAAAATTAAAGTCGTTCATTTAGAGAGGCTATCTCCTTATAAAGGTTGCAGTACTATCCTTGTTCGGGACGAACAAGTTTAAGCGGAGGGCAGTGAAACGTGATAGCTCAGTGAAAAGGGATTGCATACTTTTAGGATCCCATCTGGAGAATGAGTGCCCCCTGTGAGTCAAGATGCGAACTGTTCGAATAAAAGTTTATTCAAGAACCATCTGCCGGTAATATCAAAAAGAATATTCTCGACTTCTGTCGAAGAGGATAGAAGCTTCTAGAAACTACGAGAATAGCGTAGAAGTTTCTACACCAACCATTCGAAAACTATAAAAGCGACAAGACTGTTGAAAGTCGAAGACAGTAGATCAGAGACCGTAAAAGTGTGTGCATCTAGCATTATAATCAAAGCAGCAGTATTTGTAATTGTGCAAAGTGATGAAATTACTTATTAAATAAAGTGTTAAATAAAGTGCAAATCATAACTAAGTAAACTTTAAGCCTAATATTAAATGTGTAAATAGCAATAATTAAATAAAGCTAATTATTTTAATTTAACCAGCGATTGTTTAATTACTACACAATCCAGCGGTACGAGTCCGAGTACAGAGAGTTAGAGGAATTGTCAGGAGGGCAATTTTGTAACAGAGTAAATTGTCAAGAGGGCAATTTCGTAACAATATATATATATATATATATATATATATATATATATATATATATATATATATATATATATATATATATATATATATATATATATATATATATATATATATATATATATATATATATATATATATATATATATATATATATATATATATATATATATATATATATATATATATATATATATATATATATATATATATATATATATATATATATATATATATATATATATATATATATATATATATATACATATATATATATATATATATATATATATATATATATATATATATATGTATGTAAAGAAAATCGACAACACGTATGACGGTCATCGTTTTTCTAAATATTAAATCTTCAGCGCTCAACGACTGGTGTGGTAACACTATTTAGTTAAGAAGATAAGAAAACATCATAGAGAGAGAGAGAGAAAACATTTACAAAGTAAAACAAGTGTCAAACAAGAAAACTTGACATATCATGAGTATGGAGACAGGGCACATGTAAAAAGCGAAACAAAGTGTCAATTTGTTAAAATAAAATAGAGACTTAAACTAAGTATTATAAAAAGAAAGAACACAATCTGAAAATAAGGCTTTAAATGTTGTTTCTTTCGTTTACAGAGAAACGCAATTGAGTTTTATTTCAAAGAATTTTATTGCTCAATTTGATAAAAATAGAAACATATTATATATATATATATATATATATATATATATATATATATATATATATATATATATATATATATATATATATATATATATATATATATATATATATTGTAGAAGGTTTGCTTAAAACAACTACAGGTGTACGTATGTTTATTCTGTAAAATAATTCAATTTAGTACATTGATGATCAATTACCACAAACTCACCGCAGTTTTGCACCCTCTCTTCACTCGTTCTATATTCAAGATCAAATGAGAATCAATTCGGCTTTCAATTATGTGTCAATTGTTACGTGTGTATACTAAGTATTAAGTGAAAAATAACGGAAAAACAAGATTAAATTAAAAAATCTATCAACAAATAAAAAAGGAAAAAATGACAATAAATTAATTTTATTATTTCTTATTTTATTTATTTTATACCATCTTGCCCATCAAATTGAATGCAGCCTACGTCACAGACGAGAATTCAACAGGTTTTGACAGACAATATGTGTGAGTACTTGATGGGCGAGAAATTGAACGTGTGGCCGCAGTGTAAAAGGAATATTGAATAGCGAACAAAAATTCAAAATGAGCAAAGAAGACGAGAAAATAACAAACACACAGTTGATAAACAGTGAAAATTTAACCGATATTTTGCATTTACTCGCGCTTAGCTTATATCAATCTGTTGTTTTTGAGTCATTTAGCAAAGTTATATGTGAGTTTGATGGTCAAACAACTCAGTAAAGTTGTGGTTGGATAATTTTGAGAAGAACGCCGAGGTGTATCAACTAAACAAACAACAAACGCGCAATAAAATGACAAAAACAGCTCAATTGTTTTGGAGTCGATTGCTGTAAATAATTATGACAGTTTAAAAGCAGAGCTCACGGATGAATTTCATAAGTAGTATAATAGTGCTGAGCTGCATAAAAAGTTGTATGAAAGGAAGAAAAAAGACGATGAAACATTTCATGAGTATGTATTACAAATGAAAAAGTTGGCTGCAATCGGTGGTATCGGTCAAAAGTCTATTATACGTTATATAATAAATCGACTTAAAATGGAAAATGAAGTAAAATTTTCTCCAAGAAAAATATGAAATATACGAAGCGGTGAAAATAAGTGAAAGCAATAATCACGAAAAGTACAATCAGTACAAAAACGCGGATTACAAAAAAGACAAGTCTAATTCGAATTCGACTGGAAACGTTTAAAAGGTGAAAACAGAGCATTGTTTTAATTGTAGTTCGAAAACACATAAAAGAACAGAGTGTAGACAAAACGTCAAATGTTTTAAGTGTGATCGTTTCGGAAATATCGCGAAAGATTGTATGCAAAACTACCAAAAAGTAAACGTAATAAAGCAAGAAAGGCTTTATAAAAACATTTTAATAAACGGATAAGAAATGCTTGGCTTTGTCGATACAGGGTCAGACGTGTGTATTGTTCAAAAACATATGCTAAAGAATTTTTTGAAAAACATAAGATTTGAAAACGTTTCGACAATGCTATATGGGCTTGTAAATACGCCCACAAAGACAAAATACTGTTTTTATGCAAATGTTACAGTCGATGATATCGAAGTTGAAGAAACATTTTTTGTTGTTTCAAACGGTGCGCATAAACATTCTATTTTAATTGCAAATGACTTTATAACAAATTTGAGTATAAGTGCAATGCAAAAGACTATTCTTTTTACGCTTAACGAACGATGAACAATATTTAAATGTGTACCAAATAGGAGAAAATAAAATTGACTGTGGGAAAACTAACGAAAAAGAAAAGAAACAAATATATGAAATGATAAATACGTATAAAGAAAAACCAAAAGAAATTGAGTGTCCAATTCCACTAAAAATTACACCCGATAAAGCGGTTCTATTTCGTCGTTCGCCCTGTAGACTGCCACACTATCATCTAGTTACAGTTGAAAACCAAATACAAGCGTGGCTCAAAGATGGCATAGTGCGAAAATCAACGTCGGAATATGCAAGTTGAGTTGTCGTTGCCGGGAAGAAAGACGGGTCCTGTCGCATGTACATTGATTATCGTCAGCTGAATTCGAATTTAAGTATCAAATATTTATTTCCAGTACCATTAATCGCGAGGTCTTAGAGAAACTACAAGCGGCAAAGTATTTTACTGTTATTTATCTTGAAAATTGGGTTTTCCATGCTCCTGTTGAAGAAAGGAGTTAAAAATATGCAGCGATTGTCGTTAAAAGTGGCGTCTACGAATTTAACCGAGCTCCATTTGGGTTCTGTAATTCGCCAGCAGCACTCATCAGATTTATAACCTGTATTTTTCAAGATTTATTCAACAATAACGTCACGGAGCTTTATATTGATGACATCGTCTTTTTCGAAGATAGATTAATGAAGATGCAAATGATCTTAGAAGCAGCTAAATATGACTTACAAATAAAGCTGAAGAAATGCTCGTTTTGAAAGCAGTAAATAGATTTCTTGGGATATACAAAGCGAATTTTGATAAACGCCGCAAGGAACATTTTGAATACATGCTCAACGATTTAGTCGGCATAAAAAGAACGCCAATTGTAGCTAGCAAAAAGCTAAAGAGCGAGTATTTGGGACTCTATAAGATTATCAAAGTTAAGCGAAACGGTAGATACGATGTTGAAAAAGTGGCGTCATTCGCAGGTTCAAATAGAACAATGTCAAGCAGTGATAACATGCAGCTACGGAGATATGTGGTCAATAATGCTGATATTTTATCATCGGGGACCGATGAAGAGCAGGATGCCCGACTATAAACAAGGCTGCACTGTACTCTGCGTGTATCGAGGCTTTGCGGTAGTCATTTGATAGTCAGTCAGCAGTTGCCAGTCATAAAGTTCGGTGGTGCATTTCGCTAAGTTGAATTAATAAAACATCTGTAAATAAAACACTTAAAATAAATCTGTTCGAGTTTTTGTCACTTTATGTTAAAAAGCTTGACTACTTTACATATATATAATATATTTTTTTTGTTAGGTGAAATTTTTAAAATAATAAAATTATTAAAATAACATCAATTGAAGCTTAAAAATGTTTAAATTGAACTAGGATTAGATACCCTACTATTAAAAATGTATTCATTTTATTTAAGTAGTAATAGTTATGATCTTGAAACTAAAAAAATGGGCGATATTTTAGTCTATTCAGAGGAACCGGTTTTATAATTGATAGACCACATTGTACCTTACTTAATTTAGTTAATTTAGTTTGTATACCGTCGTTATAAGAATATTTTATAAGAACATTAATTTTCTTAAATTTTAATAAAAATTTATATCAGATCAAGGTGTAGTTAATGATTAAGTAAAAATGGGTTACAATAAAAATATTTACATGGATATAATTATGAAAAAACGAGTAAAGAAGTCTGAAGTCGGGTTAGACCGACTTCGAAATACCCTTTACCTATCCTCGTGCCGGCAAATTAAACAATGTGGGTGGTTTCTTCATAAATATCTACGGTAATTTTCGGTAGGGTACCTTGAATTTATTATATTAGTGAGAAGCGTGGCTTTTATCTGATCGACCCCACTTCTTTTATATATCTTTGTAGAATCAAAATATGTACTAATATAAAATATCGTCAAAAAATATTGTATTGGTCGTAAGTTATAATAATATGTCAATAGTGGACGTGGCTGTAAAAATAGCACGCCCATTTTTTGTGTGATGTTTAATGTTAGTAACCGGAACATTTCTGTCGAATGTTGTTGATAAATCTTAGTAATGATTTCTGGTTAATTGTTGCCGTGGCAGTAGTATTATGATCTGCATATTCTGCACACACACTATTATGGACCCCATATATATCTCTTCCAATTTTTATTCCGATTGCACGAGTACGAGCATAGGTAGGCTAATTTTAATCTTAGACCCGAAAGTTCCTTATATCAAAAGTGGACGTGTCTTTTCCGTGATCAACCCTATTTGTTGCAGATAGCTTTGTAATGTCCAAATGTTCTTTCCCGTAAAATTTCGTCCATAAATCTCTACCGGATATTAAGTTATGAATATTTGTTAATAGTGGGCGTGGCAGCTATAATATTCCACCCACTCTTTGTATAGTGTTTAGTAGGACCCATATCTCCATAACTGCCAAAATGCGTCACGATTCCATCAATTGGATCGAAGTTATAGTCATTTTAAAAAAGGTGAGAAAAGTTCCTTATAGATAGACGTGGTCTTTTTCCAAATTGGCTCATATAGCAATCTGGTTCTGTATCTCTGTCCAGACTATACTTTTGAAAAATTTATTAAGATAGCTCTAACGGTGTAGAAAAAAAGTGGCCACAGATGGACAGACTGACGGACAGGCGGACGGACAGACGGAGAGATGGATTATTAAATAAAAAATATAATATAATATTAATAAAATATTGTTATCAATTTTAAAAGAGTTAATAATAATTATTAAAGTTAATGTGCGAAATTAATATATTATTAAATATTAATAATATTATGTGAAATGAAATGTTATTAGTTATTAAGTAATAAATTGAATTTAAAAATAAAAGAATTTAATTGATTAATTTCTTAATTTCATGATTTTATTATTTTTATATTTTATGGGATAAGCTATAAAATAAATTTGGAAAAACGTGCGAATTTATTTAAAAAATATATGCTTATAATTAGCAATTATTAATAAATTTGTTATAATTTATTTAAATTTTTTTATTATTTAATATATTTTAAATTTTTATTAAATTATTAATTATAATTTTTATAATTAAGAAAAAATTATAAAATTTGTAAAAATAAGTGTAAAATTATATTATTATGAAAGTTTTATATAAAGAATTCGACAAATTTAATATTAGTCTGTTTAACAAAAACATTATCTTTTATTTGTTAATTGGAAATTTTATTATTTTGGGGTTTTATTTATATCAAACTTATATGTGATTTGTTTTTATTTTATTTCCTATTTTTTTGATTTGAATAACGATTTGTTTAGCAGAAATAAATCGTAGGCCTTTTGATTATGCAGAGGGAGAATCTGAATTAGTTTCAGGATTTAATATAGAATATAGAAGAATGGGATTTGCTTTAATTTTTAAAGCTGAATATTCTAGAATGTTATTATAAGAACATTATAGAACGACGGGTAGCGTTTTATTCATACTTGCGTTGAAAGAGACACAGCTAATATTAGCTTATTCAAGCTCAATAACTATTTATTTTAATAATAAATCTCAGCATTTATAATTGTTCCAATAATCATGTTGAGGTACAAATGTATGAACTATAATAAATACCACGTCCTACACGTAAATGTGCAGAAGTAAAAAAAAAATGATGCTGCATTGGCGTGTAGACTTCGTAATAGTCATCCATAGTTAACATTACGGCAAATATGATTTACTCCATTAAAAGCTAAATCTATATTAGCTGTATAATGTATAGCTAAAAAAATTAAAAATACTATATATGAAAATCAAAATTTTTTACTTATAGGTCCTGAAATTAAACAAATTAATACGGTTTCAATTAATAATAATAACCCTATAGCTAATGTGTGATTTATATGAATAAAAATTAAACGATTTGTTAATAGTAGCGAATATACAATTAATTGAAGTATATCAAGAAATAGTTTATTAAAAATATTAATTTTGGAGATTAATGAAAAAGAAATTTCTTTTTTCTTGAAAAATTTAAAAAAATTATTTTTATTTTTGATTTACAAGATCAAGGTTTTTGTCAAGATTATTGTAAGACGACAATACGCAAGTCTGGCATCACTATTCTTTTCTCTATTAATTAATTTTCTATCTTCTATAAGTTTGACATTTCTTGTAAAGTTTCTATTCTCCTTCTTCTTTTTCCTGCTCTCGAATAAAGTACTACAGATTTATTACAAGTTGATTATATTTTTATCTTTTTGCATCAAGAAAATTCTAACAGGTTATGGGCCCAGAGTACTTCTAAAGCTCTCTGCATATACCTAAAGTTAAATGAGTGAGGCATCGATAAAAACAAACTACGAATCAATTCTTGATAAACCTGTTTTGGAAACAAGTGAAGCGCTAAATTCTTTTACCATGTCAAACATGTCAGCAAATGTTTTGTCGGCATCAACGCGCATTGAATTATTGTCGAAAGATAATTTTGATACCTGGAGTATGCAAGTTGAAGCCTTGTTGGTGAAGAATGATTTATGGGAATTTGTAAGCGGAGCAAATTTGCTACCCGCTGCAGCGAATGCAACAGCGACAGATGAGTGGCATAAACTCGATAGAAAAGCAAAGGCGGACTTAATTTTATCAATCCATCCTTCAGACGTGAAACAGGTACGAGGCTGCAACACTTCGCGCGATGTCTGGTTAAAGTTGGAGTCTATTTACGCCTCACGTGGACCAGCTCGAAAGGCAACGTTGCTTAAGCAGTTGATGTTGCAGAAATTGGACGAAGATGGTGATGTTCGTGGGCATATAGCAAGGTTTTTTGATGCAGTTGACAAACTTGAGAATATGGATGTGCAAATAAATGGTGATCTCCTAACCATAATGTTGCTATACAGCTTGCCGTCTACTTATGAAAATTTTCGTTGTGCTATTGAAACTCGCGATAAACTACCAGCCGCCGAGGTACTAAAAATAAAAACTATCGAGGAAAGTGAAGCGCGCAAGCAGTCAAGTGGAAGTTCTGTAATCGCAATGGCAGCTGGGAGACCATCAAGAGGAGGTTTTAAAATTAGATGCTATAAATGTGGCACATTGGGCCATAAAGCAAACGTTTGTCAAAAGAATAGTGGCAGAAATTTAGAGAAACAAGCATATACTCAAAAACAGTCAACAGACGAAATTGATGAGAGTTTCGCTGTGTGTCATGTGGCAGAGAGTGCCTGTTCGGCAGACGAAAATGTGATGGGGGCGCGTAGCTGGATTCTTGATAGCGGTTGCACATCCCATCTATGCGGGGACAAAGAAGTTTTTTCATCAATAATTGAATCAGGAATGAAAAAAGTTAATCTAGCAAGTCATAATTCTGCAAAAGTGAATGGACAAGGTGCTGTTCAGCTGTCTGTGGCTCCACGAACTGGCCAGAATCTAAAAATTGAGCTTAAGAACACGCTTTTTGTCCCTGATTTGAGGTTAAATCTTGTGTCCGTGGCAAAAATCACAGATAAGGACTATACTGTGACATTTACAAAATCTGATGCAGTTGTCACTGATAAATTTGGCAACCAATCCATGTTTGCTGAAAGAAGAGGCGATTTATTTCTATCTTATTTATTCGTGAAAGCGTAGAATGTGCTAACGTCGAAACGAAGTGTTCCGAACTGTCGAGGTGGCACTGTCGTTTTGGTCATTTAAACGCGAAGGACCTGATTAAAAGTGGTATTATTACGTTGAACAATTCTGAGGAGACCAAACATGTAATTAATTGCACTGTATGCCTAAGGGCAAAAATGTCAGCTTTACCATTTGGTAAAGGAAATATTCCTTGTAAGAAACCTTTAGAAGTTGTGCATACTGATGTTGTCGGTCCATTTAGAGTAGAAGGCACTGGTCGCGCAAAGTACTTTGTTACTTTCATCGATGATTGTACGAGATGGTGTGAAGTTTACTTTCTGAGGGAGAAATCTGGTGTTCTCGAGGCGTTTAAACAATACCAGCTGTATTTTGAGAGGCAGACCGGGAAGAAAATAAAGGCTTTGCAGTCCGACAATGGACGTGAGTATTGTAATAATGATTTTGATAAGTTTCTTTCAGATAATGGCATACGGAGAAGATTAACGATTCCCTACACCCCGGAACAAAATGGACTGGCTGAGCGAATGAATCGTACTCTGTTAGATATGGCCAGGTGTTTACTGCTGCATTCCAGACTGCCTCCATCTTTTTGGTCCGATGCGGTCGCTACGGCTGCAGAGATCCGGAATCGCTGTCCAACAAGTGCTCTTGGTGGCAATACACCTTATGAGAGGCTATTCAACAAAAAACCAAATGTAAATTATTTTCGAGTGTTTGGTTCAAAAGCAGTCATGCTAAACAAAGATCCAAGCAAAAGTAAACTTGATCCCAGGGGTATTGAAGGAATTTTTGTTGGATATCCAAGGGACCGAAAAGGGTATCGAATCTGGAATCCGGTCAGCAGACAAATATTATACGCTCATGATGTAAGATTTATTGAGGATCCAGAAAACAGGTCAGACACATCAACCGATGAATATAATTTACTCGATCAAGGAGAGAAAGGTGACAACGCATGTGAGTTGGAGGTTATGTTGAATACTCCAATGCGGTCCAACTCTATAGAAACTGTTGCCGCACCTGAGACTGAAAACAAAGAGAAAACTAAAAGGAATGTGAGACGACCAACACCTTTGCTCACAGATCGCCAATTGCGTCCGAGGAAAGCACGTACTTTGAGTGTGGCAACTGAAGATGATGGCATGAGGGGGCTTTAGTTTCTATAATTCTAACTCATGGGAATGATTATTTTCAATCTTTTAATATTTTAGAATGTTAAAATTGGTGATATTCATAATTTTTGTAGTTCCATTATGATTTATTTAACGCTTATCCAGGCTCTGAGTACAAGTTCTCATGAAGACTTGTGCCAACCCTCGGTGAAACCCTAGACAACCACTTGGATATTTTCAAAGCGACTGTACAACGAACGGAGATAGCGGCTTGAAGTGGGGACCTTAATAAAATGAACACACCTCAGCAAACAACAAACACAACCTCAAATACACTAGAAAGTAACTCCAAGCGATCCAGAAAGAGGAAGCTGAGTTAGAACAAGTAGCAAAATTATGCGATCGCAGAAGAGGGAGTAACAAATCAGCAACAACCCCAAGTGAATAACACTGCGGCAGATGGAGCGAATAACAAATCGCGCACCATCCCTGCCGCGAACCAAACGCCAAAAGGGAACTAAAAACAGAAGGAGTATTCTAGAAATCCCACACTATTATTGATCAAACGTCGGAAAGTCTTGACGAAGATGAAAGAAGCCCTGATCATGCAAAAGAACGTGAGCATGTACGAAATGACCGGAGTTTGCGAGCTAGAATTCTAACAGGTTATGGGCCCAGAGTACTTCTAAAGCTCTCTGCATATACCTAAAGTTAAATGAGTGAGGCATCGATAAAAACAAACTACGAATCAATTCTTGATAAACCTGTTTTGGAAACAAGTGAAGCGCTAAATTCTTTTACCATGTCAAACATGTCAGCAAATGTTTTGTCGGCATCAACGCGCATTGAATTATTGTCGAAAGATAATTTTGATACCTGGAGTATGCAAGTTGAAGCCTTGTTGGTGAAGAATGATTTATGGGAATTTGTAAGCGGAGCAAATTTGCTACCCGCTGCAGCGAATGCAACAGCGACAGATGAGTGGCATAAACTCGATAGAAAAGCAAAGGCGGACTTAATTTTATCAATCCATCCTTCAGACGTGAAACAGGTACGAGGCTGCAACACTTCGCGCGATGTCTGGTTAAAGTTGGAGTCTATTTACGCCTCACGTGGACCAGCTCGAAAGGCAACGTTGCTTAAGCAGTTGATGTTGCAGAAATTGGACGAAGATGGTGATGTTCGTGGGCATATAGCAAGGTTTTTTGATGCAGTTGACAAACTTGAGAATATGGATGTGCAAATAAATGGTGATCTCCTAACCATAATGTTGCTATACAGCTTGCCGTCTACTTATGAAAATTTTCGTTGTGCTATTGAAACTCGCGATAAACTACCAGCCGCCGAGGTACTAAAAATAAAAACTATCGAGGAAAGTGAAGCGCGCAAGCAGTCAAGTGGAAGTTCTGTAATCGCAATGGCAGCTGGGAGACCATCAAGAGGAGGTTTTAAAATTAGATGCTATAAATGTGGCACATTGGGCCATAAAGCAAACGTTTGTCAAAAGAATAGTGGCAGAAATTTAGAGAAACAAGCATATACTCAAAAACAGTCAACAGACGAAATTGATGAGAGTTTCGCTGTGTGTCATGTGGCAGAGAGTGCCTGTTCGGCAGACGAAAATGTGATGGGGGCGCGTAGCTGGATTCTTGATAGCGGTTGCACATCCCATCTATGCGGGGACAAAGAAGTTTTTTCATCAATAATTGAATCAGGAATGAAAAAAGTTAATCTAGCAAGTCATAATTCTGCAAAAGTGAATGGACAAGGTGCTGTTCAGCTGTCTGTGGCTCCACGAACTGGCCAGAATCTAAAAATTGAGCTTAAGAACACGCTTTTTGTCCCTGATTTGAGGTTAAATCTTGTGTCCGTGGCAAAAATCACAGATAAGGACTATACTGTGACATTTACAAAATCTGATGCAGTTGTCACTGATAAATTTGGCAACCAATCCATGTTTGCTGAAAGAAGAGGCGATTTATTTCTATCTTATTTATTCGTGAAAGCGTAGAATGTGCTAACGTCGAAACGAAGTGTTCCGAACTGTCGAGGTGGCACTGTCGTTTTGGTCATTTAAACGCGAAGGACCTTCTACACCTGATTAAAAGTGGTATTATTACGTTGAACAATTCTGAGGAGACCAAACATGTAATTAATTGCACTGTATGCCTAAGGGCAAAAATGTCAGCTTTACCATTTGGTAAAGGAAATATTCCTTGTAAGAAACCTTTAGAAGTTGTGCATACTGATGTTGTCGGTCCATTTAGAGTAGAAGGCACTGGTCGCGCAAAGTACTTTGTTACTTTCATCGATGATTGTACGAGATGGTGTGAAGTTTACTTTCTGAGGGAGAAATCTGGTGTTCTCGAGGCGTTTAAACAATACCAGCTGTATTTTGAGAGGCAGACCGGGAAGAAAATAAAGGCTTTGCAGTCCGACAATGGACGTGAGTATTGTAATAATGATTTTGATAAGTTTCTTTCAGATAATGGCATACGGAGAAGATTAACGATTCCCTACACCCCGGAACAAAATGGACTGGCTGAGCGAATGAATCGTACTCTGTTAGATATGGCCAGGTGTTTACTGCTGCATTCCAGACTGCCTCCATCTTTTTGGTCCGATGCGGTCGCTACGGCTGCAGAGATCCGGAATCGCTGTCCAACAAGTGCTCTTGGTGGCAATACACCTTATGAGAGGCTATTCAACAAAAAACCAAATTAAATTAAATTAAATTAAATTATTTTCGAGTGTTTGGTTCAAAAGCAGTCATGCTAAACAAAGATCCAAGCAAAAGTAAACTTGATCCCAGGGGTATTGAAGGAATTTTTGTTGGATATCCAAGGGACCGAAAAGGGTATCGAATCTGGAATCCGGTCAGCAGACAAATATTATACGCTCATGATGTAAGATTTATTGAGGATCCAGAAAACAGGTCAGACACATCAACCGATGAATATAATTTACTCGATCAAGGAGAGAAAGGTGACAACGCATGTGAGTTGGAGGTTATGTTGAATACTCCAATGCGGTCCAACTCTATAGAAACTGTTGCCGCACCTGAGACTGAAAACAAAGAGAAAACTAAAAGGAATGTGAGACGACCAACACCTTTGCTCACAGATCGCCAATTGCGTCCGAGGAAAGCACGTACTTTGAGTGTGGCAACTGAAGATGATGGCATGAGGGGGCTTTAGTTTCTATAATTCTAACTCATGGGAATGATTATTTTCAATCTTTTAATATTTTAGAATGTTAAAATTGGTGATATTCATAATTTTTGTAGTTCCATTATGATTTATTTAACGCTTATCCAGGCTCTGAGTACAAGTTCTCATGAAGACTTGTGCCAACCCTCGGTGAAACCCTAGACAACCACTTGGATATTGTCAAAGCGACTGTACAACGAACGGAGATAGCGGCTTGAAGTGGGGACCTTAATAAAATGAACACACCTCAGCAAACAACAAACACAACCTCAAATACACTAGAAAGTAACTCCAAGCGATCCAGAAAGAGGAAGCTGAGTTAGAACAAGTAGCAAAATTATGCGATCGCAGAAGAGGGAGTAACAAATCAGCAACAACCCCAAGTGAATAACACTGCGGCAGATGGAGCGAATAACAAATCGCGCACCATCCCTGCCGCGAACCAAACGCCAAAAGGGAACTAAAAACAGAAGGAGTATTCTAGAAATCCCACACTATTATTGATCAAACGTCGGAAAGTCTTGACGAAGATGAAAGAAGCCCTGATCATGCAAAAGAACGTGAGCATGTACGAAATGACCGGAGTTTGCGAGCTAGACGAGCTTTTCGATGTAATGGAAACCTATCGACGAAACTGGACGGAAAAAGAGAACGAGTGCAAACTTGTTACGGCACCGAAATCGCGGCACAAGGCCCTGACAAGCGCCTCAGCAACACCGACGATGGCTAGACCCAAACGAACAGCTTCTAGCCCAGCAAAACCAAAAGATTGGAAAAATTCTGTGAAAGTAGGGCCGATGGGTGGCAAACTGTCACAAGAAGTAGACATGTGGCAAAGCGAAGTCAAACACAAGAAAATTCAAAAGCAAAGAATTTCGTGGGCGGCAGCGATAAGTAACGAGGAACAATGCAAGGAAGATACAGGACAAAGGAGACAAAACCAAAGTCCGAAACCGTCCTTATCAAAACCAGCATCCGCTGCAATGTCAAACTAGGGGATACACAAACCGGTGCGCTCGACCCTGAAAACAGGAGCAGGACGGCTTCTGTTGCAGCTGGATAAAGGAGTAAAAGTGACAACGGGCTTTTGTGAACTTCTAAAAGGTGCATTACAGGAGTCAGCAGTTTTGACTGACCTTAAGCCAAGAGCCGCGATAGAGATACAAGATCTCGATCTGCTCGCCACAAAGGAAGAAGTGCACCAAGCCGTAAACGAGTTGCTCCCGAAAATATGAGAACTGCTTAGTGTGAGGATATCGTAACAGTTATGACAGCACCAATAAGTCGAGAGCAGGTGCGAGCCTATGTAGCGATGTCATCGGAGCTCGCCAATATACTGCTGAAAAAAAACCGCATCAGGGCATAACACAAAACGATGTTTCCGGTGCTTTGCTCCTGTTCATCTAACATGGCAATGCAAAGGACCTGACAGGAATGGTCTAGGCCTGTGCATAAGATGTGGCGTAACAGGGCACAAATGGGTACCATCCGAGGACCAAACTGGCTAGGGAAGAGTCCCGAAAAAAAACCACTGTCTGGCGATGGACAACACTAGGTATAATACTCCAGGTGGAACCCACGCATGTGGAAATCCACCCGCTTCGGCGGCAGGGGCACGGATTCTGGAGGCCCCAACCATCGCTTAAGTCTGTCGCCTTTATCAGCGAGAGCGCATCTTGGAGGAGACGGGGGTTGTTACCGCAATCTCTTTTTCTTCAGCGATTAAGGAACGTGCTCTGTATCCAGAGGGCCTGTGTCGGGAAGTCACCACAGTGGCGGAACGACCGACCAGTGGTCCTGGGGCAACGCGAACTCAAGCGAGGAGGAAGAGAAAGAAGCGGCTTGCTAGGCTCCTGCAGGAGAAATCCTCACGCGGCTCTGCCGGCCCTTCTGTGCCAACTCCCTCCTAGACGCCCAGGTCGGCGGAAGTAACACCCACGGAAGCCACCGAGCCTGCGGAGGGATCCGGAATCTTTCTCGCGAGGTAAGCGGCGGAAGATTGTTGCTGAAAACAGCATACCCACCTGTCCTGCAGCTGTTACTGCTGGTGGCGCCACGACCCCAAAGGGTACGAGCGAAACCTCGGTGGCGGCTAATGTGGCGGGGAAGAATGTTGCCAATAAGCTGCAGTTTGCCCAGCCCCTGGCACCCAGCAAAACCATCTGCAGGGCGAAGTCTTTGCCAGTGGAGGGTGGTGAGCTGGACCTTCGCCCAAGCACTTCCAAAGGTGCAGCCAAGCCATCGTACAGCGAGACGGCTACCGGCCCGCAACCAATGGCGGTGATTGGGAAGCTGGGGCCTGACCATTTGCTGACTGATGCAGAGATAAAATACTGCAAAGGTCATCTGATGATTGCAAACAACCAATTCAAGGGGCCGACGGGTACTAGACATGGTCGCGAGACTGGGACTGGTCGTCGTAGGCACAGGGACCACTGCCACTTTTAGAAGACGAGGATGCGAGGGTACAATTCCAGATATTACACTAGCTTTTGAGAGCATTGCTCACAGAGTAAGTACATGGAAAGTCTTAGAAGCCCAATGCCAAGCAAACATGACCACAACATAAGTCGACGAGGAACTTGCAAGTGGAATGTATCAAAGTTAAACCCGGCAGTGCTACTTGCTGAGCTGGAGGCAAACATTCCATTAGACGGCCACGCCAACGATGCTAATAGCAAGGTGAAGCAAACCATGCAGTGTATAGAGAGAGCCTGTACCGAATCGATGCCGAAAATAAGACCAACCAAAGACAAGAATGCCGCTTACTGGCCGACAGAGGAAATAGCTCAACACAGACGGGTCTGTCTGCGATGTAGAAGAAAGTACACTAGGGCTAGGCGTGCAGGTTTCGCGATTGCCGAGAGAGAAGATCTCCAAGCTGCTAGGAAAACCCTCAAAACTGCTAGCAGCCGCCATCACCCAGCAGAACTCCTAAAAATAGTGTCAAATGGTCATGCCCAAGTACTTCTCGATATGTACAACGCCTGCCTGACAGAAGGAATATTCCCAGACGTATGGAAAAGACAGCGGCTAGTGCTCATCAGTAAGGGAAAAGGAAACTCTGAATCGCCGTCAGCATATCGACCACTGTGTATGCTAGACACTTTTGGAGCTACTACTCAAACCCCGAATAGCAGCAGCAATCGAAAATGCTTTGGGATTATCCACCGACAGCACAGTTTTCGGCCAGGAAAGTCTCCACAATTGGCGCCGTAGAAGACGATATAGAAAGTGTGCTAGCGGCACAGCAAGGAAATGACTACTCCAGGCTAGTGGTACTACTTATTACATTCGACTTCAGAAACGCTTTCAACAGCGCTAGGTGGGTGGACATGATCGAGGCACTCGAAAATCGTTTTCAGATACCAGCTTATCTGAAGAAGGTAATCCGGAGCTACATTTGAGATCGAATGTTGATATATGAGACCAACAATGGCACCCGCAGCAAAACCATCACGTCAGCTGCAGCGCAAGAGTGCATCCTCGGACCGGACCTTTCGAATATAAGCTACGACGGCATTTTGTGCATAGATATTCCAAATCACACTAATCTAGTCGGATACGCAGATAACATTGTGGCTCTCATCACCACACGCGACTCTGAAGACGCCCAAAGAAAGCTGAACCAGGTCTTGATCAGAACGCAGAGGTGGCTCGATTCATACGGTTTGAAGTTGGCCACGGAAAAGACGGAACTGCTAGTCCTCACAAGAAAGCACATTCCAATCGAAATTGACCTGAGAGACTACGCGAGTAGCTTCAGCGTACCGTACTGTATCGGAGCCGACAATTCTGGTAATTAGCTGCTTAATCCCTATCGATATCTTGACCCTCGAATGCAAACAACTACGATAAACCAAGATGGGTACAATCACCAAAGGAACCGCGCAGGATATAAAGCAACAAACCGTGCACTATTGGCAAGAACGATAGGCCGCCGAGAGTCGCGGAAGATAGACAGCGAGACTCATACCCGACATAGCGAGCTGGATACGAAGAACAGCCGGAACCGTCAATTTCTACCTCATGCAGTTACTGTCTGGTCACGGATACTTCTCCAAGTATCTACACCGAATGGGAAAAATTGAAGGACCTGAGTGCATATACGGCGACAGCAATGGGGATGATGCAGACCACACCTTCTTCAAATGCACAAGGTGGCAAACAGAGCGCACCACGCTTGAAATGGAAATCGGGGAAACCTTAGCCACCGAAAACATTGTGGAGGTTATGCTAAGCAGCAAAGAAAACTGGGATCACTTAGATAAATATGTGGAAAATGTGCTCCGACGGAAAAAGAGGGACCTGGACGCAGGAATAATGTTGAGAGTCCAATAGGGACGAGGTGAGAATCTCCACCTTGAAGGAAGTATAAAAAGGGTTCCTGGGTGGGGATATGTTCTCAGCGAGGGAGTGGGATATTTTAGTGAGTGCAATTCTCACATACCAAATCTGTGACGACAGTTTTGATGATACGACAGGAATTTTTAGCCTCTCTACCAAAAAAAAAAAAAAAATTAAAAATAAAAAAACTATGCAAATTTAAAAATTTCAAATTACTCCTAATATTTAAAATTTTTTATACAAAATTTTAATTATTATTATAAAATTATATATATTCATTAATTTTTTTAAAAATAAAACTTATTAATTATTTATTTTTATTAAAATCCCAAAAAATAGTGTCCTTAAATATAATAAAATATAAATAATTATAATAATAATTAAGATTGTCACTATCTTCCTAAATCAAACAAAACAGTAATTAAATAAATATATCAAACCAAATCCCCTGTTCAATTCAATTCACATAAATTATTTTTTAATATTTATTTTTTTTAAATTTTAATTTTTTAATTTAAAATAAATTATTATATAAATAAACTTTATAGATTATTAAAATTAAAAAATAATTAAATAAATTAAAAATTTATAAATTTTTAAATTCTAATTATTTTTTATATTTTAATAAATTTTAATAATTTAATAAAATATTACAAATATAATTAAATATTAATATTTTTTATTGAGGTAAAATTAATTCGATTTAAAAAAAAAAAATAAAATATTTTTTTTTATCTCTTCTAAAAATCTTTTTTTTAAATAATTGTTGTTTAATTTTAAATTAGGTAAGGAAAAATTGGTAATATTGACAATAATAATTAAATAACTATTTATCCAATTTTTTACAACTACTATTTTTAAGGTGAAATAAGTTTTGTAAGGATGCTTGACTAGAAGCGAAACGATGCAACAAGATTTGCCAAATGTTTATACAGCGGGGCAGACCGCTCTTCTGTCAGGCGAATAGCCAAATTGTTTTTGCTTCTTTTAATTTCTAAACAGCGTAGAAAGCAACACTACATTTTGGAGAGAAAGAAAGATGTGTGCTGGTATCAAGCTGTCAGTTTTTTCTCTCTGACCCTTTATTCTAAATGTACCTCTATTTATATCTAAATTAATACATGGTTTTTATGGGCCACCTTGCAAGTGCCCATACCATAGAAATTGCTTAGATTGCAATTTTGCTAGTTTGATCCTAATTTGTTGCGCGTCAATTCATAATTTTCAATAGCGCGATATCAGTGGAAAACTCTTTCGGTGACTTAGCAGAGCATTGCCCTTCATGGTCATCGGTGCAGCCAACGCAGACAGCAAAACGTCGACAGCGAAACATCGACAGCAAAGCGTGCGTTTGCATTTTCGGCGATTGCTTCTGAGTTGCTGTTTGACTCGTTGGCCAGGAAGGCAGTATAAGTATGTGTGTATGTTATTGTAGCGGCTTGCAAGAGGCTTTACAATGTTTATGAATTCTTATGTATTTATGCGTGTACGCTACAATATGTTTATGAGTAAATAAGTATGTTACAATGTATATATGTAAATAAGTATGTTACAATGTATATAAGTATATGTATGTTACATGTACACTACACCCTACCCCTTAAGATACATTTTATGAAATAAAATATATCTTGTTTATATACTTATATAAACAAGCAAAAAGCTTTGAAGTAATAGGAATCGATACAGTAGGACCTCTACGCATATCAAACGGATACACCATGCAATGCGAATTATCAAAATTTGTTATTGCACATCCTATTGAGTCAAAAGATGCAAGAACGATTGCATCGACATTGGTGAATGAATATATTCTTAAATTTGGTTGTTTAAAGTTATGAAATCAGATATGGGTACGGAATTTAAAAATGAACGAATGCAAAATATCTGCAATAAATAAAAAGTAACACAAACATTTTCTACCCCCTATCACCATGAAACAATAGGCACTGTTGAACGCAACCATCGCGTTCTGAACGAATTTTTATTAAATTCAATGAATGAAAATAATTGGCATGAATGGATATCGTATTACACCTTTGCGTATAATACGACACCACATGTCGATACAAATTACAGTCCTCATGAATTAATTTATGGAAAACTTGCTTTATTACCAAATGACTTAATCTCTGACAAATCACCAATTTATAACTATGATGAATATTACAATGAACTACGAACTAGGTTACAATCAGCTTTAGGAAGAGCCAAAAGCCTTGTAGAAATAACAAAAATAAATAGAAAAGATAAGACAGATTTACTTGCTACACCAATTAATATATAAATAGGAGATTTAATATTAGTAAAAAATAGTAATAGGAAAAAACTAGATCCACCATATATAGGACCATATAGAGTAGAAGATATCATAGGAGTTAATATAATAATTATTGATAAAGGAAAAAGGAAAACAATACACAAAAATAACATTAAGCGATATATACTATGTACAGCAATAAATTAGCTTAAGGAATAACTAAAAATTAAAACATTTGTAAATTATTTAAATTTTTTAAATTTTATTTCATAAAATGTATCTTAAGGGGTAGGGTGTAGTGTACATGTAACATACATATACTTATATACATTGTAACATACTTATTTACATATATACATTGTAACATACTTATTTACTCATAAACATATTGTAGCGTACACGCATAAATACATAAGAATTCATAAACATTGTAAAGCCTCTTGCAAGCCGCTACAATAACATACACACATACTTATACTGCCTTCCTGGCCAACGAGCCAAACAGCAACTCAGAAGCAATCGCCGAAAATGCAAACGTACGCTTTGCTGTCGATGTTTCGCTGACGACGTTTTGCTGTCTGCGTTGGCTGCACCGTTGACCATGAAGGGCAATGTTCTGCTAAGTCACCGAAAGGGTTTTCCACTGATATCGCGCGATTGAAAATTATGAATTGACGCGCAGCAAATTAGGATCAAACTAGCAAAATTGCAATCTATGAAATTAATGAATTCTATCCATGAAAGTAACGATTTCTACTAATTAAAGTAACGAATTATATCGATGAAAGTAACGAATTATATCGATGAAAGTAACGAATTATATCCATGAAAGTAACGATTTCTACTAATTAAAGTAATTCTACTATCAATGGAAGTAACGAATCAAGTCAATCAAAGTAACGAATTCCATCGACGAAAGTAACGAATTCCATTCAAAGCTACTACTGTAAATAAAAATCCGAATACTGTCAACAAAACTAATGAGTTTTATCTCATCTTTAAATTGGAAGTAACGAGTGCTACCAAAATCTGCCTCTCTACTAAATAACTATTACTAGAAGTAGTGAAATATATAAATGAAAGTAACGAGTTTATTAATGAAGCAACTAATTATATCAATTGTCAAAACAAACGAAACGAAATTGCCAACAAAAGGATCAATTTGTAGCAAGGAAAGTTACAAATACTGCTACCGAATGTTAGCAAACTAAAGTAACGAGCACTTGCAAGGTGGCCCATAAAAACCATGTATTAATTTAGATATAAATAGAGGTACATTTAGAATAAAGGGTCAGAGAGAAAAAACTGACAGCTTGATACCAGCACACATCTTTCTTTCTCTCCAAAATTTAGCGTTGCTTTCTACGCTGTTTAAAAATTAAAAGAAGCAAAAACAATTTGGCTATTCGCCTGACAGAAGAGCGGTCTGCCCTGCTGTATAAACATTTGGCAAATCTTGTTGCATCGGTTCGCTTCTAGTCAAGCTTATAGGTCTGCATCCTTACAAAACTTATTTCACCTTAAAAATAGTAGTTGTAAAAAATTGGATAAATAGTTATTTAATTATTATTGTCAATATTACCAATTTTTCCTTACCTTATTTAAAATTAAACAACAATTATTTTAAAAAAAGATTTTTAGATGAGATAAAACAAAATATTTTATTTTTTTTTTTTAAATCGAATTAATTTTACCTCAATAAAAAATATTAATATTTAATTATATTTGTAATATTTTATTAAATTATTAAAATTTATTAAAATATAAAAAATAATTAGAATTTAAAAATTTATAAATTTTTAATTTATTTAATTATTTTTTAATTTTAATAATCTATAAAGTTTATTTATATAATAATTTATTTTAAATTAAAAAATTAAAATTAAAAAAAAATAAATATTAAAAAATAATTTATGTGAATTGAATTGAACAGGGGATTTGGTTTGCTATATTTATTTAATTACTGTTTTGTTTGATTTAGGAAGTTAGTGACAATCTTAATTATTATTATAATTATTTATATTTTATTAAGGACACTATTTTTTTGGGATTTTAATAAAAATAAATAATTAATAAGTTTTATTTTTAGAAAAATTAATGAATATATATAATTTTATAATAATAATTAAAAATTTGTATAAAAAATTTTAAATATTAGGAGTAATGTAAAATTTTTAAATTTGCATAGTTTTTTTATTTTTAATTTTTTTTTTTTTTTGGGTAGAGAGGCTAAAAATTCCTGTCGTATCATCAAAACTGTCGTCACAGATTTGGTATGTGAGAATTGCACTCACTAAAATATCCCACTCCCTCGCTGAGAACATATCCCCACCCAGGAACCCTTTTTATACTTCCTTCAAGGTGGAGATTCTCACCTCGTCCCTATTGGACTCTCAACATTATTCCTGCGTCCAGGTCCCGCTTTTTCCGTCGGAGCACATTTTCCACATATTTATCTAAGTGATCCCAGTTTCCTTTGCTGCTTAGCATAACCTCCACAATGTTTTCGGTGGCTAAGGTTTCCCCGATTTCCATTTCAAGCGTGGTGCGCTCTGTTTGCCACCTTGTGCATTTGAAGAAGGTGTGGTCTGCATCATCCCCATTGCTGTCGCCGTATATGCACTCAGGCCCTTCAATTTTTCCCATTCGGTGTAGATACTTGGAGAAGTATCCGTGACCAGACAGTAACTGCATGAGGTAGAAATTGACGGTTCCGGCTGTTCTTCGTATCCAGCTCGCTATGGCGGGTATGAGTCTCGCTGTCTATCTTCCGCGACTCTCGGCGGCCTATCGTTCTTGCCAATAGTGCACGGTTTGTTGCTTTATATCCTGCGCGGTTCCTTTGGTGATTGTACCCATCTTGGTTTATCGTAGGTGTTTGCATTCGAGGGTCAAGATATCGATAGGGAGTAAGCAGCTAATTACCAGAATTGTCGGCTCCGATACAGTACGGTACGCTGAAGCTACTCGCGTAGTCTCTCAGGTCAATTTCGATTGGAATGTGCTTTCTTCTGAGGACTAGCAGTTCCGTCTTTTCAGTGGCCAACTTCAAACCGTATGAATCGAGCCACCTCTGCGTTCTGATCAATACCTGGTTCAGTTTTCTTTGGGCGTCTTCAGAGTCGCGTGTGGTGATGAGAGCCACAATGTTATATGCGTATCCAACTAGATGAGTGTGATTTGGAATATCTATGCATCTAATGCCGTCGTAGCTTATATTCGAAAGGTCCGGTCCGAGGATGCACTCTTGCGCTGCAGCTGACGTGATTGTTTTTCGGGTGCCATTGTTGGTCTCATATATCAACATTCGATCTCAAATGTAGCTCCGGATTACCTTCTTCAGATAAGCTGGTATCTGAAAACGATTTTCGAGTGCCTCGATCATGTCCACCCACCTAGCGCTGTTGAAAGCGTTTCTGAAGTCGAATGTAACAAGTAGTACCCACTAGCCTGGAGTAGTGGTTTCCTTGCTGTGCCGCTAGCACACTTTCTATATCGTCTTCTACGGCGCCAATTGTGGAGACTTTCCTGGCCGAAAACTGTGCTGTCGGTGGATAATCCCAAAGCATTTTTGATTGCTGCTGCTATTCGGGGTTTGAGTAGTAGCTCCAAAAGTGTCTAGCATACACAGTGGTCGATATGCTGACGGCGATTCAGAGTTTCCTTTTCCCTTACTGATGAGCACTAGCCGCTGTCTTTTCCATACGTCTGGGAATATTCCTTCTGTCAGGCAGGCGTTGTACATATCGAGAAGTACTTGGGCATGACCATTTGACACTATTTTTAGGAGTTCTGCTGGAATACCGTCGATACCCGGTCCGTTGTTTTTCTGTAGGGTGATGGCGGCTGCTAGCAGTTTTGAGGGTTTTCCTAGCAGCTTGGAGATCTTCTCTCTCGGCAATCGCGAATCCTGCACGCCTAGCCCTAGTGTACTTTCTTCTACATCGCAGACAGACCCGTCTGTGTTGAGCTATTTCCTCTGTCGGCCAGTAAGCGGCATTCTTGTCTTTGGTTGGTCTTATTTTCGGTATCGATTCGGTACAGGCTCTCTCTATACACTGCATGGTTTGCTTCACCTTGCTATTAGCATCGTTGGCGTGGCCGTCTAATGGAATGTTTGCCTCCAGCTCAGCAAGTAGCACTGCCGGGTTTAACTTTGATACATTCCACTTGCAAGTTCCTCGTCGACTTATGTTGTGGTCATGTTTGCTTGGCATTGGTCTTCTAAGACTTTCCATGTACTTACTCTGTGAGCAATGCTCCCAAAAGCTAGTGTAATATCTGGAATTGTACCCTCGCATCCTCGTCTTCTAAAAGTGGCAGTGCCTACGACGACAGGTCCCAGTCTCGCGACCATGTCTAGTACCCGTCGGCCCCTTGAATTGGTTGTTTGCATGCCCCATTCGACTGCTTTGGAGTTAAAATCGCCAGCGATGATGAGTGCTACTCCAAACTCCTGTACTTTATCTTCGATGTCATCGATCTTTTTCTGGAACACTTCTGCGCAGTCACTTGGAGTCAAGTAGCAGCTTATCGAAGTGAGGTATCGATCATGGGCCCAAACGAAACCATCGCCCTTTCATTTCCGGTTATGCAAATTTGCTGCCTTACCGTAACCATAAGGCCGCCGATCCGCTCGTATCTGCAAGCCATGTTCCGTTTAATTTTTCCCTATATTGCTCACTGATTACTACAATGGCTGCTCTCAGTGCCTCCCTGAACTTTGGCCAGTCTGTTTTTCTTGGGTTTCTGGAGGGCAATGGCATCTGCGCCTGCTCGCCACACTGAAACTCAATGTATCTGTGGCCCGAGCACGAGTCTTCGGCGAGGACCCTCCAGTTGTTGATCTACCATCCTAGTCTTGGATTTCACAGGGTGACATCAGATACCTCCTGCCTTCTCGTGGTCACAAAAGTAAGCTGCCTGCCTACATTGTGGATGTTAATATAAATATACTCGAAAAGTCGAGAGCCCCACTCATTGCACTTGCTACTGCCCCAGATCGTATGCTTGGCATTAGCATCGCTACAAAGAACGAGACAAAGATTGCGCCGCTCACAGAACCCTACGAGAGTAGCGACCTTCCCAGGTGGTGGCGCCTCCAAAGCATCGTAAGGTAAGTAAGCAGATGCAATCACGAACCTCGACCATCCGTGCATACTCTTAAAACTAATCTCTGCCGCAACCAGATCCTGACAACAACATACGTTAAGGCAGGTCGCTGCGAGATTGGATGATATTATAAGACCTGCTCTAGGTCTAATCGAGTTTCTGTCACATAATATCGTGGCCCCTTTCAGCGAGCCAAGGCCACAGAGGCGACCCCTAAAGATCCAGGGCTCTTGTACTGTGGTTATGTGGGGTGATGTGTGCAGCAGGGTGAATCGTCTACTTAGGAGTACAGTAGCGGCTTTAGAATGCTGCAAGTTGATCCGCGTAACGTCCAAGGACGATAGCTACGAGAATCGTCCGAGCCACTCATATAGGAAAGACATGAAAAGTTACAGTCCCGAAGAAGAGACTCAGACGGCTCCGGTACCGAGAAACCATGACATCAACAGAGGCCTCATCCATTCGCACCACAAGACTAGCACCTTCTTTACCATCCCGGTTGCTACCCTTGGTGTGCGAAAGAACTCTCCAAAGCCTTGTGTTGATGCCAGGGTTCTGAGCACGCAGACAGGAAAGGACATCTGCGGTCGTCAGATCGGGATCCGGAATCCAGCAGATGGCCTTCCTGAGGGACACGCCTGCCTCGCTATAGACCGCAAAGCGATTGGTCCCCATGGGGGGCACGTCATTGACTACACCCCTGAGCCAATCAAAGTTGGCCTGAGACGCGGACGACACCTGTAGAGTGCCGTCCTTTGTTTCATAGCCCTTCGCATTAGCTTCAGGACCGGAGGCAATGACGCAACGCATCAGATGACCTTTGAAGTATTTTATCTCTGCATCAGTCAGCCGATGGTCAGGCCCCAGCTTCCCAATCACCGCCATTGGTTGCGGGCCGGTAGCCGTCTCGCTGTACGATGGCTTGGCTGCACCGTTGGAAGTGCTTGGGCGAAGGTCCAGCTCACCACCCTCCACTGGCAAAGACTTCGCCCTGCAGATGGTTTTGCTGGGTGCCAGGGGCTGGGCAAACTGCAGATTATTGGCAACATTCTTTCCCGCCACATTAGCCGCCACCGAGGTTTCGCTCGTACCCTTTGGGGTCGTGGCGCCACCAGCAGTAACAGCTGCACGACAGGTGGGTATGCTGTTTTCAGCAACAATCTTCCGCCGCTTACCTCGCGAGCGAGATTCCGGAGCGATGAATCCCTCCGCAGGCTCGGTGGCTTCCGAGGGTGTCACTTCCACCGACCTGGGCGTTTAGGAGGGAGTTGGCACAGAAGGGCCGGCAGAGCCGCGTGAGGATTTCTCCTGCAGGAGCCTAGCAAGCCGCTTCTTTCTCTTCCTCCTCGCTTGAGTTCGCGTTGCCCCAGAACCACTGGTCGGTCGTTCTGCCACTGTGGTGACTTCCCGACACAGGCCCTCTGGATACAGAGCACGTTCCTCAGTCGCTGAAGAAAAAGAGATTGCGGTAACAACCTCCGTCTCCTCCAGGATGCGCTCTCGCTGATAAAGGCGACAGACTTAAGCGATGGTTGGGGCCTCCAGAATCCGTGCCCCTGCCGCCGAAGCGGGTGGATTTCCACATGCGTGGGTTCCACCTGGAGTATTATACCTAGTGTTGTCCATCGCCAGACAGTGGTTTTTTCGGGACTCTTCCGTAGCCAGTTTGGTCCTCGGATGGTACCCATTCTCTATACCATCATTGTGATAGACAAACAGATATAACTCCCGCCCCTCCTAAGAGGTTCAGAAGTATTGTCATTTGCCTACCGAGGGTCCCCCTATCCACCACCTGGGGACGCGTCCGATGGGATGGCAGGCAAATCCAATACGGACACGCGCATCTACTTCAGCTCGGGATATGGTCTACCGGACTGCATTGAGCATCAACGCAGAGGCAACACTTTGGGTGTTCCTGCACTATTTTAATTTGTGCCCTGTTTCGCCACATCTTATGCACAGGCCTTGGCCTTTCCTGTCAGGTCCTTTGCACTGTCATGTTGGATGAACAGGAGCAAAGCACCGGAAACATCGTTTTGTGTTATGCCTTGGCCTTAATCTTCAGTTAACCCATCCGATCCTGATGCGGTCTTTCTTCAGCAGTATATTGGCGAGCTCCGATGACATCGTTACATAGGCTCGCACCTGCTCTCGACTATTTGGTGCTGTCATAACTCTTACGATATCCTCACAGGAAGCAGTTCTCATATTTTCGGGAGCAACTCGTTTACGGCTTGGTGTACTTCTTCCTTTGTGGCGAGCAGATCGAGATCTTGTACCTCTATCGCGGCTCTTGGCTTAAGGTCAGTCACAACTGCTGACTCCTGTAATGCACCTTTTAGAAGTTCACAAAAGCCCGTTGTCACTTTTACTCCTTTATCCAGCTGCAACAGAAGCCGTCCTGCTCCTGTTTTCAGGGTCGAGCGCACCAGTTTGTGTATCCCCTGGTTTGACATTGCAGCGGATGCTTTTCAGAACATCCGCATACTTGAAATCCTCTGCTGGTTTGATAAGGACGGTTTCGGACTTTGGTTTTGTCTCCTTTGTCCTGTATCTTCCTTGCATTGTTCCTCGTTACTTATCGCTGCCGCCCACGGAATTATTTGCTGTTGAATTTTCTTGTGTTTGACTTCGCTTTGCCACATGTCTACTTCTTGTGACAGTTTGCCACCCATCGGCCCTACTTCACAGAATTTTTTCCCATCTTCTGGTTTTGCTGGGTTAGAAGCTCCTCGTTTAGGTCTAGCCATCGTCGGTGTTGTTGAGGCGCTTATCCGAGCCTTGTGCCGCGGTTTCGGTGCCGTAACAAGTTTCCACTCGTTCTCTTTTTCCGTCCAGTTTCGTCGATAGGTTTCCATTACATCGAAAAGCTCGTCTAGCTCGCAAACTCCGGTCATTACGTCCATACTCACGTTCTTTTGCTTGATCAGGGCTTGTTTCATCTTCGTCAAGACTTTCCGACATTTCGTGAGAACTTCTTCTTCTGCCGTTCTCATCTTTATGATGAATTCCTGTCTGGGTGAGCTGACGGGACATTTCATCAATAATGGGGTGGGATATCCTGCTGCTGTTGCTTCTCTTTTGCAGCCAGAGGCGTTTGGTTCTCGGCAGGAACGGTGCGGGAATTGTTACTCGCTCCATCTGCTGGAGTGTTATTCACTTGTGGTTGTTGCTGATTTGTTACTCCCTCTTCTGGCGATAGCATAATTTTGCTACTTCTTCTAACTCAGCTTCCCCTTTGTGGATCGCTTGGAGTTACTTTCTGGTGTATTTGAGCTTGTGTTTGTTGTTTGCTGAGGTGTGTTCATTTTATTAGGGTCCCCACTTCCAGCCGCTATCTCCGATCGTTGTACAGTCGCTTTGAAAATATCCATGTGGTTGTCTATGCAAGCAGGGAGTTCCACCGAGGGTTGGCACATGTCTTCATGAGAACTTGTACTCAGAGCCTGGATAAGCGTTAAATAAATCATAATGGAACTACAAAAATTATTAATATCACCAATTTTAACATTCTAAAATATTAAAAGATTGAAAATAATCATTCCCATGAGTTAGAATTATAGAAACTAAAGCCCCCTCACAAACTCAAAAACAGAAAATTATTATTAAAAAAACATGATTCATAATTTATTATATTTAAATAAATTATTCATAAAAAAAAACAAACAACAATATATTCTAAACTTAATAGTATAGAAAGTAAATATTTCCGATCAAATAAAATTGACAAAATTCCTCTAATAAATAAAATTATTGGATTCTATAATAAATAAATATAATCATTAATTTTAGTAGTCTAATAAAAACCTTGGTCTTTTAATCAAAAATAAAAATAATTTTTTTTAATTTTTTCAAGAAAAAAGAAATTTCTTTTTCATTAATCTCCAAAATTAATATTTTTAATAAACTATTTCTTGATATAATTAGTTGTATATTCACTATTAGTTGTATATTCACTACTATTAACAAATAGTTTAATTTTTATTCATATAAATCACACATTAGCTATAGGGTTATTAATATTAATTGAAACCGTATTAATTTGTTTAATTTCAGGACTTATAAGTAAAAAAATTTGATTTTCATATATATTATTTTTAATTTTTTTAGCTATACATTATACAGCTAATACAGATTTAGCTTTTAATGGAGTAAATCTTATTTGCCGTAATGTTAACTATGGATGACTATTACGAAGTCTACACGCCAATGCAGCATCATTTTTTTTTTATTTGTGCACATTTACGTGTAGGACGTTGTATTTATTAGAGTTCATACATTTGTACCTCAACATGATTAATTGGAACAATTATTTTATTTTTATTAATAGGATCTGCTTTTATAGAATATATTTTACCATGACCAAATTCCTTTTTGAGGAGCTACAGTTATTAATATCTACTATATACTTTCTGCAATCCCATATTTAGAAATTGACTTAGTAAAATGAGTGTTAGGAGGACTCGTAGTAGATAATGTAACTCTTATTAGATTTTTTACTATTCACTTTTTTCACCATTTATTAATTTAGCAATAGTAATAATTCATTTCACATTAAACTGGATCTAATAACCAAATAGGATTAAATTATAATAATAATAAAATCCCTTTTCATCCATATTTTTCATTTAAAGATATTGTTGGATTTATTATTATATTATTAAGTTTAATAATTTTCACTCTTAATAATCCTTATTTATTAGGAGACGCATAATTTTATTCCAGCAAATCCCCAAGTAACACCAATTCACATTATACCAGAATGGGATTATTTTCTTTGCTAATGCTATTCTACGATATATTCCTAATAAGCTAGGAGGAGGTATTGCCTTAGTTTTATCTATTGCTATTTTAATAATTTTACCCTTTTATAAATTAAGAAAATTACGGAGAATTTTGTCCAATTAATCAAATTATATTTTGATCAATATTAATTAATGTCATTTTATTAACATAAATTGGGGCTCGTCCTGTAGAAACTCCTTACATTTTAACAAGACAAAGTTTAACCATTACTTACTTTTTCTATTTTATATTTAATCCCCTCATCACTAAATGATGAGATTTATTATTAAAATAAATAGTTATTGAGCTTGAATAAGCTTATATTAGCTGTGTCTCTTTCAACGCGAGTATGAATAAAACGCTACCCGTCGCTTAACTGTCTCGCATTTGGCAGCACTGGCTTTGACAATTAAAATGCTTTTACATACACATTTGTAAACAAATTTTAAAGTGGAAAAGGAAAAATTGAAAATGGCAAATTCTGAGCAAGCGTTGGAAATTTAACTTTAAATGTGTACATATTAATTAATACGCGATAAAATACTATATATATTATATAATTACAGCTTTTTATATAAATACAGCGGTTAATTCTTGGTTTACTCGTTTTTTCGTTCACAATAGACAACAATATGGTATTGGCAGTACTTCTGTTTGAGGTGCTAAACCATAAGCGGAAAGAAGTACCTTGTCTTCACTAAGAGGTCCATATGTATGGATAAGCGGGCATATAATTCGCACTCGCGTTGATAGATATTTTGAAAGCATAAAATAGAAATATAATTATCTGTTAACTTTTACTAAAACTAATTCTTAATATTAAAGAAAATAAAATTATTTTTAAACCAATAGTAAATATTAAATAATTTAATGAAAAAGGTAAAAAAACACTTTCAAGCTATATATATTAATTTATCATAACGAAACTAAGGTAAAGTGCCCCGTAGTCAAGTAAATAAAATTCCAATAAATCCCAATTTTAAATAAAAAGATAAATTAAAAATATCGGCCCACAAAAAAAAAAATGTTTCAAATAATATTCTTATAATAACATTCTAAAATATTCAGCTTTAAAAATTAAAGCAAATCCCATTCTTCTATATTCTATATTAAATCCTGAAACTAATTCAGATTCTCCCTCTGCATAATCAAAAGGCCTACGATTTATTTCTGCTAAACAAATCGGTATTCAAATCAAAAAAATAGGAAATAAAATAAAAACAAATCACATATAAGTTTGATATAAATAAAACCCCAAAATAATAAAATTTCCAATTCACAAATAAAAGATAATGTTTTTGTTAAACAGACTAATATTAAATTTGTCGAATTCTTTATATAAAACTTTCATAATAATATAATTTTACACTTATTTTTACAAATTTTATAATTTTTTCTTAATTATAAAAATTATAATTAATAATTTAATAAAAATTTAAAATATATTAAATAATAAAAAAATTTAAATAAATTATAACAAAATTATTAATAATTGCTAATTATAAGCATATATTTTTTAAATAAATTCGCATGTTTTTGAAATTTATTTTATAGCTTATCCCATAAAATATTAAAATAATAAAATCATGAAATTAAGAAATTAATCAATTAAATTCTTTTATTTTTAAATTAAATTTATTACTTAATAACTAATAACATTTCATTTAACATAAATTATTAAATATTAATTTATCACATTAACTTTAATAATTATTATTAACTCTTTTAAAATTGATAAAAAATATTTTATTAATATTATATTATATTTTTTATTTAATAATCCATCTCTCCGTCTGTCCGTCCGCCTGTCCGTCAGTCTGTCCATCTGTGGCCACTTTTTTTCTACACCGTTAGAGCTATCTTAATAAATTTTTCAAAAGTATAGTCTGGACAAAGATACAGAGCCAGATTGCTATATGAGCCGATTTGAAAAAAGACCACGTCTATCTATAAGCAACTTTTCTCACCTTTTTTAAAATGACTATAACATCGGTCCAATTGATGGAATCGTGATGCTTTTTGGCAGTTATGGAGATGTGGGTCCTACTAAACACTATGCAAAGAGTGGGTGGAATATTATAGCTGCCACGCCCACTATTAAAAAATATTCATAACTTAATATCTGGTAAAGATTTATGGACGAAATTGTACGGGAAAGAACATGTGGACATTACAAAGCTATCTGCAACAAATAGGGTTGATCACGGAAAAGACACGCCCACTTTTGATATAAGGAACTTTCGGGTATAAAATTAAAATTAGCCTACCTATGCTCGTACTCGTGCAATCGGAATAAAAATTGGAAGAAATATATATGGGGTCCATAATAGTGTGTGTGCATAATATGGAGATCATAATACTACTGCCACGGCCACAATTAACCAGAAATCATTACTAAGATTTATCAACAACATTCAACAGAAATGTTCCGGTTACTAACATTAAACATCACTCAAAAAATGGGCGTGCTATTTTTACAGCCACGTCCACTATTGACATATTATTATAACTTACGACCAATACAATATTTTTTGACGATATTTTATATTAGTACATATTTTGATTCTACAAAGATATATAAAAGAAGTGGGGTCGATCAGATAAAAGCCACGCTTCTCACTAATATAATAAACTCAAGGTACCCTACCGAAAATTACCGTAGATATTTATGAAGAAACCACCCACATTGTTTAACTCGCCGGCACGAGGATAGGTAAAGGGTATTTCGAAGTCGGTCTAACCCGACTTCAGACTTCTTTGCTTGTTTTATCATAAATATATCCATGTAAATATTTTTATTGTAACCCATTTTTACTTAATCATTAACTACACCTTGATCTGATATAAATTTTTATTAAAATTTAAGAAAATTAATGTTCTTTTAAAATATTCTTATAACGACGGTATATAAATTGCTTAACTAAATTAAGTAAAGTACAATGTGGACTATCAATTATAAAACCGGTTCCTCTGAATAGACTAAAATTTCGCCAATTTTTTTAGGTTTCAAGATCATAACTATTACTACTTAAATAAAATTAGTACATTTTTAATAATAGAGTATCTAATCCTAGTTCAATTTAAACAATTTTAAGCTTCAATTAATGTTATTTTAATAGTTTTATTATTTTAAAAATTTCACCTAACAAAAAAAATATATTATATATATGTAAAGTAGTCAAGCTTCCTAACATAAAGTGACAAAAACTCGAACAGATTTATTTTAAGTGTTTTATTTACAGATGTTTTATTAATTCAACTTAGCGAAACGCACGACCGAACTTTATGACTGGCAAGTCAGCAGGACTATCAAATGACTACCGCAAAGCCTCGATACACGCATAGTACAGTGCAACCTTGTTTATACTCGGGCATCCTGCTCTTCATCGGTCCCCGATGATAAAATATCAGCATTATTGACCACATATCTCCGTAGCTTCATGTTATCACTGCTTGACATTGTTCTATTTGAACCTGCGAATGACGCCACCTTTTCAACATCGTATCTACCGTTTCGCTTAACTTTGATAATCTTATAGAGTCCCAAATACTCGCTCTTTAGCTTTTTGCTAGCTACAATCTGCGTTCTTTTTATGCCGACTAAATCGTTGAGCTTGTATTCAAAATGTTCCTTGCGGCGTTTATCAAAAGTCGCTTTGTACACGTTTTGTGTACGCTGTATTTGCTGTTTCGCCGATTCACGAACTTTTTGACGCTTCGCTTCAAATAACTCTATCCATTATTCTTGCAACCTTTTCAGCAGATCGCTGTTTTCGTTTAATTTCATTTTGACTAAAAACATAAGTTCAAAGGGTCGCTTCGTTGAGCTCTGCAAGCTCGAATTAACAACTTTTTGAACTTGATCCACGTACTTAAACCACTTTGATGGATCATCTCTTTTCATTTCGATCAAATACGTATGGCCATTTTGGCTATTAGCATGGATTCATATATGCTTGAACTTACTCGTTACGTCTCGCCTCGTCTATTTTGGTTAGCCCTTAAGCTGCCACCTTGTTAATAACTTTTTCGACTGATGTCGTTTTTGTCGGAAACAACCAGACAAACTTCGTGAAACTATCGATCTTCGTAAAAATATATTTGTATTTTTGTGACTTTGCATCCATAGGACCAATATGATCAACGTTTAATGTTTGTAACGGCTGATCACCTTTCTCGATGCAATGAAGCTCGCCTTGAAGTTTGCCCAACTTTTTATTATGAATAATGCACATGACGCAATTACTGAAGAAACTTTTGACTTTAGTTCCAAATGCGGAATGTAGTACGTCTGTTGAATTGAATGCATCGTCTTTTGTACTGCAAAATGACCAGCATTATGTGCTTCGCGAATAGTCGCAGCTTTCATGGATTTTGGCATTACCAATAAATCATTGCCATTAGTGTATTCGTAGACTAAATCGCCTTTTATTTTAAATTCGTTGTAAGCTTTTATTTTTAAAATTTCTGCAATCGCTGCTACGTGATCATCTTGTTGTTGCGCCCTCTTTATGCGCGCTGTTAGCTCTGTGTTCACGACAAATACTTCCAACGGATATCGACTTAAATAATCTGCGGGCTTCAGAGCACTACCACTTCTGTGCACGACTTCGATATCATAGTCTTGCATATAAAAAATCCACTGCGCTACTTCACGTGGAACATCTTTCTTTGCAGTTGTCTGCTGAAACACTGCGCAGTCACAAGTGTAAACTTGATACCTAATAGGTAATGGCGGAACTTTCGCATTGCCAAATACGCTGTTTTTACTTCTAGAATATAGCTATGTTTTTTTCGTTTCTGCTGGCGATGTCTTCTTACTCCAGTAGTATATTGGATGAAAATCGTTATCAACTTGTTGCCTAAGCACGGCACCAATCGGTATGTAACTCCGTTTTCGCATCACGATTGTACAACTGAAGCACTGGTTCTTGAGTTAAAAGTTTTTTAACTGCTGTATAGCTTGCAACTGTTCTTCATCAATCGTAAACTGCACGTTCATCTTCAGCAAATTGGTCAACGGGCGTGCTATACTGGCATATCCTCTTATGAACTTCCGGAAATATCGCATCATACGAAGCATAGACTGAAGCGCCTTTAAGTGTTTTGGTTCTGGACAATTTTTTAATGGCCTTAATTTTTTGTTTTCCAGGTTTTATCGTACCGCATTCTACTATATCCCAAGAAATTTACTTACTGCTTTAAAAACGAGCATTTCTTCAGTTTTATTTGTAAGCCATATTTGGCTGCTTCTAAGATCATTTGCATATTTATTAGTCCATCTTCGATTGTAGCGCTGAAAAAGACGATGTCATCAATATAAAGCTGCGTGACGTTTTTGTTGAATAAATCTTGAAAAATACAGGTTTTAAATCTGATGAATGCTGCTGGCGAATTACAAAACCCAAATGGAGCTCGGTTAAATTCATAGACGCCACTTTTAACGAAAATCGCTGTATATTTTTAACTCCTTTCTTCAACAGAAGGATGGAAAACCCCATTTTCAAGATAAAAAACAGTAAAATACTTTGCCGTTTGTAGTTTCTCTAAGACCTCGTCAATGAATGGTACTGGAAATGAATATTTAAGTACCATCGAATTCAGCTTACGATAATCAATTCACACGCGACAGGACCCCCCGTACTCAAATAAATAAAATTCCAATAAATCCCAATTTTAAATAAAAAAATAAATTAAAAATATCGGCCCACAAAAAAAAAAATATTTAAAATAATATTCGTATAATAACATTCTAGAATATTCAGCTTTAAAAATTAAAGCGAATCCCATTCTTCTATATTCTATATTAAATCCTGAAACTAATTCAGATTCTTCCTCTGTAAAATCAAAAGGCCTACGATTTATTTCTGCTAAACAAATCGTTATTGAAATCAAAGAAATAGGAAATAAAATAAAAACAAATCACTTATAAGTTTGATATAAATAAAACCCCAAAATAATAAAATTTCCAATTAACAAATAAAAGATAATGTTTTTGTTAAACAGACTAATATATATATATATATATATATATATATATATATATATATATATATATATATATATATATATATATATATATATATATATATATATATATATATATATATATATATATATATATATATATATATATATATATATATATATATATATATATATATATATATATATATATATATATATATATATATATATATATATATATATATATATATATATATATATATATATATATATATATATATATATATATATATATATATATATATATATATATATATATATATATATATATATATATATATATATATATATATATATATATATATATATATATATATATATATATATATATATATATATATATATATATTTTGAGGGTGGTAACTATAAATTTAGCAATGCGTGTAACTTGGTTTTGTAATTATATCTGTTGTCGATATGCTTTGTATCAAATTTTTCAAATCTTTTAACCATGCATGTTTCATTTTGAAACGGGTATTTTGTTCTTGGAGGTGTTTTTTTATGGCAAAACGGTTGGTTTAGATAATTATTGTCTGGATTCAACCAAAGTTATTGATGGCGATTATGGGAAATTACCAACGTCACATGCAATGGACGGTGTACAATTGGACATACATGTGGATTAGGCCTAGACGCGGTACTTACTCTACATCAGTGGTGGTATGGAAAAGAGTCTCTACAAATTTTGGTTATGCAAATATAATATTTTAAAATAATAATTTCCTTTAAACATAAATATATTAATTGCACTTTATTAATATATCAACTAAAGAATAATAAAAATATACTCTATAGCTGGAGTAAATATTACACTGATATTCCATAAATGTATAAAATATTCAAAAGGAAAATATTTTCTATTCATGCATATTTATTCTATATTATCAAGTATTCTAATATACACACATTACGCTTTCTCATGGCATGGCAAAACTATTTTTTTCTACACAAAATCACCAATGTCTTGTTTAAAGCCCCACTTTCCGTACAAAAAAGCCATATAGAAAATTCATTATTATTATTATTATTATATCTTACACCATAATTAATTATGAGTGCAAGGTGTTGGGGGAATGAGTACTAGCTACAGAGGCTTTCGACTCGAAGGGAAAAGGATTTTTATAGAAAGAAGCATTTTGGAGACCAAGCCCGTGGCAGGATTTGAAATTCATTCTTGTGTATTTTACCCAATCTCAAAATAAAAATTTGATTCTAATCATTCGCTTCTGCAGTGAGCACACACACACTAATATTATTCATACAAATGTGCAAGCAACAACAATATCCATGTGTGTGGCTGATGATTGATACATATTCACGGCAGCTTCGTGAAATTGCCAATGATTTTTTCAATGTGGTTGCCATACACTTCAATATGTTGATTTTCGCTCAAGAGAGCATTGAAAAGTCTTTCAATATATTGTCTCTGGTGCAATTTTGTACATTGTTTGTACTATTGTTTGGATTATTTGTATTATTGTTATTATTTATTGGTACGGTATCCAGTATGTGTATTGGTGACCGCAGTACACTCATATTACACTACCGTTAACTGCGGTTTGCTTCTTTACTATATTATTATTATTTCTTATTAAATCACTAAAAATAATAAAATGTATTTACCATACAGGCAGTGCAAAATTGAAAAGTGTTTTCACTAATCACCGATTTATTTTGTTTTTTTTTCTTTCAACCAAAACTGATTTAGGTACGGGAGAATAAACACGTCTATTTACGGCGAGAGAGATAATATGAAACACAAATATGGCAATAGGAAACTGGTGTTTTTTAACTCTGATACCTGCCTTATAAAGAACTTTTTTTACCTTTTTTAAAATGACTATATCTTCGGTCCAATTAATGGAATAGTGACGCAATTTGGCAGTTAAACACTATGCAAAAGGTTGGCGGGTATACTAACTCTCAGGCCCACTATTAACAAACATTCATGGGCGGGTTATTTTACATCCACGCCCACTATTTATATATTTTGATAACTTACGACCTTACGACAATATTTTTGGCCGAAATTTTTTATTAGTACGTATATTCATGTGAAGGCCACTCCCTCTATTATAATCAACTCAAGGTACCCTACCGAAAAGTACTGTAGATATGCTTCTAATGATGATTAATGAAGAATACTCGTACATCCCCATTGCTGAACTCGTACGCACAAGGAAAGGTAAAGGGTATTTCGAAGTCGGTCAGGCTTCTTTACTCGTTCTAAATGAAATTGTACTCATGTTAGCTTCGTTGCCACAAATTTTTCGACTTTTCAATTAGTTGTACATAAAACAAGTGAAATTTTCAGTGAAACTACATATTTAATCGTTAAAATTGAAAAAAACGCAATATATATTCATGATTACTTCATTGATCTTGGTACAGAGCCGGAATGTAAGACTTGTGGCAGAAATTTGAATGCTGTCCATATAACATTTGAAAAGGCACTTGAAAAATTCGCATGAATTAATAGTGGAGTATGAAAAACGGAAGGGATGAAAATGATAAAAAAATTGAATTTACGGTGGAAATGTCTCCAAATGAGGTCAATAATGCTTGCATCGATTTCCTCACAAAAGAATCGCAACCATTCTAATTTTTTGGTACGAAATCGTTTCAAATATTAATGACTCCGATTTTTTATGGTTTAAGAATGCCTAAAATCAACTCAAAGAATGTAACGGACCTCGTTAAATGAAATTCAACCAAATAAATGACCCCAAATGGAGAAATGTATTTTATAAATGTGTGTACAAATAAAATGCTTTACGCTTTAATTTCATATAAAATCAATATAAAAGTATAATCGCAAAATCAATAAGAATATAATAATCAAAATCTTCAACCAATTAATATTCACTTCAAAAATATTCTTTCCACATTTTAGAAAAATAAAAATGGTGGTTTGTCAACATTGCTGACGCCCCACAGTGGGGTAATTGATAGCAAAAATTGTGATTAAATCAGCCAAGCCGCTCAGTAACGGAATTTATATTTTTTTAGTTAACAAACAATTATAAGCTATAAAAAACATCATAAAACCATATACTTTAATGGAACTTTATTTTTTTCATCAATTTTAATGAAATACATATCCAATACTGAAATATAGAGCGGTTGTAAAATTTTTTTAAAAATTTTTTTATGTTATCAATCATCTGACATTTAGTCATTAGCAAAAACATCATCATCATCGTCTTCTTCTTTGCTTTCGTAATCATCATTATCTTTGATATCATCATTTTTGTCATTATCTTCTTTTGCAGTACTCAAAGGAAATTGACGAAACTTCTCTACTTCAATTTCATGTCCACTTGAAACGGCAATCATCAACATATGCATTTTTGTTATTAATTCAACATCAATTTTTGTAATTTCTGATGAAACTTCAGCGTTTTCAAAAAATCTCCTTGCAGTATTGCCGTCATTTGTGCTTCCATAGCCAGGCTTTGGCTGGTCGACAATTAAACCAATTCTATCCCTAAACTCCTTTTGGATACGAGCTTTGTTTTCAGATACAATTTCTTTTTCATCTACTAGTCTTGCTTGCCATTTTTTTTTTGGAAGTTTATATGACACGTGGAGAAGGCATTCAAAAAATCGTATCCAACCATGAAGAATCGATAAACCAAATTGAATATTGTTTATATTCACCTCCCTTTTTACCATATTATCGATGTCGTTTAACTCCTTACTTGTAGCTCCGCATATATAACATGATTGTGTAGACTTTGTGTCCGTAAGTGCGTTGCAGACTTTTCCATCTACCATTGTCAGCATTAAATTGTGACGCACTTCTAGACGTTTATTGTCAATAAATACAATAGAATTTCCGAGGTTTCTTATTTCTGCATCAACCCGTGCTTTTTCGGTTTTCGAAACTTCGGCAGACTCCTTAACAAACTCCATTTTTAATGGTATGCAATACCTTGTGGATGAAGGACGAGGGTTCACCCAAATTATTTTGGTCTGATAAACCAACCTTAGTGGTACTATACAAGTTATAAATACCGATGAATCGCTTGCACTCGGGCCATGAAATACTTGCTTATACAAGCTATGCCCAGAACTCTTATCAAAGCCCCATTTCGAGTACAAGCATAATTCATATAAATTTTCCTCATCAAGTATTTCAAATACACTTTTTTGTGACAGCATTATACGTTCAACGGTATGATCTAATAGGCCTTGCAAACTCACTTTTACTGAAGTTTCATCTATTTTAATACATTCGCGTTTAGGGTAACAATATATATACATACATATTTCAATTGCATGGGCATACAAAAAAATATATTTTTCTTAAAAACCGCAGAAAATCTGCAAACTTTTTTTTTGTTAACATATCACTTATAATTGCTGTTTCAAAAAAAAAAAAAATAAACTTTCACTGAATTGAGTGGTATTCATTTTATAAGCCTGCACGGAGAAAAACATTAAAAATACAAACAGACACTTTTTGTACAAATATATTTCATTTTAAGTTCAAAAAAAACCTGAGGTAGAAGGTTCCATTGCTCAAAAAACTATACTTTTTTAATTTTTCAAGAAAAATCACTTGGAAATATCAAAACTCTTCTGTTTTTTACTATGCGCGCACCAAAGTAAAGAAAACGTCAAATTGGCAATCGCAGTGCATGGATACCGTTAACTTTTTTTCAATTATTTTTTCACATAGTGATGTAGAATTCTATTCTCTTTCGAACGATTCCAATCATGGTTGGGTATCTTCGATTTGATTTTTTTTATTTATCACACAAATTGCAATGAAATACTCCAATGTTCGCCCCTGCTATGAAGCAACATTTCAAGATTTTGTACTAAACAGGAGAATGTCGCATATTCCTAATATCCGATATTTGGAGAGAGCACACAGCCTCGACTTCTTTCGCACTCTTGCTGCTTAAAAAATTTGAATAGCACACGAAACACTAATGTAAACAAATTTTAAAAAATGCGTGGTAGTAAAATTTTAATCTTTGATTGTTCAGTAAAATATATCCGTTCTGAAGTTTAATATACATTGTGGATATCTATGAAAAAATATATTTCAAATGGTGGAAATTTCCAAAAAATTGGTTAAGGGAAAATGCCCTAAAAATTGTCCACAAAATTGATGTTTGCCCATTAAATATATATTTAGATGTTCTGAAAAACAAATATTAATTTCATTTTGTAGTAGAATGGTAACTTACTATTCAAATAGTTAAGTTTTGTTACGATTTATATAGAATGATTTTAAATTTAAATAATGGTGGCTAAACCGCATTTAAATTCAATAATGGGGTATAGCTACAATTTTCAATTTTTTTTCTTAAAACTATGCTTCGGTCCTGTTGCCAAAGCTATTGCGCAAACCAGTGATGTGTTTCAGAGGGTAGCCCTCAGGATAGTGGTACGTTTATATAGACCGAAATTGGAACCTTAGCCTATAATCTGTCAATACCGTTAGAGCTTGATGAGAATCACATCCTGCTCGAGGTAACCCTGCCACCAACAGCACACAACGGATATAGGCTGGAGCGTCAATAAACACTTCCCCATATTAGGATAGAGTGTTTACTCCAAAGCTGCTAAAAGTATGGATGTAAATCCTAGGCCTAACTGAAACAAAAGCATCACTGCTGAAAGCTTCAGATCCCATCTCCTAAATATCCTTCCTAATTGCAACACCTAATTAAAACACCCAGAGAGGTTCAAGAGTCTAGGCATCAAATGTTAGCGATCACAAGAGGAGTATGCCCGAGCGCTCTAGGATCACAGACCTCTGTGGTGGTCTCAAAACGGAGCTCCTGCTGCTAAAGATTGACTCATACTTGCGGGAACACCGACGGTTTTTTTTCGAAAAAATCTGGACCTTGGTGGAGAAGAAACTGTGCTTAGTATATTTTAAAATGTTAGGTAAAAATCATCCTACCACCAATCATGATTCTGGATGGTTCCACACTCACTTCTTGCGCTGATGAGCGCTCAACTGAGCAGTACAAGCTGGCGTCAGCAGACTTTTGACGAATTCTGGCTAAATATACGGCTAGAAGGTGGCCCTAGGAATCAAACATTCAATCGTCTTCGCTCTCCGAGTTGCTACAGTAGATCAGGACTGGGAACTTTGACAATCTGTGCAATCCACCGCTGTAAGCTAGCCAAATTAGGAGAAGTTATCGGTAACTTACGTTAGCATATTGAGATCCTGAGCGATAAATTCCTAGCCCCTATTGCCGCAAAGAAAGGTGAGATAAATGTCGGTTTATAGCACCTGCCTATAAAACCAGCCTAAGACTTAAAGAAACGGATAGATCAGAGAAGTGCACATTATGGAGGCTTTTCTGCCAAAATGTGGACAGTCTCTCACAAGCCAGACGCCTTCGTAAGATCTTCGCATAATATAAAACTATTCCTAGATTTCTGCAGAGGTACGAAGGCAGTTGGACGTCATCTACTTCCGTGACCATTGAAATTTAAGCGGGCACAGATTCTCAATGCAGTAGTGCACTACATTGTAACGACTCTATTTCTTGGCAGGGGGTTAAACTCAGTGGGTTCCAGGGGTCGTGTACAGAAAATTTTATTTATAAGCGTGCGTGTACTAGTGTGTTGTATACTTTATTGACTTCATTTAAACTATTCATATGCTTATTTTTTTTAAATATATGTGCTAGTAATTTATTAATAATTTAATTTATTTAAATAATTTACTATCCTGTAGTGTCCCGTTTGTGTGTTCGCGATTGGCAGTGTTAGTCTCCGCGAGAATTGGTAGAACTATAAACTCGCAGTGCTGTCTGGAAGTTAGCTTTAGTCTCTACGAGAATCGGTAGAACCATAAATTAGTCTTAGTCTCCACGAGAATCGGTAGAACCATAAACTCGTGGAGCGGTATTGGCGTTAGTTTTAGTCAAAGTGTTGTACTAACAGTCTACTCTACCTTGCTGTATTGCTTCTGGAGACTTGCAGTGGTGTGTTGGTATATCGATGTCGCTGTATGACGATACCAAGTGCGATGCATATTCGTCGAGTGTTGCAGGATCAAAGAGACCCTATCGTCCAGATCATCCTGCTTATATAGCGCTATCAATCATGGGGCCCGTGCGTTGTTCTTATTACGGCTGCACCGTTGTATGGTTCCGTATACCGTTAGCCAGCTTGTTGTCAAGCCCATGCTTGTTGTTATTGCAGCTTAGTTGACCTTGGGCCACCTTGATCTTACAGTTGTTAATCACCTGGCTGGCATAGTTGCTATCGACACGACGGGTTGGCGCCTGCAGTCAGCGCAGCCTGAACCAATTGCTGGCGGCCGTAGTGTTTTTGTTATCACCTTCGTTCCTCTTTGTGCTATGCACTGACGGCGCATGTGGAGATCGCTCTGCTGTGGATGGTTTGTGTGTTAGCTTCTGTCGCTCTATTGTTGTTATTGTTCCTGCGGCTCGTATCGTCTATTCATAATGTTGTTTTTAGTGTACTAGATCGGCTTGAGTCTTTGCCGAGCGTTGTCTGTCGCGCAATCCCCTCTGGTGCATGAATAAGTTTTCTCTTCTTCTGTATTACAATTAATTGGTTTAGCCAATAAATGAAACTGGTATAATCGTTTCTTCGTTGCAAGTTTTCTGCGCTCCGGTCTTTGTTTGAGCTTGTTGGTGTAATTAACACGGGGGCGTTTACTTTTTATTAATTGTCAAATCCTGTACACTGTATATTTTGTTGGTATTTGCTCATTCGTAGTAGATGGAGTCGGTCTATATTGATGCTGGTGGTTCGTAAGTAGTGTTGTGTGTGCGGAAAATATCTGGATTAATTTCCGTCTTCACAACATCCACAGTGACCGACTGTCCTATTTCTCAATCAAGATACTTAAGCGGTAGTATCAGCTTCTTCTTTCAAGAAATTTCATCCTATCTGATCACAAGGAGTCCACCTTAGTTGCCTCTCTCGATGAAGCTACAGGTTTCGCCTTTGGTTGACCTTAATAGGACATTATATGTAAACTAAAGGCACACCAGAGAGGAGTGTGCTCTTTCCTTTTATCTGGAACCTGGCTTAGCATGATTTACTGTTGCAACTTACACCATCAGGGGTCAGGTATTCGCATATACTGAAGTAGTAACTATTGTGGTTTCAGGGAAGTACAGTACACTGGTTGTGAGACACCTGAGACTTTAGGTGGCCAGATAGCTGGACTAACACGCTCGAAGAGTTCGCAAAGCTACAGTCGCACTTTATTCCTGCAAGAGACCAGTCGGAAGGAAATGGGGCTGGAACCAAAAATTACGATTTAGATCTTTATATCAGTTTTCAGACCAATATTCATTTACGGTGTAGTTGTCTGGTGGCCATATATAAAGTAGCTCACAGTAATCTAATATACTCCGTACAAATATCCACCTAATATAGCTTGCAGATTGCGATCAACTGCATCGAAAGGGCACCTCTTCCCCGGTGAGATCTTGTGTAAGCAGATGGCTTCGCTCTCACCTAAGGGCTCAATACATTAAACAGTTGGACACGACTAGGTTTCGGCCATAGCCTTATACTAAGAAACTTGGCATCCATTGAGGATTGAGTGCATATTAATTATTCCATTCCGTCTCACCTCTTCGATACCAAATTTTCCACTCACATTCCAAGTAGATGAGAATAGAAACGAGGCGATGTGTTGGAATAGGAGTATGTTTCTATATTGACTGCTCTAAAGCAACAGGAAAGGGTTGGCGGTGGCGTATTATATAAAATCGTTCAACTTAATGAAAGCTTTAATTCCTCAGATCACTGCAGCATCTTCCAGGCGAAAGTGCTGGTCATCTTTAAAGTTCCGTCATTATTGAAGCATTTGCTATTAAGATAATAAATAAAGCAGCCATCTCAACGAAGGTAGTCTAGAGCTGGCGCACTTACACCACATCTCCATGACTTGAGTGCCAGTTCATAGTTACATAAGAGCTGTATGCTAATGAACTTACAAGACCTGGCACAACATTAAGAAACGTAAGTTACTTCCACATAGTGGGAATAGCTGTCGCAATCTGTAAAGACTACATTACTTCTAACTTCCTCTAACAGGGCAACAAAAGGTGGCATGAGGAATAGTACGACGAGGCAGCTCAGACTTTCCTTGTATTTCAGATGAACTAAAGACCTAATATTCTTAAATAGGAAATACATTAGCTCTATTTTGGAAGTTTTAAAAAGAAACTGTTTTTTTTTTGTCTGCCTTGTATCTAGTCTGGGCCCTCGGGGGACTGCTCTCGCAGCTCCCACGATGAGGATAACGAAGGGACAGTAGTCCATCTTCTCTGTAACTATCCAAGCCTCTCTGATTGCAGATTGAAACCCATATGGTGTCCCGTCTTCAATGACTTGGACGATTCGAAATAAGTCAGTAAAAATTCCTAGGGAGATTCATCTTAGGGCTGGAGTAAGTTCCACTTAAATTATCGGGAAGTGTACATTTATGGCCTAACTTGTAGTGCAACAATGGATATCCGCTTGGACTCGGTGTGTCTTCTGGCCCATTATATGTGCCCCTAACGAACAATTAAATCTGAATCTAAACCTGGTATTGCATTAGAATCTATGAAAATTGTAATGGACTTAACCCCGGAATATTCTTCCAAGATGTACTTTTTTGTGTATTTCTTCAGGTGATTTCCAGTGCTGTAGGAAAGTTCACAGCCATTGTATTTCCTTTGTCGGCTGGCACTTACAATAGAGATTATTGATAATAGTACCAAGGTAGTTCAGTTTATTTATACAATACCAAAGTACATTATACCAACGGTGCGCCCAAGATATTCAATCCAGATTGATCGTAACATATTATCATGTCTGCAATGTCAATATTGAACTGTACATATATTTCAATAGAACTCATTTCGCTTCTAAAAAGCTTGGGAAGGAAATCACGGTTTCAAGTGGTTGGCTCTTGGACGACACAATTTCTGCGGTATTGTAAACGTTAGTATTAGAACCGTTTTTATACCATAAGAGGGAATTTTCTATAATTTGATATGTTACAGTTAAATCATTGCACTATTTATTGCTGCTTAACTGTGTACTGCACTTGTGGATAAATTCACATTTCAATAGCATAAAATCTTTCTAAGATTGCTTTGTTGTTTGTTGGATGGTTGGTTAAAAAAGTTGTTCGCCCGAGCAACCCAATTAGCACAGGCGTATTGCCACGTACTGAGTTCTTTCTTGGTTGGTTGTGGTGCTACATATATTACAAGTACGTTGCGTTATATTGAGTTTGTTCGGTTTAGATGGTGGAGAAGTTTGTTTACGCTTATTCCAGATGTTTCTGAAAACATATGAAAGGTTGATTTGTTTATCCTTACCTTTTCTAGGCTGGGACATTTGCAAAGGAATTGAATCACGGGTTCCGTTCCAGCTGCATGCATTCCGGTACACAAAAAGCCAGTGGTGACTGTCGGCAGTTTTTATGCAATACTTAGATCTTCTTTTATGAGATGATTTGCATCTATCCCATTGTAATTCGGTCCTAATGCTCTGTTGACCATGCACTTTTTATCATATTTCACTTGTTATTTCCTTTTAAGCATTCTGGGACGATATCTTTCTTGGTTCACTTAAATCGCTGCTCTCGCGTACTACTATCAGTTGACAACCAGTATTAGTTGATAACATTTTCTTGATAACCATATTTTGAATAGCTTATTCTCGCGGATCGGTAACACCGACAAAACTTCTCGATTTAACCTCGTGTGGTAAGAAGCAACGCAGCTGCCAAAATCTGCAATGTTGACAGAAAAATATATTTAAAAAATGAAAATGCCGAGCGAAGACGATTTTGTATTGTAAGTATTTTGGAAATTTGTTAGTGTCTATCAAATGCATTAATGATTCATGTTATTTTATTTAGGAAAAAGATGCACAAAGACAACACCGAAGCATACTATGCCGATATGTGTGTAGTCGATTGGCCCTATTGTTGCATTAATCCCGATATTTATATAAAAACTATAAAAAAGCAAGTACAGAAGTCTGAACTCGGGTTAGACCGACTTCGAAATACCCTTTACCTTTCCTTGTGCGTGCGGGTTCAACAATGGGGATGTTTTCTTCATGATTAGGAGCATATCTACGGTAACTTTCGGTAGGGTACCTTGAATTGATTATATCGACCCAATTTCTTGTGTCTGGATTTGTATTGTCAATATAAACACTAATATAAAATTTAGTCCATAATTTTTGTATAGGTCGTAAGTTATAATAATATGTCAATTTGGGCGTGACTCTAAAAATAACAGGCCCATATTTTGTGTGGGGCTTAATGTTAGTACCTGCAACATTCCTGTGAAAGTATGTTGATAAATCTTTTATAGGAACACAGTAATGAATTTTGGATAATTGTGGGCGTGGAAATTCTAGTATGATCTCCATATTTTGCACATACACTATTATGAATCCCATGTATATTTCTGCAAATTTATATTCCGCTGGCATCAATATGAGCATAGGCAGGCTAATTTTAATTGAATACCCGAAAGTTCCTTATATCAAAAGTGGGCGTGTCTCTTAGAGAAAAGGAATGTTTCATCAGAGGATCAGCCCCATTTGTTGCAGATTGCTTCATAATGTTCATATGTTCCTTCCCGAAAAATTTCGTCCATATATCTCTACCAGATCATAAGTTATTAATATTTGTTAATAGTGGGCGTGGCAGTTAATATATATCTCCCCGTTTTTGCACAGTGTTTGGTAGTACACACATCTCCATAACTGCGTCACTATTCCAGCAATTGTACCGAAGTTATAGTCATTTTAAAAATGGTGAAAAAAGTAAATTATTGTCATTTTAAAAAAGGTGAAAAAAGTTCCTTATATGGGAGGTAGGTGTGGTCTTTGTCCAAATTGGTCCATATAGCTATCTGGTTCTGTATCTTTGTCCAGACTATACTTTTGCAAAATTTCATTAAGATAGCTTTAACGGTGTAGGGAAAAAGTGGGCACAGACGGACAGACGGACGGACCAAATAAAAATTGCTTAGAAAGTGATTCTGATCATATTTGTATATACAGGGTGGCCGAAATGAGACCTAGTGATGTTAAACACGTGTAACTCTTGTAATAACGGGTTTTTTTAAATGATTTATTTTAATATGTTAAATACATTTTATGGAAATTTAACGTGACTATGTGTGAAATATGACATCAGACAAATGACCACCATTTTGCTCGATACAGGCATTGGCTATTTTTAGCGCATTTTGCATTACACGGCGTAATGTTTCTGGTTGCAGGCGCCGTATTTCGTCTCGAATATTCTGCTTGAGCTGTCCAAGTGTCTGTGGTTTGTTAACATACACTTTGTCTTTTAAATATCCCCATAAAAAAAAAAATCGGGCACAGTTAAATCTGGTGAACGAGCAGGCCAAGGGAAATCTGAATTTCTTGAAATTATGCGTTCACCTAAAATTTCACGCAGCATGTCAATAGTTTGCCTAGCAGTATGCGCAGTGGCTCCATCTTGTTGAAACCACAAATTAGGATGTTGCTCCACCATTGGCCGCAAAAAGTTGTCGATCATTGTTCTGTAAGAAGCCCCGTAGACCGTTTCTGGTGTTTCATCCTCATTCTCAAAGAAATATGGGCCGATGATTTTTGTGGCCATAACACCGCACCAAACAGTGCATCTGATTGGGTGTGACTGATGCTAATGTATTGCCCTTGGAACCCACTTCCTCAAAACGGCGAAGTAAACTTGTAATCATGGAAGATGTGGGCGCTGATCTTACGTTAAAAAAACGGCGATAATTTCGCTGCGTCAGAACAATTGATCGGTGAGAAGAATAATAAAATTCGATAATTTTAATGCGTTGTTGTGGACTGTACGTATTCATTTTAAATTTCCAAGAGTTCAGTTATAATCTGCAAAAAGAAAAAATAATTATGTTCAAAAATAAAAAAGGTATTTGTGTTTCACATCAGCTGGTCTTATTTGGTCCACCCTGTATATGCCCATACCTACCACGCCTCTTTCTTGAAATTCCAACCCCTCTCAAAAGCACAAAATTAGTATAAACTATTTACCTTTTTTAAATTTAAAGGGTATAATAATGAGATGCAGCGTTTTGAGTACTAAGTGCATTTATGTTTATTACCTAATTTTTATATTCGTTTGCTCCTCTAATGTTTTTGGGATCACTGCCTTGTACTTTAACAAGTACTGGCACGGGATACAGACGCTTGACTCAATTGCAAAGCGTAATTGTTTCCCCCATACATTTAGTAGGAACCTTGTGCATACAAAAAAAGACAGCACAAGAAGCGTATTGCAATATGCACACTCGACTTTTGTGTGTCATGTGGCGTTAATTCTTCAATAAGATCTCGGCACAACGATTTTAATGGCGAAAATTCTGCACAAATAAGTTTTCCTCCATGCTGAAAGGGTCCTTGCATTCCCACACCTCTCTCACAATCATTTGATAATATACCCAGGAAGAACTGTTTTTCCATTATTTTGCATATAATTTGGACAACACTGCGCGCAAACACAATACAAAAATAAAATTCGCTTCTCTTATGTTTTGCTTATTGTTACCATCTGTTTGCAAGGTAACAATATTCGTTATCAACAAACATCCCGAGAGCTTTTACTGTGTCGCGAGAATACGGTTTTTTAGCTTCAGTTGTCTATTGACAACGTGGTCAGTTTCTACTGTGTTGACAACGTCACCAAAATAGCACGGTTAGTGGTGTTACTACAAAGGCAGAGACTCCTGCAGCGGATATCCCTCTTGGAACAGCTTATACATAATTTTCTTACCCCACATTTTCTGATCTCCTGGGATCTACTGCAGTGAATGATATTTTGACGAGTTGCAGCTACGATGCTTTTCTTTATTGTTTGACAACATTTGAGTGAATGGTGGTCCAATAGGGCCTGCCTATCTAATAAGTTGGCATATTTGTTCTTGAAGGTGGGGCGTGCCTTCAGTAAATTACAGACTTCCATGATAGCCAAAACCTACACCAGCTGAATTGGGGAGGCTAATATATATTTACATTAATATTTTAAGAAACAACTAATTTCCAGCCTCATAGCCCATTTTAGAAGCATTACTGAAAACTTTAATGCAGTAGTTTCTGAGTATCTTACAATTACTTCATTCATTTCGGGACGGTAATAGTGGAGGAGGCCCAGTTTAATGACGACGTACATCAGGGGTTCGAACCAATAATGAAAGTTAAATATTCTATTACTTTGTGAAGGCTCCGCTTTTCTGATGACCAGTCATCCATTTCTAGGTACAGTGATAGTCCTGCAAAAAGGAGATCAGTTTCCCAACTATTAATGATTCCAATAGACAATATCGGCCCCTTATGAATTTCGTTGGCGGAGATGCCTTTGAGCAACAAGTCCTTCTGAGAATTTTGTACACTTGCACAGTTTTTATTTGAGGAAATTCATTGAGTACTAATCCTCCTGAGCTGAGTCTCAATAGGGCAGCTGACCATCATAGTTCATAATATGTAGTCCATGACGGTTTGAGACACCTTCCCCTATTTCACTTCACTTTTTTATAACCGTATTGCCGCGGTTGCTTTCGTGCTCTACTGCCTACTAGCACACACTGGTATTAGGGGCGATACAGGAGGAGTTTAGATTGCATCGTCTCCAGCGAACTGGTTTTCTTTTGAGACAGATTATATGTCGCCGCTTTTGGTTTGAGTTTATCATGTGTAGTCTCTTATGCTCTATGAGCATCAACCACCGCATGGAAATGGATTTTATATGCCGCGTGAACAGCGCCCTTCGCTCCAATTCCACTGATGTTACTAAGGACAGCTAGGTCTATTTGGAACTTCTCGTACCTATACGGGAGCCAGAGTTCGCCTCTGCTCAATATACACAGCTACCACAGTTCCCCTGTTAGCATCTCCTTACTTCCTTTTTCATTATTTCTTCAATTATTTTACAATTGGCGTCTGACGAACGGAAATCTATACGGTTTAATTTCTGAATATATCCCATGCTCTATTTAAATTTTAACAAGGTGTTTATACGATTTATGTTTATGGTCATTGCTGTGGAACATGATTTTTTCAACGAATAATGTATATACATTTCAAAATTAACGAACTGTAAATTTCAGAATCGCCTTGGTATACGTTTTAAGTAACCAACACTGGTCACCTTCTATAAAAAGCACATAAAATGTCAGCACCGAATAGCACATTTTTTTAAATTGTCACTAACGACTTACAAGTCCATTTCAACGTGTTCATCGATCTTTACGTTGTATCTTAGTTTGTGAACAAACTTATACTATGCACCACCGAATCGTCTTATTCGCATACATTTCTAAACAAATTTTTACTAAATTCATGAACGATTTCTGTATTAAAGAAATTCTTTTGCCGGTAGTAATTTTTAAACGGCGTGGAAATGTTCGGCTTTTGAATACTTTAGTGAATTCGTTTCTTCTGCGAGGTACTTCTCAGGACATTATAGCAGAATTGCCCTCCTGACAATTTATACTAACCCTAAATACTCGAATTCGCACCACTGGATTGTGTAGGAACAAAACTATCGCTTGGTTAAATTAAAATAATTAAATTTATTTAATTATTGCAAGATTAAGTGATTAAATCTTAGGCTCCTTTATTAAATACATTTTTGCGCTTCACATAATTATACATTTAATAGCTTTATTACTTCATAATACTGTTACTGTTACGATTGAAATTCACGATGTAGACACTGTTACGATTTCTGTACAACTGTGTCGACATTAATTGTGTGCTTGCTTATATACCTCTCACATGTTGAAGTAGAACATTCTAGAATATTATCTACACTTCGAAAGAAGTTTCTTGGTCATTCTAGAATATTCTCTACACTTCGAAAGAAATTTAAAGGAGGTTCTAGAGTATACTTTAATGCATGGATTGTGTATTGGCTTATATACACCACTAGCGTAGTGACTACAATAAATAGAAGATACCTTAAAAGTATGCAATCAGCTATGTTTCACTGCCTTCAACTTAACCACTGCAACCTTTATAAGGAGATAGCCTCTCCAGATGAACGACACACATTTTGCTCTTGACATTTCTCGCCAACTGGATGCGGTCTACTACATCGTTGATCCGCTTTAAGACCTTCCCAGTGTGTTTGCAGTTTTGGCGAAAATCCCTTTTTCCTTTGCGGATTAGGAAGCTGCCCTTCCTGAAAGCCCTTGGAGTTTGCTCGTACATTATATCTAGCTTTCATTTTGTTACTCATCAGCTGTATGCGAATTCTGTTGTTTCCATGAATTTCATTCAACTGTTCACGTTTGTCGTGAGTTGCAGATCGGTATGCCATTAGGAATAGGGGTGTGTGTTGGTCCGAATCTTCCAAAATTCTGTCTACAACTTTCCTTAGATGTTCCTCGAGCGTACGATTGAATATTTCCACCATTTCATCGGATTGCGGGTGCAAAGGGGTTTTTCGAGTTTTGCGTATGCCCATCAATTCAGGAAAATGTTTGCCTTGATATGAGTGCAACTCAAGAATCTACAGACCCAATTATTGATAAAAGCATCTTCAGCGGTTTTTGCTTCTTGATCGGGAGGGATATACTTCTGGCCATTTGCTAAAATAGTCGATTACGACGAGAATTATTTGTTGCCGGAATCACTAATTGGAAACGGACCTGCTATACGCTCAAATGGCGCTCCCACATTGTATAAATGCATTTTCCCCTGACAGCGACGGCTCGATCCCTTGGGAACTGTACACCTTTCACAAGCACTGATCGTCAACTACCGATTGCTGGCAACCAACCCAATAAAATCGTGTTTTAATTTTTTCGACTGTTTTTATTATTCCCAAATGTCCTCCGCTTGGCCCACTATGGTCTTCCTTGAGAATTTCGCTTATTCTCGCTTTGGGTACCACAACCAAGTTCTTCGTGGTTTTTTTTCCATTTTCGCTCTCCCACAGGCGGAATAGGCATCCATCTTGCTACTTTTAGCTATTCCATTGACTCCCAATATGCTATAGTTAGGCGACTTTCGGTCGAGATTTCATTCCATTCTGGTTGTTTTCCTTCTCTCTTACTTGACACGATTTTTGCCAATTCTGGGTCATTTCCTTCTTCGCCTTTTATCTTTTTTGTTATCCAGTCTTCGTCTGGTAAAACATCCATTAAGCGGACATCGACTACTCCTTCTTTCCTTTCAGCTTTGGAACAGTGCATTCCCGTGGCTACCGCCTCTGCGATGTTCTATTGTGAAATCATAGCTTTGCAGTCTCTCAATCCATCTCGCCAGCTGACCTTCGGGATTTTTGAACTGTAATAGCCAGCGCAGAGGACCGTGATCCGTTCTGAACAATCACTTTTGCCCATACAAGTACTTGTTAAAGTGCTTCACGCACTGCATAATCGTCAAAATTTCTCTCCGTGTTACATAGTAATTTCGCTCAGGCTTTACTCTTTCATCTCCATCAATAACTTTCGACAGCATTCCTCCAATCCCGAAGCCACTTGCATCTTTGTCCAAATTAAATTTTTCTCCAGGACTTGAAGCTGTATACAAAAGCACTCTCAGACCACCCACGTCTCCGAAGCTTGGAACAAAGCATCTGTAATATGTGCAAAGACCAAAGAAGCTGCGCAGCTCATGCAGACTAGGTGGTCTTGGCCAATTCCTTACTGAATCCATCTTATCTGGATCTGTGTGTACTCCTTCAGGTGTGACTTTAAGTTCAAAGTACTTGACTCTTTCTTGAATAACGAGTATTTATTTGCGCTCAGCTCCTAATCAGCAACCTTGAAGCTCCTAATCGCATCAATACTTCTTCCAAATTCTTCAAGTGGTCCTCGAAGTCCTTTCCCATAACTATGATGTCATCTAGGTACGCCAGACATGTTTCCATTGGAGACCCTTAGGCGTTCAAATGTAGATGGAGCATTAAACAGTCCGAATGGCATCACCAAAAATTTACATAGTCCATCACCTGCACTGTCTTCTTCGTCTACTGCCACATGCCAATATCCGCTTTATAAATCCAACGCGGAAAACCAATTTGAACCAAAAAGTGTGTCCAAGGTATCATCGAGACGATGTAATGGATAACTATCTTTCTTCGTTACCTGATTAAGTTTCCTAGATTATCGGAAACAGAGATGTCTGGAGCCATCCTTCTTCTTGACTAACACCACTGCAGAACTCCAGGGGCTTGCTGATGGCTGTATTACGTTGTTCTGATGCATTTCCTTAACCAACACACTCACATCTTCTCTCTACGCCAGAGGTACTCTTGTTGCCGCTTGACGAATGGGTTTGGAATCACCAGTGTTGATTGTATGTTTCACCATCTTTGTTCTGCCTTCGTTTTTACCCTTTTCAGTAAATATTGACCAATGTCTTGCTAAAAGTTGGCAGACAGTCTTCATCTACTCTGTGGATAAGTCTTTAGTCCATTCTTTCGTCAGATCGTCGAGTACCTTTTTATCAGCTGGTATCTTACTTTTCGTGTCTCGCGGTTGGCTCCCACAGTTTACAATTGCCAAAATTGGCTGACAATTTCCTATTACTTGTCCGTTCTCAATGATTCTAGCGAAATTTGCAAAAATTGAGAAATCTTACTGGCACTATTCTGGTCTGATGTTCTTCTACGAGGGTTTTTCCAATTATGATGTCGTCTAGTAAAATTTTTTTATCAGCCTCCACCACCCACAACTTATTCCTCTCAACATCTCGGTCCATTTTGGTCCATATAACTAATCCTCACCAAGGAATAACGGCATTTTGGTGTTCGCATATTTCAACATTCGGCGTTTCAAACCTCGTGTGAATCTATTCCGCATCATAAAATCCATACCTAGGATTAAATCATCCACAATATCCGCAATTAGAAACTCATGCGTTACTGTTGTGGTGCCGACAGTGATTTTTCGTGTAACTTTTGCAAGTGCAAGTGCACCATCTTCAGTTGCCGTACGCAATCTTATTCCAAGAAGAGATTTGAATCGCCCGTATCCAATGTTACTATAATTTTTTCTTCATTTATTACACTGTTGATAGTTAGGCTGTTGATTTTCCGGGCCATCTGAGAAACGAAGATTCTATGCGTACATGTTGTGGGAGTCAAATCATGCCCCTCGAGACTGACTCCATTTCGTTTGTCGATGGTTTAACAACATTTTCCGACTCACTATTTCGGAATCTGACTTGCTTTGGTGGTCTTACCGGCGAGCGTGATGTAGGGCGTTGCCGTCTCGACTGACAATTACGAGCCATGTGTGTCCAACCTCTCCGCAGGTAAAGCATTTCCCCGTGAAACTTTGTCCGCTTTCGACTCTTACCTGACTGGCTCTCCATACTGGCTGGTACACCAATGCTGCTGTCTCTGATGCTAAAGCACTAGCTACTGTCTCCATATATGTAGCTTTCGGATTAGCTATCGTAGAACGCTTTATCTTCGCATCGCGAATGCCATATACGAAGGTGTCCATCATAAACCTCTCAGTAACCTTTCCTTGGTAGGCAAGATGAGCCAACCATTCCACTTCCGCCGCAAACTGTTCTAGAGACTCACCACTCTTCTGTACATGTGTTCGTAGCTCTGCTTGGTACATGTGGCTACGATGTTCACTACCATACTTCCGCTGAACGGCATTCATTAAGCATTCATAGCAGTCACGATCACTTTCTGAGATAGCAGCTTTTCAATGACACAATTAATGCTGCCACTTTTTCGCGAGTACTCCAACCACTTGTGCTAGCGGTAGTCTCAAACAGCGTTCTGAAGACGCTAAATGTCGTGTTTTATCATAGGCCGGACGCTTCAGTTTCATTGAGGATGAAGCTGGCATAGGCAATGAACCTTCATGTAGCAGGTGAAACTTTTGTTCTACAGGGTGGCCCAAATAAGACCAGCTGATGTGAAACACAAATAACTTTTTTATTTTTTAACATAATTTATTTTTTCTTTTTGCAGATTATAACTGAACTCTTGGAAATTTAAAATGAATACGTACAGTCCACAACAACGCAATAAAATTATCGAATTTTATTATTCTTCTCAACGATCAATTGTTCTGACGCAGCGAAATTATCGCCGTTTTTTGATGAAGCCATTTAAGTGGATATGTGAATAAACAAAACTGTAGGTTGTGGGGCTCCGAAAATCCAAGGGCAATACATCAGCATCAGTCACACCCAATCAGATGCACTGTTTGGTGCGGTGTTATGGCCACAAAAATCATCGGCCCATATTTCTTTGAGAATGAGGATGAAACACCAGAAACGGTCTACGGGGCTTCTTACAGAACAATGATCGACAACTTTTTGCGGCCAATGGTGGAGCAACATCCTAATTTGTGGTTTCAACAAGATGGAGCCACTGCGCATACTGCTAGGCAAACTATTGACATGCTGCGTGAAATTTTTGGTGAACGCATAATTTCAAGAAATTCAGATTTCCCTTGGCCTGCTCGTTCACCAGATTTAACTGCGCCCGATTTTTTTTTTTATGGGGATATTTAAAAGACAAAGTGTATGTTAACAAACCACAGACACTTGGACAGCTCAAGCAGAATATTCGAGACGAAATACGGCGCCTGCAACCAGAAACATTACGCCGTGTAATGCAAAATGCGCTAAAAATAGCCAATGCCTGTATCGAGCAAAATGGTGGTCATTTGTCTGATGTCATATTTCACACATAGTCACGTTAAATTTCCATAAAATGTATTTAACATATTAAAATAAATCATTTAAAAAAACCCGTTATTACAAGAGTTACACGTGTTTAACATCACTAGGTCTCATTTCGGCCACCCTGTATTTGTTGTTTAAATTCTTTCTGCTGGAATTTCTACAATTTCACAAACCTTCCTGTCTACTATCTCGGACATTTTTTTCATCTGCTGTGAGTTCTTTTCCACTAATCGTGTTTCACTCTGCTGTTACTATTCTTTGACATCCTCTTTAACTGCTTGAGTATTTTGATGTAATCGCTGCCGAATGTTCGCATCGCTTTGTTGTAATCGCTGCTGAATAGTCTCATGTAAATGTTCTTTGACATCCTGTTTGACGGATAGAACATTTTTTGCAACATTCTTTGACATCCCCTTTGACAGGTTGAGCATTTTGTTGTAACTGAAGCTGTTTTGCCCCGATGAGTACGCTCATTTCGAAGTTACCCGTATTAGTTTCTTGTGGTGTTTCTTCCTGTTGAGATCTCGTTGGCTCTTCAAATTTGAATTCATGCTCATCCGACGTATATACCCTGCTCCTCCAAAGCGCTTCTTAACCGCACCTGCAGCTCCCCTTTAAGTAGTTTTGTTTGTAAGTTTAACGCTCCTTTTTGAACTGCTCCTTCTTGAGCTGCTTCAATTTCAGTTTTTCAAATTTAACCATTGTTTATTACTGATAAACAATTCCACTTCTTACACCAAATGTTCCTAATTTATATTAATTCTCAATACTCGAATTCATACCACTGGATTGTATAGCAAGCAACCGCTGCTTAGAATAAAATAATTAACTTTATTTAATTATTGCAATTTGCACACTTAATCTTAGGCTTAAAGTTTGATTTAATACAATTGTGCATTTTATTTATTCAATTAATCACTTTACTACTTCTGAATACTGTAATTGTTACGATATAAATGCACGATGTACACACTGCTACGATTGCTGTTCCAATTTCTGTGTGGTCACATCTTTATTTTGTTTAGATTTACTTCTGATGACTACATTTATGGTCTTGGGTATCATTTCTTTTAAATAAATTGCTTCTAATCTTAACCATGATAGGGCGTCTGAAGTGGTATTCATTTTTCCTTGTTTAAAAATAATGTTGAAATCATAATCCATTAAATCTATTCTAATTCTAGATAATTTTGATGATGGGTTATTATATATGAATAGAAAAATTTATGGTCTATGGTCTGTAACATCAGTCAAATTTCTACCATATAGGTGTGGTCTAAAATGGGTTATACCCCAATGACTTGCAAGGAGTTCCTTTTCTATTACTGGTTTATTTATTTCATGTTTATTTAATGTTCGACTTACATGTGAAATATAGCACCTAATGCAAAATCAGATGCGTGAGTCGTTAACACGAATTCCTTATCAAAATCTGAGTATTGTAGGTGGTTGTATTATATGCTTCTTTCGTGTCTCGAAAGCGTTATGGCAGTTTTCGTCCCATATGGAAGACTTATTTTTCTTTAGAAGTTCATTTAGTGGTTTTGCGATTTCCGCAAAATATTTCACAAATCTTCTGGAATAATTACAGAATGCGACAAATCTTCTTGTGACGTCTGCGTTTTTTGGCACATGGGTATTTGATTACTTCTTTACACTTCTCTTATTAGATGACCCAGATACACAACTTCAGGTTGTAACGACTCAAATTTCCGCCGGGGTAAGCTCGCCGGATAGCCAGGTTTCGTATACAGAAATATATCCAGAAGCCTCAAGGATACTTGAAGTTCTTTCTGGGTCCTTGAAAGTCCTTAGCTTAGAAGTTAGCTTAACAACACGTCCTCGAATTATCCTTGGATATTGTTTAGTCCTTCGATTTGATAATTTCTTTGCGTTATCTCTGATTTTATTTAATATGTAACGAACTTTACTATGTCCTGTAACGAATTTTTCAGAGCTGAGGTAAAAACTCAGCGACTTCCAGGGGTCGTATACAGAAAATATAAAAAAAAATCCTGCGAGTTAAATTTGTTTCGGTGTCTTTATTTAGAATGCTGATTGTGGACTGTTTTAATATATGTATTTCAGCTCTCTCTTTTTCTGCGCATTTTCTCGACTTTATAGCTTTTTGTCGCCTAGTTCTTATCTTTTCAAACTTGGAGCAAGTCACAAGGTTTTAGAAAATTACATTTTTCAGGATTTAGTTTTAAAATGTATTTTTGTAATCTTTGAAAAACACGTATTAAATTCTCGATGTGGTATTTTAAAGAACACACGAAGACTATTATGTCATCAATATAAAGAAATGCGCTTGCATCAAGGCCAGAAAGTGCTATTGTTAGCATACGTTGGAAACTGTTCGAGGATATTTTTAATCCAAATGGAAGTAGCTTAAAATGTCCATTGTGTGCTGAAACAGCAGTGAAACTTCTAGATTGTTTGTTAGCTTTTTGTTTAATTGCCTGTTAATCTGCAGTTCTTTGTGTCAGTATAACTTCTTTTTGGAACAATTAATAATGGTTCTATTATGTCTTTTTCTATGATTAATTTGATTTGTTATTTCAGTTTATTAGACGTGAGATAACCTTTAATTTTTTATGTGAATTGGACTTTTATCTGTCAATGTGAGACTTTGCTTATCAATTTTATTTACGGTAAGTTTTTCATTCTGGTGGTAAAATAAGTTTTGATACTGTTTGCAAATTTCTATAAAGGTTTAATGGTGGATAAAAACTAAATTTATTTTAGTTTTTGCCAACGGTTATCATCGTGATATTCTGTACCAAATGGTAATTGGAAATGGGTTTGATATAGAGATTTAATTCATTAAGAGTTACTTCTACGCTAAATGTGTTAAGTATGCGAGTGTGCTTTACGCCTTTGGCTGGAATTGTTGTATTCGCTATAAATATATTTTTAGTTAACTCTTTGTTACAAACTAAACTGTCGGTCGATTCAATTTCACTGGTCTTCTATCGTGTATACTCTATTTTGGTTATTTGTTTTATCTTATTTGTCTTATCGATTATTTCAGTATGGCTAAAAGCGTTATTATTGTTTCTTTTATAGCATTGTCTGCTCATATTCGAATTCCTATTTATATTATTGTTTCTGATATTATTGTTATTATTATAACTATTTCTATAATTATTGAAATTGTTGTTATTGGTTTTACTATTTCTATAATTATTGAAATTATCTGAATTATTCCGATTGTTATAGTGTCGATAAGTATTCTATATTGGGTATTGGTACCGATTCCTATTAACGTGGAATATTACCTCTGTCAATAGCTTATTTTATTCTTTTTCATATTCCTGCTAAATTAATAGGTTTGAATGGTTCTGATAACGCATTCTTGAAAGTACTTATTCCAATTTGGTCTTTTAATTGGACTATCACATCCCAATTTTAATTTCCTTGTTCACATTGTAATAAGTAAAGATGGCAGGATCGCCATTTAATAAGTTCTGTTAGTAATACAGTTAGTTTTGCCTATCAGTATATTCCCTACGCAGATGATGGGCTCATATGATTGTTTGATTGCGCGAGAGCTTGCGCACTTTTGTATCGGCGCCTTAAGGCAGCCAAATGTTCTAATTGAAGCAACTAGAGTCAGCTCCTTTGAGTTCTAACGAAGCGACTAAAGTCAGCTCCTTGTGAGTACAAACAGTTATGATTTGTGTTTGGAACTAATCTTTATTCTTTGTAACGACTCTTCTTTTTGCTGGGGTAAAACTCAGCGGAGTCCAGGAGTCGTATACAGAATTATTTATTCTTTCTGACTACAGTAGATTCCTGGCGAGTCCTGGAACTCGCGTGACTTGAGATGATCCGGAACGCGTTACTAGTGAAGGACCTGGGTAAGTACCGGAACACGCGTGACTTGAGATGATCCAGAACACGTTACTAGCGAAGGACCTGGGTGAGTACCGGAACACGCGAATTACGTACTTAAGACGTTGAATTCAGTTTTAAAACTATTCTTTATTTATTTCATTCTCTTTGTTCTTAGTATACCTTAACAAAATATGAATTGCAGCTATTCTGCAATTCAGCATAAACTTATCTCTAATGAGTTGGAAAGCATTCCCATGGTTTTGATGGCAATACGAAACCTTTGGGTTTGCTGTGACAGACAGACAGGTAACAAAGTATGTGTTTGTACAAACACATATTTTGTCTACTTGATTGTATGTAACTCCTCCATCCCTGGTAGAAAAATTCTCCTGAATTAGGTAATTAAATATTGTCGTATCCTTCCGCAATTTCTTCAACTGCTTTGTGTTGAATATTTTTTTGAATTTTGATTCGTATATTATTTTTCCTTACAATTATAAATATAACAGTCAATGTGACTACCATAATTATGATCAACGTTGCATTTATGCCATATGAGATATTTCTGGTTGACTTCAATTCTTCAATCATTTTGAAGTTTTCTACTTGGGTTATTTTTAGTTGATTAAAGTTAATTTCATGTTTTTTTGTGAAATTGTACAATGTTTCATCGTTATCATATGCAAATTTATCATAGGTGTACATTTTCTTGTTTGAGTATTCACTATTTAATATTTTTATTGAACAATTATAAAATTCTATTAAGTTGTTTCCATTGACATTTATTAGTTTTCTGTCATCACAATTGTGTATTAAAGAATTGTTTTTTGCATTTTTAATTATTATGGTTTCTTCATCAACATAAGTTACTGATTGTTCTTTATTAATTTTAAGTTTACAATTATTATGAAAAATACAATTTGGACTTTTAATTAATTTTTGTAGGGTTGTATGTTCTTTATATAAATAATTTATATTGCTTATTTTTACAAAGTATTGTTGTTCTTCTTCGATTTCTAAAAAATTTGTATTTGGTATAGGTAATATTAATTTTACATTAGTTGCTTCAAAGTTAGTAGGTATTTTGATGGCAAATACCAGTATATTATTATTGTAATACATAACACCTTGTTGTACTAATTTTAATTTGTAAAAATCTATGTTAAATGTTTCGATTTCGTCTGATGTTAGAATACTAGGGTGAAGTATATTATGTTTGGCAGAAGCAATGTTGTCTTGTATTTGGTTGATTCTGTTCTCTATGAATTTTAGTTTGAACATTATGTCCGAAAAATGAAAATGTTGGGCAATATATTCGTTCTGTGATTGCAATTCTTTAATAGCTTGAATCGTCTTGTTTCTGTCATTAAAAATTGTAGATTTTAATAATTTAATGCTGTCTGAGAAATGTTCATTTATCAAAATTTGTTTGTTTATTGCATTTATGGCATTATGACTATTTTGGGTCACTATATTTAAATGTTCAGTTATTATGTTTCTATCTTCATCGTCCATAGTACCAAAGAGCCATTTTTGCCAAGATCCGACAACATTGGCAAGTCCTCTTTTAAAACGAAATTGTCCTAAAGGAATTATAGATTTTAATTTACTTTTCAACACCTGAATTTCTTTTGCTATTAATCCTTTATTTATAATTTGTATGTTGTTTATGTAACTTTCAATATCTTCTATTACGGCATATATCTCCTGAGGATCTTTCAAGTGTAATATAGTTACAGTCTCATTTACTATTTCTACAGACTTAACGTTTATAACAGCAAATCCTTGGTTCTGATTAAGAGGTTTGACCTGGAGCGTTCCGCAGCCGGGATATATATTAATGTGTATAAGTGTCACCAATATTATTATGGCAATCTGCAAATTTCAATGGACGTTTAATGTTGGTAGGATGTACATTTTCTAAATTTCTTTTAATAAATTTGGGTTGTTCTTTATGTCGTACACTCCTATAATTTTTTATATAACCTTCTTGTCTTTGTTCTACATAATTGTCACGTTTATTATTTTCCTTGCATAATATCTGACGTTTTTTTGATTCGATACGATTTTTTATTGTATTGTGATCAACTTTTTGCTGTTCAGCTTCTAACGGAGTGCATTTAATAGTTGAATGATAGGTATTGTTATAGAATTTTATTGATTTCGCCATTTGAATAATTATTGGTAAGTTTTCCTCAAGATTAAGTACCCTTATTTTCTCTGATATTGTATTGTTTAATCTTTCAATGTCCGAGTTTCCGGTATGGCTATTAGGTTTAGTTGCATGGTATTCAATATTTGTCTCCTCTAAAAACCTTCGGACATTTACTGTATTAAATTCGTTATCAAAAACAAGTTTCTTTATGTTTCCTTTTATAGCTAAGAATTCTCTGATTTTCTGAATAATAGTTTGGTTATTCCTATCTGGAAGGTGGAAGTGTACTGCGAATTTCGAGAATTTGTCTATAAAAATTATAAAAGATTGCTTGCTATTGACATATGTGTCAACATGAATTATTTCATTTGGCATAGATGGGGTTTCAGTATGCTGAAGATTCGGTTTTATAGGATTTCTATCGTATTTAGCGGATGTGCAGTGATCGCAATTATTTATAACTTTATGAACTGTAGTTTTAAGTTCTGGGTTATAGATTCGGTGTTTAATTCCTTCATATGTTGGAATAATTCCTGAGTGACCTGTTTCTTTTTTGTGATATAACGCTATTTGCTTTTTCAACTCCTCTATATTTTCAACATCAGTGGCAAAATAGGTGCATTTGTGGAATTTAACATCTATTCGGTTTTGATAATATTCTTTGATAGCACTTTGATATTCAGAAAATTTGCTTTCATCTACAAAAGAATAAATACCGACTTGGCCTTTTAGATTGTAGGCTGCAAGCTTACCTCCTATATTTTGCGAGCCCAAATCTTCATTGTCTATATATACTCTGGTTTTCCCGAAAACATTTATAGATTCTATATCTTTCTTCTCCGTAATTATTATTTGAAATTTGAAGCGATTGACAACTGTATCGAGAATATGGATATTGTCATTTAGGTTTTCGTCTTGTAATAAATTCTCCTCAGTGTTTATAGTTTCCACTAAAGGTTCGGTTTCATCGATACGGCTTAAGAAATCAGCTATGTGATTTTCTTTACCTTTAATATAATCTATTTTAGCGTTATCGTCCATTAAAATGACAAGCCAACGCTGCAGTCTAGGGTTTATATCTCTACCGTTATTCTTAGTTTGTAACCACTTGAGTGGTTGATGATCTGTGCTAAGATCAAACTCTACTCCGTAGAGATATGGTCGGAAATATTGTGTGCTCCAAACAATGGCTAATAGTTCTTTTTCGATTGTAGAATAATTTCTTTCATGTACATTTAGTGTTCTGGAGGCATAGCATATTGGATGACCCTCTTGGGTTAGAACAGCACCCAATGCAAAGTTACTAGCATCAGTTATGAGCTTAAATTTTTTATTAAAGTTTGGATATCTTAAGATGGGTGGATTTACCAGAATATCTTTTAATTGCTCAAAAGCAGCAATAAAATTGGGATCATTTGAATTTACTTTTGAATTTTTTTCAAATATTTTGTAATAGGATATGCAATTTTTGCATAATCTTTTATAAATTTCCTGTAAAATCCCGTCATCCCTAGGAATGATTTTATCCTTTTTTGTGTGTTTGGAAGCTTCAACTTCTGAATTATTTCCACTTTTCTTGGGTTTGGTTTGACACCTTTAGGTGTAAGAACATGACCTAAAAATTCCGTTTGGTTTTGTAAAAAATTGCATTTATCTATTTGGATTTTTAATTTGGCTTCCCGAAGCCGCTTGAATATTTTTTTCAAGTTAATTAAATGCTCATCTAAAGATGTGCTAAATATTAAAATATCATCCAAATAAACAATACAAATTTTATTTACATAGTCCCTTAGTACGGAGTTCATGAGTCTTTGGAAAGTAGATGGAGCATTTTTTAATCCCAATGGCATACGAATAAATTCGTAGTGTCCAAATGGAGTAGAAAATGCAGTTTTTTCCCTGTCATTTTGTTTCACCAAAATTTGATGGAACCCTTTTGCAAGGTCGACTGTTGAAAAATATTGGGCTCTGCCCAGTTTATCCAAAATTCCTTCCATATGAGGAATAGGAAATTTATCGGTTTTGGTGTATTCGTTGAGCTTCCTATAATCCACGACTAACCTCCATTTTTTGATACCAGAATTGTCAATTTTCTTGGGTACAATCCAAAGAGGGCTATTGTATGGGGAAGTACTTTCTTTAATGATATTTTGCGAAAGCATTTCATTAATTTGTTTTTGGATTTCATTTTCATGAACTCGTGGGTATCGGTATATTTTAGAATAAAGAGGTTTGTCTATAGATGTTGGAATTTCATGTTGTACTTCATGAGTTGCCGTTAGTTTATCTCCGTCTTTATAAAATAAATCTTGAAATTCTTCCAATAATTTTCTTAATTTACAATTTTCATCCCGATTTTAATGATTTAATTTAAGTTGATTAATTTTACTGAAATCTGTATCTTCAATCGTCTGAATTGTATTGATATGATACGGAGATTGTTCTTCAAAAAGGATCTTTTTCCCAAAAATGTCCACAAATCTATTCTCTAAGTCAATTTTTGCTTTAAGGGGTATGAGAAAGTTTTGACCTATAATAGCATCATAGTTGCGGTTTGATATATTTATTACTTTCCAAGACAATGTCCCTGGTATATTAAATTCCCTAGGAAATGGTGTAATAAGGCCAGTGGATGTAGAACCTGTGCCACTTAGTGTTCGAAATTTAAAAGGTTTTATTAAATCTATTTCAAGAAATTCGTCCTTGAAAAGATTATTTTTTATTATGCTAGTTTCTAATCCTGTATCAATGAGACAAGTAACTATTTTACTTCCTATCGTAAGTGCTATTAAGGGTAATTTGGATTTTGAGTGGTTTTGAAAAAATTTACTTCCTCGTCATCTGATTCTTCTTTTAAATGATCTATATCCATTGGAGTGGCTTTACTTGTAGATAATTCAGATTGGGGTTTTGTGAATGTTTTTTTTTCGAGAGCTATTTGTATATGTGTTTCTATTTTCATATTGATTTTTTGGAAAATTATTTTTTTTTCTGTATCTGTTTTTTTATCTTTTCTACATCTTTTGTCAATTGTTCTTTTATCATCTAGTAGATATAACTGTGAATAAACATTTTGCAAGGATTCTATGCTTAGAGTTTGTCCCACAATACATCCCCTAAATTGTCCATCGATTTTCGTCATAAGAATTTGAGTTAAGTCTCTGTCCACATTGTCCGGAGAGTACAGTTCTGGTTTATCATCGTCATAGGTATATATTTCATTTATTTTAAGCTTTGACTCCAATACAATGCTAAAGAGTTCTCTAAGACTACTTACTTTTATGTTTCTTATATAGTTAAATATATTTGCATAGGTTTTTTTCGGTCCATACTCCTTTTTTAATTGGTCCTTTATTGAATTCCAATTCGCTTCGTCAGGTAGTAGTCCTATTAATCTTCCAGGGTTTCCAATAATTTTGGAATTTCTTATAATGCCAGTGCTATAATTGATGATGTCGATATTATTTCCGCAAAGTTTGAAGAAATTCTCAACACTGTTAATAAACTGCAATAGCTGTTGACCTTTTCCAAACGGTTGGATCTGGTTAAGTTGGCTTAAGACCTCATTGAGACTAAGTCCTAAACCAAATGTCTGCCGTTGCTGTTGTGGTTGATTTTGTTGCTGCTGATGTTCCTGCCGTTGTTGGAGTTCAGCCATCATCATACTAGCTTGGTCAGACTTCAGTTTTGTTTCCGTCCAAATGGCCTCTCTTTGGGCCAGCTCTTGTTGTAAACTTATCTGGGCTTGTTGCTGGTCCTTTATATATGCCTCTTGTTTTAAAACAATGCACTCTAAGTGTTCGATTCTATTTCTTATTTCTTCATTCATTTTTATTTTATTTATTATTATTATTTTTTTTTTTTATTCAAATATTTTATTAACTTTTGTTAATTGGTTATTTTCCTTTTGTGACCAAATTGGTTTACATTAATTGCAACCAATAAAATGGTATCTTACTTTATTATCAAATATTTTATTCACTTTTTAGAGTCTCGGTTCACTAAATATCTATAGATATTTATATTCACAGCGACTGCGCCAATTACGTACTTAAGACGTTGAATTCAGTTTTAAAACTATTCTTTATTTATTTCATTCTCTTTGTTCTTAGTCTACCTTAACAAAATATGAATTGCAGCTATTCTGCAATTCAGCATAAACTTATCTCTAATGAGTTGGAAAGCATTCCCATGGTTTTGATGGCAATACGAAACCTTTGGGTTTGCTGTGACAGACAGACAGGTAACAAAGTATGTGTTTGTACAAACACATATTTTGTCTACTTGATTGTATGTAACTCGCGTGACTTGAGATAATCCGGAACGCGTGACTAGCAAAGGACTTGGGTGAGTACCGGAACACGCGTGACTAGCAAAAGATCTGGGCGAGTCCTGGAACTCGCGTGACTTGAAATGATCCAGAACGCGTGACTAGCAAAGGATCTGGGCGAGTTCTGGAACTCGCGTGACTTGAGATGATCTGGAACGCGTGACTAGCAAACAGTTGTCAGTTTATTTTGAAGAACGAATGAATGAATGCCTTGATACCCCGCATTTTTCGACTTTATACATTTTTTCTCGCCTACTATTCTTTTATTAGTTTTCGTGTGAGTGAAATTTGTCAGTGGGCAAATTTCATTCTCACATTTTATAACTACGTTCTTATATACTTATTCCTACCATATAATTTTGCTGTAGTTAGTGTTTCATTTCCATATTTCCAATATCCCATGTGTCATGAAAATCTTATGTGCAAGCAATAAATTATGAATGTGCAATTCTTGCCTACGGCAGACCTTTGAGGTTCGAATTGCACATGACCTAATTTAAGTGCATTGGTTTGGGATAGAGGAAAGGTTTGAGCATGTGGAGTGAGTGTGTGTGCGATCATGCTGCGCGTGCACTACACATTTCTCTGGTGCATTTGGTTCTTTACTATCGCAGGCATACATATGGTATGCAAGACTTTCATGATACACTACAACATATTTGTTGTTCATTTAGCTGAGATAATAAGTTCTCTATTTTGTCGCGAATGCACTGTCTGATATAATTTAGACAGCTCATTGCGAATTGCGGCTGCAATTTTTTTTTTAAACAGTTTATTAAAATTTGTTTTAATTTGTCAAATGTGGTTGTAGTTTCATCCATTACTATTCTAAAGGTTGTTTTTGTTAGACGTGTGGTTTTTAAGCAGAAATAAAACGCATATAATTTAATGCTATGGCCAAGAATTTAGCTTTATTATAAAGATAAGGGTTTGCCATTATGTTTTAACAATTATTTCTTACAAGTGGTCGCCGCGGCTGAATCGAATAAAATCCAGCCGAGAGGCCCAATTTTCCACCACTTTTTGCTGCAATTGGGGCCGTATGTCAGCAATAACGCGCCAAATGTTCTCTTCCAAGGCGTCAATTGTCTCGGGCTTATCTGCGTAGCCAAGCGACTTCACATAACCCCACAAAAAATAGTCTAATGGTGTAAAATCGCACGATCTTGGAGGCCACGCCACAGGCCCACGACGCGAGATAATGCGCTCACCAAAAGTTTCCTTCAATAAATTGTTTGTTTCGTTGGCTGTATGGCATGTAGCGCTGTCTTGTTGGAACCAAAGCTCGTCCACATCAACATCCTCCAATTCAGACACGAAAAAGTCATTAATTATGGCTCTATAGCGTGACTGTAACAGTATGGCTGTCTGTCAAGAATGTATTGCAAGCGTTTAACCCAATAAATTGTCAAAAAAAAATAAAATATTCGGAAAATATGGGATTTTGATTTATTCACTAAATTGCTTATATATTTGTCATTTTTTGGTCGATTTTCTTCTAGTTGGTCTTAGTTCTTCCGTTAAAGTATCATCTTTACGAACATGAAGAGAAACCAGAGGTTTTTTTTTTAAACGATTTGTACTTTTCCGCCGGCACAGAGTCGCTGTAAAATATTATTTTTTTGAAAATGTGCCCTATTTTCATCGAAATATTTTGAACCGCTTTACCAATCAAAGATCCGATTATACATGATTGTTCATCTCAATACCTTGCATGGGGTACCAAGAACGACCCAATCGGGCATTTCTAGCTCGAGATATGATTTGTCACGTGAAAAAAGGTCGAAAAAATGCAAAAATTACAATATCTCAAAAACTATTCCATGAAAAAAAAAAATTTACCTTGATTTTCGAATTCAGCAGATGAAAATACCTAAGAAAAGTCACCTCTCATCAAATGTACATGAACAAAATTTTATTTTGTAAAGTAGTGTAATTAAACGTTTAAAAAAAAGGTAATTTTGATGACAATAATTGGGATACTGTCGGCGAAAATAATTCAATGATTTCTGCAAGTAAAGCCAGTAATAGAAGAGGCAGGATATAAGTTAGCAACATACGTGTTGCATGTCGTTGGCGCCGTGCGGTTGCGCAGCGGTACCCAGCATTGTAGGAAATACGCTGCAACAGCGTCTGCTGCCATCCGCTGCGCAGGGACACGGTAGACGGTGTTGGTTCTCGGTGCGTGAGAAAACACAAGACGGAGAGCATTGGCGCCATGCGCTAGCGCAGCGGTGCAAAGCGTTGTACAAAATGCGTGGCAACAGAGTCTGCTACCATCCGCTGCCATCCGCTGCGCAGGGGCACGATAGACGGCGCTGGTTCTCGGTACGCGAGAAAACATACGAAAAGAGCATTGGCGCCATGCGCTTGCCCAGCAGTACAAAGCATTGTACAAAATGCGCGACACAGCCGCTACGCGTAGATACGGTAGACGGTGATGGTTCTCGGTGCCGGAGGAATTGGCGAGACATGTGTTGTATGTCGGTGCCGCCAAGCCCAGCCGTGAAACGCTGTCGCGCAGTGCCGCTCAAAGCGCAGTCACTATGCGATTGTCGGCGGCGAAAACGTATAAAAAGAACCCGAGTACGAGAGCTCGCATCTTTTGATTGGCAGGAGCTCGAAGGAGAAGGACTACCATAATAATACAAATAATAAAATAATATAAAATAATTTAAACTCTTTTATTATTATAGATTTTGCTCAGGAGAGTACTTATACAATGGTACAAATTAGGGAAGTATAAATTAAAAACGAAGTATATGCGGTTTTACACATCATACGACCAAATAGTTCAAGTCGTACTTAATATTAAACAAAATATAATGGAGACAAATATAAAAGACAAAGAATTTCACTTACGAGTAGATGAAATAAGTATCACTGAAGCGAAGATTAAATATATTACTCCTATTCAAACCAAAAGAAAGATTGATTAATCTGGGTGGTAGCATGTATAAATTGTTATTCGGGATAATGGATGATGAGGATAGGCAAGACATAATTCAGCATTTAAAAGTTATTGAGGATAATAATCATAGCGAAATTTCAAATTTAAGTAAGCAAATTTCCATTAATGACCGCTTTAATTATCCAATTAATTTGATTGTCAAACTATAAATAATGAATTTCAAAATACAAAGAGGTCACAGAAAACAATGGAAAAAGGGGAAAAGTACTCATAAAAATAAACAATAGATTAGGAAGTAAAATAAAACAAATTTTCAAAGAAATTGAAATAAGTGAGGATTTAGGGTAATCTGTTAAACTAAGGGACAGACGTTTAATCCGCAAGGATAACATTAAATTATTATGACAAATCATATCTTTACAGGCACATAGTGCGCTCGGAATTTCATAGCTACTCGTCATCTCCAAAAATTGCAATCAGAGATGGAAAGGTAGCAATTATGAGAGGTCATTTCTTTATTATTCACACGGTTAATCCAATATAATGATATCCTGAAAGAGAACAGAGACCTTCTTGAAACCTATCATAATGGCAAAGTGCATACATTCCTAGAGCACGATATAACCGAATTAAAAAAGTCTCTATCAATATTAAAAAATTCAAGGTCAAAAAGATCCTTTGATTTCCTTGAATCGGTTTGGAAATTTAGTCCGGGTTCCCCGGACCACGATGACCTTATACAATTGCATGGTACAGAAGAGGCTCTCATAGAGAACGGAAATAAATATTAATCAGAATTTACAAGTCCAAATGAATGAGGTGACCACCATACTTAATTAATTGATTGAAAAAAATAATGCAAAATATGATTTTAAAAGTAATAAAATATTAGAACTAGCTATCATAAGAAACATAATTATTATTATTATTGTTAAAATTATTTGTACAGTCTTATCTTCATTAATTTTCAAGCACCATTTATCAAACCATTCCTTAACATTATCGGTGTATCTCTGCAGATTTGCAGTCGCAGTATTTAGATTTTTGTCAGATGCTAAAAGGATTGTGTCGTCAGCATAGGTGGCAATTGTGGTATTCAGATCTTTTGGAACTGGTATATCTGAGGTAAATATGACATATAACAGTGGTCCTAAAACACTCCCCTAAGGAACTCAAGCTGTTGTAAGATGAATAGACGAACACTCTTCATTATATTTGACTTAAAAGTAACGATCACTAAGATAACTTTCAACAATCAAATAGTAGTCAAGTGGCAGCATCGTATTCAGTTTATGCAGCAGTCCTTTATGCCATACTTTGTCAAATGCTTTTGCAACGTCTAAGAATACAGCAACGCAGTACCGCTTAAATTCTATGTCTGTTTCAATTTTGTTTGTTATACGGTGTATCTGTTGAATTGTTGAAAGTCGTTTTCTGAAGCCGAATTGATGATTTGATATAATGTTTATATTGTCAAGGATCTGGCTAAGTCTATCAAGTAATAGTTTTTCAGCAACTTGAGAGATTATGTGAAGTAGGCTAATTGGTCTATACGACGAAGCAGTTGTAGCATCTTTTCCCTGCTTCGGTAGTGCAATAATTTCAGCAACTTTCCATACTTTGGGAAAAAATTGTAGTCGGACATTGAGTTGATAATATTCCTTAAGTAGTTATAATCTATAGTAGGTAGCGCAGCGAGTGCTTTGCCTGTCAACATATCATATCCTGGTGCTTTTTTGTGGTTTATTCGTTTTTTAATGCAATTAATTATTTCTTTTGTATTTGTTTTCTTTATTTTGGTTGTAATGTCTATATTTAAGCCATTGCGTGTTTCAATATATTTATCTTCGTCATTCGATAGGACTTTTTCAAAGTATTTAGCCAATGCAGTTGCTTTTTCTTCATTGGTAGTAGCCCATGAGTTGTCATCTTTCCGTAGTGGTGGCTGATACCTTATCTGAGCTTTTAATTTCTTTGTGCATTTCCATAATGAGTAGTTAGTATCCTGGGTAGGCGTCAAGTTTTTTAGGTAATTGTTTGTTTTGTGGTTAAAAATATTAGCTATTGGTTCTATGGGTTTGATGTCAGTTTTGTAGTCAAGTGTTATCGGAGTGTGGTCTGAAGAAAGTTGAAAACAAGCTTTCATTTTTAATTGGTTACACTTTATTTTTTTTGTTATGCTAAAGTCAATTTGATCTGGTATCTTTTTCCTATCTGTTGGCCAGTATGTGGGTTCACCTGAGCTTAAAAATTTGCAGTTATATTTGTTTATAGCATTAATCAGATTTCGTCCTTTTTTATTGGTTAGCCTAGATCCCCAGTCAGTGTGTTTTGCATTCAGATCTCCAGCTGTAATGAATCTTACGCCAAGCGTCTTTATGTAGTCATCATATTGATCCGTCGTTATTAGGTGTCTGGGGGGACAGTAAACTGAGGAGATGAGTATTGTCCCACTTGTATCGTCAATTTGCACAGTAGTGGATTGAATATGAGGTGTTGCATATGGTTGCCGTTCAATATGTTTTAATAGTGAATTTATTATGATAGCTGTCCCACCACGAGCTTTACCACCAGGAGAATTTGTCACATAAATTTTATATCCAGGAAATACTAAATAGCTTGTGTTCATAAAATGTGTCCTAAAATTATGTCGATAAATATAACTGATCATAATGAAGTTTTCACCATCGACTCTCTTCACAACCTAAACATATTTAATACCAAAATGCTACAACACATCGCAGTGGAAACCGAATCGAAAACGTTAACCTGGACATCGCTCACGATAATTGCCATATTAGTTCTGATTGTAATAGCCTGCTTGATAAAATTAAGCAAACAGACAAAGGTAACTCTTAACAATAAAACATATAGAGGAGTTCGTAACATAAGTATTGAGGACATGCAACTGGCCGCAATCAACGCCATAAAAAAATGTCACACGAGACAGGGACGTCTCATCTTAACAGGGGAAGAAGTTAGCAACAAGTTCATGAACTTCTTTCTCACACGGAAAACTGCTGACAATACGTCCACGATTTGCGCGTGACAAAAACACAACAACAGCAGCAGAAAATACCAGAGCTAAGTGGACGACATATTTTGCGCATAAGAAAAGCAGTTCAAAAATATATATTCGTATATATATATATATATATATATATATATATATATATATATATATATATATATATATATATATATATATATATATATATATATATATATATATATATATATATATATATATATATATATATATATATATATATATATATATATATATATATATATATATATATATATATATATATATATATATATATATATATATATATATATATATATATATATATATATATAAGTTAACAATTTTATTGTCCTTGTGATAAAAAATTTAAAGGGCCACTGCCCAAAAGCAAACACTATTGATTTTATTTAAGGTTCAAACAATTTATTTAAAGATTCACTTAATTATAACTTAGAGAATATTAGAAGTTTGACTCTCCATCAGCTCGTCCCAAACTCGACTAACCGCAACCTATCGCAGTTGTTCACCTCACACCTTCATTCCTTGGCAGCGACGCGATCGTTGTTTAACTTGTTTACAGCCTACTGTATGAGGCCGACCATGGCCTTGGTTTCCCACAGGTGCATTAACTGAATGCAATTGGTAATATCTTGGGTTACATCCTATTGCGAAATGGAAATATGCTGATACTGCGGCGCGTGTATTGGCCAGCCATGGGAACGTTGAGTTTATTGTGATATGCTGATACTGCGGCGCGTGTAATGGGCAGCCACGGGAACGTTGCGTTTATTGTGAAATTGAAAGATGCTGACACTGCGGCACGTGTAGTGGGTAACAGTGTGAACGTCGTGGCTAATGGGGCAGGTGCGTGTTAACTTATATATATATATATATATATATATATATATATATATATATATATATATATATATATATATATATATATATATATATATATATATATATATATATATATATATATATATATATATATATATATATATATATATATATATATATATATATATATATACGAGGTGTGATCAAAAGATAACCGTTATTTTCATCTTTTCGTGAGCTACGTATGGTCGATGTTCGCATTTTTTTTCTGTTATGTTGGTACCCATGTCTGTTATATATGTTGGCAATACCAACCATTTTGGATTGTCAGTTTGTTTTTGACAGATAAAAAGGTTAGTCGTGTTTTCGTGTGCTCTTCGATTTTGTACTATTCGAAAAAATGGATCAAAGAAACTGTATTCAGTTTTGTGCAAAAAATGAAATTAAATGCGCAAGGACATTTGAAATGTTGACTGTGGCCTTTGGCGAGTCTACTATGAGCAGAACACAAGTTCAATTGTGGTATAACCGGTTTAAGGAAGGCCGAGAAGATGTCAATGACGATGCTCGTCCTGGTCTCCCGAGCACGTCAACAACCGATGAAAACATTGACGCAGTGAAGAAAATGATTTTGGATAATCGTCGAATCACTATCAGAGTGGTTGCTGATGATGTTGGCATATCGTTCGGCTCATGCCAAGCAATTTTTACGGATGTTTTAGGCATGAAACGTGCGGCAGTGAAGATTGTTCCAAAATTGCTAAATTTTGAGCAAAAACAACGTCGCATGGACATCGCTCAGGAGCTGTTTTTGGCCAAACACAAAACCGTTATCATGCCTCAACCACCGTATTCACCGGACTTGGCCACCGCTGACTTTTTCCTCTTTCCAAAACTGAAGACACCGATGAAAGGAAAGCGTTTTGCTACGATTGAGGAGATATAAGAAAAATCGAAACAGGAGTTGTTGGCGATACCCTAAAAGCGTTTCAGAAGTGTTTCGAGGATTGGAAAAAACGCTGGCATAAGTGTATTATATCTGAGGGGAATTACTTTGAAAGGCACAATATAGTTGTTGATGAATAAATAAATACGTTATTTTTTGATCACACCTTGTATATATATATATATATATATATATATATATATATATATATATATATATATATATATATATATATATATATATATATATATATATATATATATATATATATATATATATATATATATATATATATATAATATATATATACATATATATATATATATATATATATATATATATATATATATATATATATATATATATATATATATATATATGTATATATATATTATATATATATATATATATATAATATATATATACATATATATATATATATATATATATATATATATATATATATATATATATACATATATATATATATATATATATATATATATATATATATATGTATGTATATATATATATATATATATATATATATATATATATATATATATATATATATATATGTATATATATATGTATATATATATATATATATATATATATATATACATACATATATATATATATATATATATATATATATATATATACATATATATATATATATATATATATATATATATATATATATATATATAAATATATATATATATATATATATATATATATATATATATATATATATATATATATATATATATTGAAACGTGATAGCTCAGTGAAAAGGGATTGCATACTTTTAGGATCCCATCTGGAGAATGAGTGCCCCCTGTGAGTCAAGATGCGAACTATTCGAATAAAAGTTTATTCAAGAACCATCTGCCGGTAATATCAAAAAGAATATTCTCGACTTCTGTCGAAGAGGATAGAAGCTTCTAGAAACTACGAGAATAGCGTAGAAGTTTCTACACCAACCATTCGAAAACTATAAAAGCGACAAGACTGTTCAAACTCGAGAACAGTAGATCAGAGATCGTAAAAGTGTATACATCAGGCATTTTAATCTAAGCAGCAGTATTAGCAGTATTTGTAATTTTGCAAAGTGATGAAATTCATTATTAAATAAAGTGATGAAATTACTTATTAAATAAAGTGACTAATGGTTTATGAAATAAAGTGCAAATAATAACTAAGTAAACTTTAAGCTTAATATTAAATGTGTGAATAGCAATAATTAAATAAAGCTAATTATTTTAATTTAACCGGCGATTGTTTGACTACTACACAATCTAGTGGTACGAGTCCGAGTACAGAGAGTTAGAGGAATTGTCAGGAGGGCAATTTTGTAACAGAGTAAATTGTCAAGAGGGCAATTTCGTAACAATTGGTGTCAGAAGTGGGATTGTGTATCTGTAATAAACAATGGTTAAATTCGAAAAACTGAGATTGGAGCAGCTCAAGAAGGAGCTTGAGCGCTTAAATTTGCAAACACAATGGCTTAAAGCGGAGCTGCAGGTGCGATTAAGAAGCGCTTTAGAGGAGCAGGGTATAGACGTCGATGAGCATGAATTCCAGTGTGAAGAGCCAACGACATCTCGCCACGAAGAAACACCACAAGAACCTAACACGGGTAACTTTGACATGAGCGCGCTTATCGGGATAATGCAATCCTTTAAACAGGATATGCAGCAGCAGTTACAACAAAATTCTCAAGCAGCCGATGAGAAGATGCAGTTGCGATTACAACAAAATGCTCAAGCTGTCAGAGAGGATGTTAAAGAACAGTTACAGCAGAGTGAAATACGACTTGCTCTACTAGCGGAACAAAACTCACAGCAGATGAAAGAAATGTCCGAGATGGTAGACAGGAAGGTTTGTGAAATTGAGACACGGCAGGAATCGTTCGAAAAATCTGTAGAACAAAAATTAATTGCGAACGAGCAAAAGCAAAACGAATTAGAGCAAAGAATTCACCTACTACAGGAAGGTGCATTGCCTGTGCCAGCTTTATCCTCAATAAAACTGAAGCCTCCTACCTATGATGGAACCACCACATTTAGTGTCTTCAGAATACAGTTTGAGACTACCGCTAGCACAAATGGTTGGAGTGCTCGCGAAAAAGTGACTGCATTAACCGTTTCATTGAAAGGTGCTGCCGCAGATGTGCTTCAAACTATCTCAGAAAGTGAGCGAGACTGCTATGAAAGCTTGATGAATGCCGTTCAGCGCAAGTATGGTAGTGAACACCGGAAGCAGATGTACCAAGTAGAGCTACGAACACGTGTACAGAAGAGTGGTGAGTCTCTACAACAGTTTGCGGCGGAAGTGGAACGGTTGGCTCATCTTGCCTACCCATGAGAGATCACTGAGAAGTGTATGATGGACACCTTTGTATATGGCATTCGCGATGCGGAGATAAAGCGTTCTGCAATAACTAATCCGAAAGCTACATATATGGAGACAGTAGCTAGCGCTTTAACTTCAGAGACAGCAGCCTTGGTGTGCCAGCCAGTATACAGAGCCCGTCAGGTACAAGTGGAAAGCGGCCAAAGTTTCACGGGGAAATGCTTCACCTGCGGAGAGGTCGGACACATGGCCCGTAATTGCCAATCGAGACGGAAACGTTCTAGATCACGCTCACCGGTAAGACCTCCAAAGCAAGTCAGATTCCAAAGTAGGGAATCAGAAAATGTTGAAAAGCCGTCGACAAACTAGATGGAGTCAGTCTCGAGGGGCTTGATCTGACTCCCAGAATCTTCGTTCTCAGATGGCACGGAAAATCAACAGCCTAACTGTCGACAGCGTAGTAAATGGAAGAAAAATCGTGGTAACATTGGATACGGGTGCATCACATTCCATAATTAGAAGGGATCTCGTTCGGGGAATCGAGCCGCTTCAGGGAATAAGATTGCGTACGGCAACTGGAGATGATGCATCGGTACTGGGAAAAGTTACACGGAAAATAACTATCGGCACCACAACAGTGACGCACGAGTTTGTAGTTGCGGATATTGTGGACGAATTAATCTTAGGTGTGGATTTTATGATTCGGAATGGATTCACCCTAGATTTGAAATGCCGAATGTTGAAGTCTGCGAACACCGAAATACCGTTATCCGTTGGTGAGGATAAGTATGGAGGTGTTAAACAAGCCATTGTATCGCGGCGGACAAAAATCCCAGCAAAGTCAGAGGCAGTCATATGGGCCAAAATGGACGGAGATGTGGAGAAGAACAAGTTGTGGGTTGTGGAGATGGATGAAAAATTTGTACTGGATGACACCATCATTGGAAAAACCCTCGTAGAAGAACAGCAGAACAGAATAGTGCCAGTAAGAGTGGTCAATCTTGCAAATTCCGCTAAAACCATAGAGAAAGGACAGATAATTGGAAATTGCCGGGCAATTTCGGCAATTGTAAACTGTGAAAGCCAGCCTCGAGACACAAAAATGAAGATACCAGCTGATAAAAAGGTACTCGACGATCTCACGAAAGAATGGAGCAAAGACTTATCCACAGAGCAGAGGAGGACTGCCAGCCAACTTTTGGCAAGACATTGGTCAGTATTTGCTGAAAAGGGTAAAAACGAAGGCAGAACAAAGATGGTGAAACACACAATCAACACTGATGATGCCAAACCCATTCGTCAAGCGTCAAGAAGAGTACCTCTGGCAAAGAGAGAAGAGGTGACTGTATTGCTGAAGGAAATGCATCAGAACAACGTCATAGAGCCATCAGCGAGCCCCTGGAGTTCTCCAGTGGTATTAGTCAAGAAGAAGGATGGCTCCACACGTTTCTGTGTAGATTATCGTAAACTAAATGAGGTAACGAAGAAAGATAGTTATCCATTACCTCGAATCGACGATACGTTGGACACACTTTCTGGTTCAAATTGGTTCTCAACGCTGGATTTACAAAGCGGATATTGGCAAGTGGCAGTAGACGAACAAGACAAGGAAAAGACAGCATTCAGTGCCGGCGATGGACTATGGCAATTTTTGGTGATGCCATTCGGACTGTGTAATGCTCCAGCTACATTTGAACGCTTAATGGAACATGTGCTAAAGGGTCTCCACTGGAAAACGTGTCTGGTGTACTTAGATGACATCATCGTTATGGGAAAGGACTTCGAGGACCACTTGAAGAATTTGGAAGAAGTATTGATGCGATTAGGAGCTTCAGGGTTGAAGCTGAGCGCAAAGAAATGCTCGTTCTTCAAGAAAGAAGTCAAGTACCTTGGACATAAAGTCACACCTGAAGGAGTACACACAGATCCAGATAAGATAGACTCAGTAAGGGAGTGGCCAAGACCAACTAGTTTGCATGAGCTACGCAGCTTCTTGGGTCTTTGCACCTATTACAGACGCTTTGTTCCAGGCTTTGCAGACGTGGCTGGTAGTCTGCATGCATTAACGAGGAAAAATTGTCCTTTTGAGTGGAAAAGCGAACAGCAGAAGGCATTCAACAGATTGAAAGAGCTATTGTGTACAGCTCCGATCCTTGCGTATCCAATACCTGGCGAAAAATTTATTTTGGATACAGATGCAAGTGGATTCGGGATTGGAGGTGTCCTGTCGCAAGTTATTGACAGACATGAAAGAGTAATAGCCTACTTCAGCAAGATCTTATCAAAGGCAGAGCGAAATTACTGTGTAACACGGAGAGAACTTTTGGCGGTTATGCAGTGCGTGAAGCACTTTATCAAGTACTTGTATGGACAAAAGTTCTTATTGAGAACGGATCACGCTGCTCTGCGCTGGCTATTACAGTTCAAAAATCCCGAAGGTCAGGTTGCGAGATGGATTGAGAGACTCCAAAGCTACGATTTCAAAATAGAACATCGCAGAGGCGGAAACCACGGGAATGCTGATGCACTATCACGACGTCCTTGCAGTATGGAATGTAAGCACTGTTCTAAAGCTGAAGGGAAAGAAGGAGTAGTCGATGTGCGCTTAATGGCTGTTTTACCAGACGATGAATGGACAGCGGAAAAGATAAAAGAAGAACAACGAAATGACCCAGATTTGGCAAAAATCGTATCAAGTAAGAGCGAAGGAAAACGGCCTGATTGGAACGAAATCTCGACTGAAAGCCCCATAACTAAAGCATATTGGGCTCAATGGAATAGCTTAAAGCTGCAAGATGGATGCCTATTCCGCCTGTGGGAGAGCGAAGATGGAAAAACCACGAAGAACTTGATTGTGGTACCCAAGGCAAGAATAAGCGAAATTCTCAAGGAATACCATAGTGGGCCAAGCGGAGGACATTTGGGAATAACAAAAACAGTCGAGAAAATTAAAACACGATTTTATTGGGTTGGTTGCCAGAAATCGGTGGTTGACTGGATTAGTGCTTGTGAAAAGTGTACAGCTGCCAAGGGACCGAGCCGTCGCAGCCAGGGGAAGATGCATTTATTCAACGTGGGAGCGCCATTTGAGCGTATTGCAATGGACATAGCAGGTCCGTTTCCAATTAGTGATTCCGGCAACAAATATTTTCTCGTCGTAATCGACTATTTTAGTAAATGGCCAGAAGTGTACCCCATTCCCGATCAAGAAGCTAAGACCGTTGCAGATGCATTTATCAATAATTGGGTCTGCAGATTCGGAGCTCCCCTCGAGTTGCACTCGGATCAAGGCAGAAATTTCGAGTCAACAATATTCAGGGAAATGAGTGAATTGATGGGCATACGCAAAACTCGTACAACCCCTTTGCACCCACAGTCCGATGGAATGCTTGAAAGATTTAATCGTACGCTTGAGGAACACCTAAGGAAAGTCGTGGACAGAAACCAGAAAGATTGGGACTAACACATACCCCTCTTCTTAATGGCATACCGATCGGCAACTCACGATACAACATCTACAACACCAGCTAAGGCTATTCATCTCATCTACGGAAGTTTCATGTAGCAGTTATGTAGCTGACAAACGAAGACAGCTGAATGAAATTCATAGAACCATCAGAAAGCGCACACAACTGATGAGTGATAAAATGAAAGCCAGATATGATCTACGAGCAAACTCCAAGGGATTTCAGGAAGTGCAGCTAGTTATGCTTCATAATCCGCAAAGGAAAAAGGGATTATCGCCAAAACTGCAAACACACTGGGAAGGCCCTTATAAGGTGATAAAGCGGCTCAACGATGTATACCGCATCCAGTTGGCGAGAAATGCCAGGAGCAAAATGAAAGTAGTTCATTTAGAGAGGTCATCTCCTTATAAAGGTTGCAGTACTACCCTTGTTCGGGACGAACAAGATTAAGCGGAGGGCAGTGAAACGGGATTGCATACTTTTAGGATCCCATCTGGAGAATGAGTGCCCCCTGTGAGTCAAGATGCGAACTATTCGAATAAAAGTTTATTCAAGAACCATCTGCCGGTAATATCAAAAAGAATATTCTCGACTTCTGTCGAAGAGGATAGAAGCTTCTAGAAACTACGAGAATAGCGTAGAAGTTTCTACACCAACCATTCGAAAACTATAAAAGCGACAAGACTGTTCAAACTCGAGAACAGTAGATCAGAGATCGTAAAAGTGTATACATCAGGCATTTTAATCTAAGCAGCAGTATTAGAAGTATTTGTAATTTTGCAAAGTAATGAAATTCATTATTAAATAAAGTGATGAAATTACTTATTAAAAAAAGTGACTAATGGTTTATGAAATAAAGTGCAAATAATAACTAAGTAAACTTTAAGCCTAATATTAAATGTGTGAATAGCAATAATTAAATAAAGCTAATTATTTTAATTTAACCGGCGATTGTTTGACTACTACACAATCTAGTGGTACGAGTCCGAGTACAGAGAGTTAGAGGAATTGTCAGGAGGGCAATTTTGTAACAGAGTAAATTGTCAAGAGGGCAATTTCGTAACAATATATATATATATATATATATATATACTACAAGTATTTTCCGCACAGAATTCATACACAGCATGCAACATCCCACAGCCTAACAAAAAGTAACCACCTCCCATGCTAAATGCAACAACAAAGACAGCATACAAGTATAACAAAACATTTACGCACAGACGATCTGACCAATAAGCGTAAAGGTTTTAATGAACTCAGAAACGTAAAGTGTTATACTGAACACTACAGCGACCAAAGGCGGAACACGGAGAAAAACGAGAGAGAAACACACACAAGCATTCAGCAGGCGGATTATAAATAAATATTTATAACAACAACAGCAACAGTACAGCGTCCGAAGGCGGAACACGGAGAAACAGAAACACGCCAACCGATCGCAAGCGCAGAGCAGTAAACAGGCGGAGTACAAATAAATATTTATCGCAACAACAACAACAACACTACAACGATCGAAGGCGGAACACAGAGAAACACGAAAGAGCACGACACACACGCTAACCGATCGCACACGCAAAGCAGTAAGCAGGCAGAGTGCAAACCAATCTGTGCAACAACAACAACACTACAGCGACCGAAGGCGGAGCACGGATGACAACAAGAGCGCACCACACACACGCTAACCGATCGCAAGCACAAGGCATTCAGCAGGCGGATACCAAATAAATATTTATAACAACAACAAAAACAGCACAGCGAGCGAAGGCGGAACACGGATGACAACGAGAGCGCACCACACATACGCGAGCTGATCGTAAACACAGAGCCGTAAGCAGGCGGAGTGTGAACCAATATTTTAACAGCAACAACACTATAGCGACCGAAGGCGAAACACAGAGGAAAACAAGAGCGCACCACACACACGCTAACCGATCGCAAACGCAAAGCTGTAAACAGGCAGAGTACGAAGAAACGTTTCTACAACAACAGCAAAACGACAACTAACAGCAGCGATCAGGCCACCCTACTGCAAGCAACAACTATGATGGACAACTAGAGGAATTACAACAAGGTGGTTAACCAGGTGAAGTTGAAGGTGGCCTAAGGACAACTGGACCACAATAACATCAAGCACTGATCCAATGGCAAGCTTTCGCTATATAAGCGGAGTGAACCAGACAGTGAGTTTTTTTTTCATCCAGCATCGTTCAGTAAGTACACAACGCACCAAGCTCCTACAGACGCACCAAGCTTCGTAGTTATTTTGACTATTAACAATAACTAAAACGCAGACAGAGCCAGGAATTTATGGTTTTGACCGACTCTCCCTGGGACACAAACGCAACGCAGACAGAGCCAAGAGTTTATGGTTTTGACCGACTCTCCCAAGGACACATACGCAACACAGACAGAGCCAGGAGTTTTTTGGTTTTGACCGACTCTCCCTGGGACACATACGCAACACAGACAGAGCCAGGAGTTTATGGTTTTGACCGACTCTCCCTGGGACACTAATACAAACCACGGACACTACCACGAGCACACAGAGTAGGGTAGTAATTAAATATAATTATATATATGTATAGGAAATAAGTAGACATTTTGAAAATAAATAAATAAAAATATATATATATATATATATATATATATATATATATATATATATATATATATATATATATATATATATATATATATATATATATATATATATATATATATATATATATATATATATATATATATATATATATATATATATATATATATATATATATATATATATATATATATATATATATATATATATATATATATATATATATATATATATATATATATATATATATATATATATATATATATATATATATATATATATATATATATATATATATATATATATATATATATATATATATATATATATATATATATATATATATATATATATATATATATATATATATATATATATATATATATATATATATATATATATATATATATATATATATATATATATATATATATATATATATATATATATATATACAGTAAATCTCCACATTGCGGACACCTTCAATAACGGGACAAATTTCGTGGACACAACCATTTTATTAGTTTTTCCATACAAATATGACTCCAATAACCGGACACTCTAATAACCGGACGCGGACACGTACTTCAAACCATTTTGACCAAAAAATCCCTCATAAACGGACAAGATTTAAAAAATCCCATACAAGTTTTTTAAAAATCTGTTAATCCTTACAAAAGAAATCGCATTTGTGCTGATAAAACCAAAATTGGTGATTCCCCTTTTCACATTGCATTGATAAACACGAATTTGGTGATTCCCTTTTAACATGTATGCACACATTGTGTCACTGCATATGTGTTAAATAGTATGCGCATTTTAGTTCAGTTTGTTAAATACGAAAGGTAATTGTGAATTGTGTTTTAATAAACTCGTAATAGCATGGTATCAAAAAAAAAAGTACTGTCCATTAAAGAAAAAATAGAAATTATTAATGTGTTCGAAAAAGATAAATTGTCTGTGCGTGAAATTGCAAAAAGGTAAAGTTTAATTCCCATAAAAAATGAAATTGTGCTTAATTTTTTGTTTTCAAAGGTTCAACATTGGCAAAACTCAAGCAGCAGAGATCAACAAAAATAAGGAGACAATTCGTTCTAAATGGGAGTCTGGAGTAAATGTACATCAAAAGCGAGGTTTTCTAGAGGAAGGTGGCTCTGAAATAGACAAAATGTGCTTTGATTGGTTCGCCAAGGCTAGAAGTCAACAAATTCCTATATCTGGCCCTATTGTAAAAGCAAAAGCAATGGAAATTGCAGTCAAATTGGGTGTACTTAATTTCAATGCTTCAAATGGATGGTTAAACAAATGGCGTATAAGGAAAAATATTGCTTTCAAGTGCATATCTGGTGAAGCCGCAGATGTAAACCAAAAGGATGTCGAGCAGTTCAGGGCCAAGCTGCCATCACTGTTGAGCGGATATAAGCCTCAGGACATTTATAACGCAGATGAAAGCGGGCTTTTCTTTTGCGCATTACCTGACAAAACACTCGCTCTGAAATCCGAAAAATGCATTGGCGGTAAATTATCTAAAACTTACAATTTTGTTTTGTGCAAACATGGCTGGAGAGAAAGAGGAGCTTTTGGTTATAGGTAAAGCAGCCCGACCTCAAGCATTTAAACATGTTAATACCACGGAACTGCCAGTGAATTGGAAATCTAATAAAAAAGCTTGGATGACTCGAGAAGTTATGACTGAATGGCTGCAGCAGTTCAATAGGAAAATGAGGTCCCAGAATCGAAAAATTCTCTTGTTTTTGGATAATGCTGTATCTCATCCAAGAGAATTAAACTTAACTAATATAAACATTGTTTTTTTGCCTCCAAAGACAACGTCAGAAAGCCAACCCATCGATCAAGGAATAATCCAAAATTTTAAAGTTTTTTATAGAAGCTTACTTTTAAAACACTTGCTACATAAAATTGACACTGCAAGTTCAGCATCAGAGTGTCAAAATCTATTAATGTGCTTGAAGCTGTTTATTTCATCAAAACATCTTGGAAGCAAGTAGAATCAACAACTATCCAAAACTGCTTCCGAAAAACAGGGTTTTCGGAAATTGTTGATGTTCTTCCCGATTTTGATCCCGAAGATGACATTGCACTGGCAATCTATGCTAAATTTCACGAAGGACTCAACGTATATATATATATATATATATATATATATATATATATATATATATATATATATATATATATATATATATATATATATATACATTATATTATACTTTTTATCAGTTATATGAAATCGATTTGTACCAAACAATAAGTTGCTTTTTGCATAATTGTTCGTTCAATGGTCAGCAATTACGGAAGCTATTCCATTTGCCAGGGCTGATTTCAGTTACGTCCTCCCTTCTTTTTCTTGCGATCCCACTTAAACGTCATGAAAGTGTTCTGGAGTTTGGTAACATAAAGTTTATATCAACCTAATTTTCATACTTTGCACCAATATTAATAAAAGCTTGAGCCAATTTTCACGGCGGCTACCACCCACTGATGAAAACGAATGAGAATCTTCCACTATCTACTCTAAATATGCACGAAACTATTTTCTATTCAGCAGTACTTAAGTTTTTGAATTCCATATTTCCGTTAGTTTTCATATAACAGCACAGGATCAGGTCTACTTTCCAATACAGCGTATAAACTTTTACAACTTCGCAAATGTACAACTCCATCAATTATATTTCCGTCGTCCTTTTCTATTTGTCTAAAATATCTAAAATTTTACTGATATTTTTCTTATTATCATTGTTAGTAATAAACGAGTAAAGACGTCTGAAGTCGGGTTAGACCGACTTCGAAATACCCTTTACATTTCTTTGCCCGTGCGACTTAAACAATGGGATGTTTTTTTCATAAATCAACATTGGGAGAATCATCATCATCATAATTGGCGTACAACCATTTCTGATCCTTGCCGCGTTATCAGCCTTCGCCAGTCATCTCTGCTTCGCGCACGCTGGCGCCAATTGGAAACACCAAGTGCAGCCAGGTCCTCTTGAACTTGGTCCTTCCAACGTAGTGGTGGTCTCCCCCTCCTGCGTCCGCCACCCGGCGGCATCGTTTCAAACACTTTTTTCGCCGGAGCACTTTCATCCATTCGCACAACATGCCCCAGCCAGCGCAACTTCTGTATTTTAATGCGCTGAACTATATCATTGTCGGCGTACAGCTCATACAGCTCGTTGTTCCATCTGATTCGATACCCTCCGTAGACGCATATAGGACCATAGATCCTTCGAAGAATTTTTCTCTCGAACGCCGCCAAAGCTCGCTCATCGTTGTTTGCCATCGTCCAGGTTTCGGCACCATACAGCAAGACGGGAAGGATGAGGGCTTTGTAGAGCGTAATTTTTGTTCGTCGAGAGAGGGCTCTGCTTCTCAATTGCCTACTGAGCCCAAAGTAACACCTGTTGGCAAGAGTGATTCTTCGCTTGATCTCCTTGCTGACATCTTTCGTGGTGTTGATGGTGGTTCCCAGAAAAACGAAGTCCTTCACAACTTCAAAGTTGTAGTTTCCAAGACGCTGAGACTCTTTGTGTGTTGACACTAAGTACTACATTTTGCCCTTGTTTACCGCTAAACCCACTCGCCTCGCTTTTCTCTCCAAGCCGGATAATGCAGCACTCACGGCACGGCTGTTATGGCCAATGATGTCAATATCATCAGCGTACGCCAGTAACATGACACTCTTGTGGAAGATAGTGCCTGCGCGATTTAGATCTGCTGCACGTACGATTTTTTCCAACATTAGATTGAAGAAAACACACGATAAGGTGTCACCTTCTCTGAATCCTCGCTCAGTTACAAATGGCTCGGACAGGTCATTACCGATTTTAACTGAGCCAGTGGTGGTGCTTAGCGTCATTTTGCACAGCCGAATTAGCTTAGCAAGGACGCCAAATTCAGACATAGCGGCGTATAGTTGACTCCTTATGGTTTTGTCGAATGCGGCCTTGAAATCGAAGAAAAGGTGGTGTATGTCGATCTGCTTCTCTAGAGTTTTCTCCAGGATTTGGCGTAGTGTGAACATTTGGTCAATGGTGTCTTTACCAGGTCTGAAGCCAGACTGATAAGGCCCAATCAGTTCATTGGCGATGGGCTTCAGCCTTTCACAGAGTACGCTCGTCAGGACCTTATATGCGACGTTCAGAAGGCTGATCCCGCGGTAGTTGGCAGAGATTGCCGGATCACCATTCTTGTGGATTGGGCAGAGCACATTTAAGTTCCAGTTGCTGGGCATGCATTCCTCCGACCATATTTTGCAGATGAGATGGTGCATGCGTTTCGTGAGCTCATCGCCGCCAGCCTTGAATAGCTCCACTGGTATACCATCAGCTCCGGCGGGTTTGTTGTTTTTGAGCCGCCTAATAGCAAGCAAGACCTCGTCATAGTCGGGGGGCGCTACTTCATGTTCGACGTCAGCAACTGTGGGGTTGGGTTCATCTTCATTGTTATTATTAGCGCTGTCGCCATTCCGCGGCTTCGAGAAGTGTTCCCTCCATAACGTGAGTTTGCTCTGGACATCCGGCACTAAATTCCCGTTTTCATCTTTGCAGGAATTGGCTCCGGTCTTAAAACCTTCCATTTGGCGCCTCACACGTCCGTAGAATTTTCGAGCCATATTCCAGATGCCAAACATCTCGATTTCCTCGCATTCTCTCTTTTTGGCTTCTCGTTTCTTGCGCCTAAAAATACGGCTCTCTTCCCTTCTCTTCTCTCGATATCGCTCCTTAGCAGTTCACGTCGCAGCCGATCGCAGGGTGAGTTGGTATGCTGCGTCCTTCTCTGCAGCGGCGTTGCGACACTCTTCGTCATACCAGCTGTTTTTCTTCTGGCGGTGATAGCCAATCACCTCTGCAGCAATGAGTGGGAAATATTCGACCACTGCGCGGAAATATTGAGATCAGGGGGAGAATCCGTCAGCATATTCGAGAGGCGAGAAGCAAATGCAGTAGGTGTCTGTTGCGATTGTTGCTTTCCGACGTCAAACTTCCTCTGCGAATTAGAGCGTAAGTTTTTTGCCGCACTGAGGCGAGTGCGAACCTTAGCTACAACAAGGTAATGGTCCGAGTCAATGTTGGCACCTCGGATTGTACGTCCGTCTATCACGCTGGCTGCATGCCTGCCGTCGATAACAACGTGATCAATTTGGTTCCTGGTTTTATGACAGCCAGGTGGCTTTATGAATATCGGGATGTTGGAATCTAGTACTACTAACTACCATGTTCCGTGCTGCGGCGAAGTCGATTAGCCTCAAACCGTTTTCTAATGACTGCTCGTGGAGGCTGAACTTACCGACGGTTGGTTCAAAAATGTTTTCTTTGCCCACCTTGACATTGAAGTCACCTTGCACAATTTTTACATCGTGGCGGGGGCATCGATCGAAGGTTTTTTCTAGTAGATCGTAGAAGGCATCCTTGGTGTTTTCGTCTTTCTTATCCGCCGGAGCATGTGTGCAGATTAGGCTGATGTTAAAGTATTTCGCCTTAATGCGGAGTGTGGCAAGCCTGTCGTCGACTAGGGTAAATGCCAGGACTTCATCTCGCAGTCGTTTGCTTACCACAAAACCTACACCGAGTCTGCGCTTCATCGCATGGCAGCTGTAGTAGATGTCACATGTAGCTATTTTTGAGCGTCCATGTCACGTCCATCGCATCTCCTGGAGTGCGGTGACGTCAGCTTTATATTTTTCGAGGACGTCAACCAGCTGGATAGAGGCATCTACCCAATTAAGGGTCCGGACATTCCAGGTGCATATCCTTAAATCGTGTTCTTTATAACGTTTGCGGGGGTTGTCGTCAACAGTTGATGCGAGACCCCACCTGACCTCGCACACTTTGATGAATCCTTAAACCGAATATGTCAGAGTGGCCTCACCAAAGCTCCCTCTCTCGGTGGCCCTGACCAAGGATCCCACATGGGTTGGTTACCGCATCTTCACCTAGGTTGCTCAGGTTACCAGGGTGTACCACGCGGAGGTGAGAATAGGAAGATTTAAGAGACATGAGCCGTTAGTAGCAGGAAACCCTAACGTGAACCTATCCTTCTTGGCACCTCACCACATTAGGAGAATATCTATGGTAATTTTCGGTCGGGTACCTTGAATTGATTATATTAGTGACAGGCATGGCCTTTATCTGATCGACCCCTTTACTTGTATATGTCTTTGTAGAATCAATATATGAACTAATATAAAATATCGTCCAAAATTATTGTATAGGTCTTAAGTCATAATAATATGTCATTAGTGGGCGTGGTTGTGAAAATAACACGCTCATTTTTTGTGTTGTTTTTAATGTTAGTATCTGCCACCTTCCTGTGGAATTTCGTTGATAAATCTTTAATAGGAACACTGTAATGAATTTTTGCTAATTGTGGGCGTGGCAGTAGTATAATGATCTCCATATTCTGCACACACACACTATTATCGACTCCATGTATATTTCTGCAAATTTTTATTCCGATGGCATAAAAAAAAATGGGCGTGTCTTTTCCCTGATCAACCGTAATTGGTGCAGATAGCTTTATAATACCCACATGTTCCTTCCCGTAAAATTTCGTTCCATAAACTTCCACCAGATCTTGAGTTATGAAAATTTGTTAATAGTGGGCGTGGCAGTTAATATATACCGCCCACTTTTTGCATATTGTTTAGTAGGAAAAACATTTCCATAATTGCCAAATTGCGTCACTATTCCATCAATTAGACCGAACTTATAGTCATTTTAACAAAGGTGAGAAAGTTGCTTAAAGGGTATTTCCATAGTTACAGTCGCGACAGGTTTTCCCTTATTTTTTAAATAAAATTCAAATCTGAATAAATACATCAAAAGTATTGTCTGATTTGAAAAATATGAAATGTCTAGTTCTGCCTACAACTGAAAGCATTCAGAAAAAGTAAATTTAAATAATATTTTAAATCATTCAAAAGGCTGCTATCGCGACATTACAAATATGTTGCTTTCGAATTTTGATAGAAAACATCTTCCACTGTAAAATTTTGCAAGGAATGCCAAAAATAAGTAATGGCATTAAGTTCTTTGTTGTATTTTGTACAAGAATATACTTATTTTGTGGCATGACGATGTAAAGAATTAAAAAAAAAAATTGTTTGAAAAAGTTTCAGTCGCGACAAAAAAAAGTTTCAGTCGCGACACCATAAAAAATTAAACAATTTTTTAATTTGTTTTCATATATTTCACAGCAAAACAATTAAAACATCAGAAAATATGCTTGCGATTTTATTCGCTTTACTTCAAGCGTTTTAAGTAGCCCAATTTAAGGGAAGACATTGCGGTAACCCCAAAAAGCAATGAATTGAAGTCAGCATTCTTAAAATAGTGCAACTTTTGGATATTTTCGATTGGTTTTAGATTTGCCCACCTTTCTTTTTAGAATTTTGTTTTCTGCATTATTTCTATCTTATCGCAGTATAACACAGTCACTCCATTCAACTTCTTCTTATGAACGAAGAAATTAAAAGCTTCTGCTGCAGTGCTAATTTTAGCTTGACGGGACATTATTGCTACCCACAAGGATCTCTTGATTGTGGCCCCAATCCCATCCACTGCGCCCTTACCATAGTCATATTTAAGTCGAAGTCCTCCTTTGCAAAGCATAAATTGAAAAGATTGAAGCTATTTTTAAATTGTGCAGCACATCCATCTGAAAACACGTGTATAGAACGTAATTCAATCTTACTCTTGAGGTGTTCAACAACAGCTTTTATAAAATACCACACGCTTTCTTTATTGTGGTTTAAATCATAACTTATGATTGCGTAACAATGGGCAGTGAGACCCACTTCAGACTTCACCCAGGCACATGCTGTAAAAATAGTTTTTTGCGCCTGATTCCAGTGCGCGCTTTGCACTTCATCCTGGCAAGTGAACGTAAAATTTTCCGCAAAGTCTATTTGAAGCACTGCCTCATGGGATTCAATTTGTTCTTTAATGTCACGAAAGTGTTCACTTTGGGTTTGGTAAATGTTAGAATTTTTTAAGTTTGCTCTCCAATATTTGAAGTTAAATTAGAAGAGTTCCCTGCTCGCCCTTTACTTGAGTACGGTTTTCGCTTTTTGTCCACTGTTTCCAACGCACATTTATATCTGAATTATAATTCAGTGGCAAAAAATCAAAAATTGCATCGCATTACTTGCAATTATTTGCCATGCAAGCCTAATTTTTTGTGTCGCAACATACTTCTTTCGTTAATTCTTTGGCAGTTCTTGGCACGGTAGGTAGTACTTCTGAAACTTATTTGAGCAAAAAATCGAAATTGGCATGGTATAGGCAGACGCACAAGTTTTCTGGAGTTTGTGAAATGAGGCGAACATACTCTGGTCGATGTTTGTAAAACACAGACTTTCCCATTTTAATTTGTGGATTTTCTTGCTTAAATAGTTGATAGCATTCTCCAACTGTCATAACCATATACTTCAACTGCATTTCCACTCCCTTTATACGCTTTGTATCCTTTCTTCCTGGCAATTGGTAGCTTACATCTCTTAAAAAAAAGTTCTTCGCTTTTTCTCGATCGGCATCAGGAATGTGAGTCGGTTTTTCTCTTTCTTTTACAGCAAATCCAAATTAGGCCCAGCAACTTCTAAAGCAATCTTTTTTACAACTGCGAGTTTTTTTTATGGGCTACTCGGTAGCTTGCGTTTCACCTTTGTTACAGCTTTCTTGAGCGAACGATTCGACGTAAAGGATCCCATGGTTGACGATGAGGAGGGCCCAACTTCAACAACTAGTACCTTATCTCTTTTCTTTTTCTCTGGAAGTTTCCTTTGACGTTCACGATCGTATTTTCGTTTCTGAGTTAAGCTTTCGTCATCCATTAATTCTTTTTGAGCCAGTCTTCGTTTTTTACATTGCTGCCTGTTCTTTTCCAAATAGGCCTGGTACTTTGTTGGATCTTCCTTAAATTTTTTTCTGTACCTTTGAACTTTGTTTAGAAACTCCATGATTGTTGAGCTAAAACATAAAAGTGCAAACAAAAAGTTTTCAGTCGCGACATTTTTAAAAACTTAAAGAAAACAAATACGATTTCCGAGCATTACGTGGCGTTTGGAAATGCTTTAACACACTAACCTTGTTACTGTCCACAACTTTTGTTTAAAATATTTCACACAATTTCCGCAAAAAATAAACTTTTTCTATTTTGGTGTTTACTGTCGCGACAAAAACTGCTTATTTTATATAATTTGCCAAAATTATAATCCAAAAGCTGCGCATGCAAAATCCGCTGCACAGCGTAGACAAAAGATGTAAATTTCAGCTGTTTATTGTTTTGATTGCAAATTATCGTTAGAACAGTGTAGTCAACGGGCTTAAAAAATTGCTTATTACAGTGCAAAATATATTTTACAAAAATTTACGACTTTATGCCAAAAAAAATTGAATCTGGCCCTATGTGCAGTGGAGAAGAACACGTACAGTGCAATTATTTCAAAGTAGTATTTTTTTTATAAATATCAAGAGAATTGTATCAAATCTTTCGGAATGTGATAAATTCATGTGTTTTTTATACTATAAACATCAAATATAAATAAAAATGTAAATTTTTTTTTTTGAGTTTCTAGGGGTCATTTTTCGTGGAAACACCCTTATATGGAAGGTAGGCGTGGTCTTTGTGCAAATCGTCCCATATAGTAATCTGGCTCATCCAGACTACTGTTGGGGACCGTATTTGCTAGTGTCCTCGTGGAGCGTCCTCTTGCTGCCCGCCCTGGGCGCGCGTGTAGCGGCAAACCTAACACTTATTCACAGAATAAACAACACTCACTTTGTTTAGTTAGAAAAACAACAAGAAGCTTTATTCTTAAAATACTAATTCTTATATACTATTTACAACGAGCACTTTCAGTCTGCGTACTGACCTTTCTGGTGTTCCTGTTCCGCATTTGTTAATTGGTGTCAGTTGTTCAAGCCAACTGACCTACTGTAAAAGTGTCGACGGTGGATTCTAAATTTCGACGGTGCATTCAATTGCCCTTCGTCGACTCGACTGCGGAACTGTAACACCCTAAAAGTTTACATAAACATTAGTACATAAATTCTGGTTACTTATAATACTCGCACCCTAAAAATATGTCCTTTCTTACTAAACTTAATTGCTTAAAGCTAACCACACCAAGGGAGTAGTATCTGTTACGAGTCGGTGCTGTGAGTCAACTACTCGCAGGCAGCTTGATTCTAACTCACAACACTACACTTTTACAAAATTTCATTAATATAGCTCTAATGGTGTAGAAAAAAAGTGGCCACAGAAGGACAGACGGACGGACAAAACAAAAATTGCTTAGAAAATAATTCTGATCATATCTGTATATATATATATATATATATATATATGTCCATACCTACCACGCTTCCTTCTTTAAATTGCAACCCCTCTCAAAAGCACAAAAATAGTACACACTATTACTACACTATTTGCTTTTTTTAAAGGTAAAGGGTATAAACAAAGCCCAATAATTTGATTATTTATATATATATATATATATATATATATATATATATATATATATATAATTAACAAAAGTTGCAAAATTATAACTTATATTTTTTTAATTACTTTTTAAAATAAATTTTTTATTATTTTTTAATTAAAATTGAAAATAACCAACAAAGCTTTCGGAGTTCACAAATAGTAATAAGCTGAGAACTTTTAGTGAATCATATGAATCAGTTGCAGTTTTTCAATTTGTCCAGGAAAGAAACGAAATTCAAAGAAACAAGCATAACGTCAATCAATGACAGTAAAGTAAACAGTGCAAAACAGCGTAAGCGATATCAAGAGTAGTGAATAGTAACTTAAAAGAGCACATTCGCTGCACATCTCTGATATTTATCAAACTTTTTTAGATATAATCCTTGATTGTACAATATTTCGGAAATCATAATTATTCATTACCATGATGTACAATCCACATTGGCCATAAATTGTCAATTCTTTAGCCCTGGATGAATGTTGTCAATTTTGATCTGATATCGTTGTGCGTGGGCACTGTAAATTGAAATTCTTATAAATTCAATATTTCCAAATCAATTGTTGTAACTGTTGGAGCGTAGATTTATACAATTGAATTTCAAAAACGAGGTTTGTCTAACATATTTTGGTTAGTTTGATATCGGATGATACAGTGGAAAGAGAAATTAATATTCACAAATTTGTTACTGCTGCAATACCAGATGTTCAATGTCGTTCGAAACAACATGAAATGGTTATATACCAACTGATTCAGGGCTCATGTTGACACCTTAATTCAAATTTGTATTATATAAGTGATGAAAAGTGATCAAAAGGGTTTCCTAATGCATTTTCTGCTACTACACATAACAATGTGAATGGGTGTCCTATTTGAAAGCAACATGATAGTGGTGTAATTGTTGCTGTGCGTGGACATTCTGTCGACAATCGATTTGTGGTCTCATGTAATCCCTAACTTTTAGCCATTTTGATTGCCATATTAATGTTGAAGTTTGTAGTAATATTGAAAGAGTGATGTATATTTAGAAATATGTATATAAAGGAATTTGGAAGAGTGCGTTCATATATGAATGGTGGACTTCAATTAATCAAACCCGAAGATTTTGAATGGTTCTACGTTGGTTCTGCTAAGGTTAATTTGAGAATATATGAATATCCAATGCATTTTAAGTCTCAATAAATTGTTCGTCTAGAACAGGCCCGTCCAACATAATTTTGTGAAGGGCCAGGTTTAGCATTTTCATAACCGTAGCGGGCCAAAAAAAAAATAAAATGACCTTCAGTTTTGGTATATTTATTTATTTATAAAAACCAACATCACATAAATCTTAATATATTATTATTAATGTAACTATGGTCTTAGCATATAAAGATATTCTTATTCTTAAAATCTAATTAATGAGATGTCTGACATTTTTTCTGTTTGCACAGCGCATCTATGTCAGCTGGAGTTTTAGAAGTGGCGATGCGCAAAATGCCTTTAAGATGGCTACCTAATAAAGATGATCTGGTTTTTGATTTGTTAAATTTCATGCGAGAAAACAGCTGCTCGCAAACATATGTCCTACCAAATAAAGAAATTTGTTGAATAGCCAGCTTAGTAAGGTTTGGGTATTGACTGGGTGTAATATACTTTTTGTAAAATTCAATTAAGTTTGGAAGACAATTATTATATGCTGTTTTTAGATGAGAGCTGCTTTGCAATTCTATTAACTCCAGCTGTAAATTGCGCGCAGCGCCTTCAATTTCAACATCAAATGGATTTTGAAACACTTTCATGCAGGAAGTCTGCGAATCTGTCGTCAAACTCATTCCTTAATCTTTGTAACATCAACACGTACTTGTCAAAATCCAAGGTATCTTGCTTTCTTGTAGATAAGGTCTCCCAATGAATCAACTGCTTTTGTTCCAGCTGCTTTTCCAACAACAAAAGCTTTTTTGTGAAAGCTAGAACGTGTTCGTATAACTGTGTGCATAGTTGGTCTTTCCCTTGCAGTTTCAAGTTAAGATCAGAAAGATATTTAGTTATATCAACCAGGAAAGCCAGATCAGCCAACCACTGCTCATCAGTAAGGAAAGTAATTTCTTGGTCTTTGTTGTCAAGAAAAATCTTTAAGTCGTCCAGCAGGGAATAGAATCGTTTTAGTGTAGCTGCTCTGCTGAGCCAGCGAACGCGACTGAAGTATACAATGTCTTCGTGATCTGAACCGATATCAGCTAGAAAAGCCTGGAACTGTCTGTGGTTAAGCCCTCTTGCGCGTATAAAATTAATTGTCTGCACTACTTTATCCATCACGTGTTTCAGGTCTAGAACTTTTGCACATAGCTGTTCTTGGTGAATAATACAATGATGCTGTATGATTGTATGTGTGATACTATTACGCATCAAAGCCACAAAGCCATTTCTCTTCCCTGTCATTGCAGGCGCACCATCTGTTGTTATGCCGCAAAGATTTTCTGTTTGAAGTTCATATTTTTCTATACAACTTTTAACTTCTTCGTAGATGTCTTGTCCAGTGGTTGTATCTTTCATTGAACGCAAATCTAACAATTCCTCGATAACGGTATAGTCTTCGGATACTCCTCTCACGAAAACTGCCAATTGGGCTGTATCTGACATATCAGTACTTTCGTCGAGCGCTAAACTATAGAAAACACATTTCTGCAATTGCATTTTTAAAGACGACTCAATATCGTTGGCCATGAAATCAATTCTTCTTGTTATGGTTTGATGTGACAAACTTATATTTTTTATTATTTTTTTCTGCTCCGGACAGGCTACTGAAGCGAATATCTCCAAGCATTCCTTGACGAACTCTCCGTCTGATAGAGGTTTACTTCGCTTGGCAATGACTTCTGCTATCATGAAACTAATTTTTGTAACAGTTTCGGAATTTTCTTTCGGTATTTTGAACATCGCTTGTTGACCGGTCATATTTTTTTTAACGAATTTACGCGATCAATTCGAATTTGACCTTTGTACTCATCATATTTAGAAGCGTGTTTTGTAGAATAATGGCGCTTTATATTGTATTCCTTGCAAACTGATATTTTTTCGTGACATATGAGGCACAGTATAGTTTCATTTTGTTCTATGACAAAAAAGGCTTCCGTCCAACTATTTTTAAACATTCGAGATTCTGCATCAACTTTACGTCTCTTTTCTGATGATGACATATTGATCTGAAAAATTTTAATTGTGGCGCAACTCATAAATTATAACTAAAGAAAAACATCATAACTAAAATAATTACATTTTTGGAGAATTGAATTATTTGCTTACCGTTTTAATATCTCAATGCAATAATATATGTAGTGCCAAAGGCTATAAAAACAGAGGTTTCTTTATTAAAAACACAACTAATTCACAAACTGATTTATCGCTTGTATCGCTCCGATTTTTCAAACAATTTGTATGTAATTGATATTATATTAATTTGTATGTAATTAATATTATGTATATTAATTTGTACAAAAACAAATGCAAAGGCTTTCCAAAAATGAAATTTGTGGTGCGAGAAAAAAAACAATTTGTTTTTTTATCGCTCCCAAATTATCATTTTTTTTGCATAGGATTTCCTATTACTTCTTGGTTAACGGATCATAAGAAAAAATGATGAATGTTGTTGCTATTTTTGCCACAAAATTTGCTGGAGCGAGAATGCGAAAAAACAAATACACAGGTTTTCCCATTAGCTCGTGCTGATGTTTGTGACGAAAATATTTCTCATGAATTTTTTGTTGCGCTATTTGAATCAGTTCGTGCCATATGGCACGCTTCTTTTGTTTTGTTTTCTTTTTGTACATGTACGCGTTTTGCTTGATATACTCATGAGATTTAAACCAATTTGTAGGCACTTGCAAAGTACAGTACTTTATAGGTACTGTTTTTTATCAACTACTTATTTTATTTACTACAGGGAGCACTGTTTTACTTGCAATCGAGTAAGTTTTTTAATTGACACACACACATGTAAACATATAGAAGCAAACCTATACAACTGGGATGCCCAAATATTCTAAGAGATGGCGGGCCGGATGAAGGGCCTATGCGTGCCGGATGGTGGCCCGGGGGCCGTATGTTGGACAGGCCTGGTCTAGAATATCACGTATCTTAACATCAAAACTTTAGAGAAAGCAACAATAAATTCTCAATAATCGGAAAACTATTTTATTGAAAATTGCTGAAACATTTCAGTTGCTTCTGCTACACATTAGAGAGCTCACTAATTTTGAAGATTTGTATACATATTCACCCAACTTTTGTAGCTATAGTGAAGATTTTTTGCAAATATTTCATATAATTAGATTGTATTGGAAATAGAAGATATTCTTTTCACACACAATTTGTCATGTAAAGACTTCGGAAACCCTATTCCATCACAATCAGCCAATCCTAATTCTGATTTTGATAATGGTATTTCCAATCCATTACATTAGAGTCTTGTCTTCATTGTTATTGAACACTTTTTACACGAAATATCATGATACTGGCGGCAATATCATTTGTTTAACACCTCATGCAGGTTGTGGGAAATCATTCACATCAATCATAATATGTCTCTATTCCTTACTTATAAAAACTATTTATTTATTTATTTATTAATAATCTAATTACAATTTAAATTATAATTAAACAAAAGCACTAGCTGCCAGGGCTATCGGCTTATGTTAACATTTATATTTTACTAATTAGGTTTATTAGAGAAAGATATTGGAAAATTATTTTGACGTTGGATTCTGACGGAATAGCAAGAGAGTAGAAGGCAGGTGTTGTTGATCCTCAATGCCGAAACATTTGCCCCACTAGCAGAGAAAAAAGGGTGGTCAGATTCGGACTCGTTGATGCAAAAATTCAGATCTACCGCAGCTCCAGACAAGCCGTGGAACCGGAGGAAGTTAGAGTGTGTGGCGGTGATGAGGAAGGGTTGCCCAGAAGCTAGAGGTCAACTGATTCAGAGCAGATGTTTGAGGAAGACGACTTCCTTGGCTATACCGAAGTATAGGAGGACGCTGATGTGATGATAATGGAGGTTAGAAAGACTAGGAAGGTGCTCCAAATCAACCTACACCATTCTAAACTCGCCTCCGCAAATTTGCTGGTCCGTTTGGTTTCCAGTGGATTCGACGTTTCCCTCAGCCATGAGCTGTAGATATGCGACAACAAAATCTGCGGACTAAAGATTAGAGGTTTCAAGCTGATAGCTGCTCAGAGCACAGATAAGCCTCGTGCTTGTATAATAGCAAAGGATACTATTAACATATTCTTGCTCCCTCAGTTAAGCAATGGCGATACGGTGGCGGCAAGCATTCAGCTGCAACATAGCAGCTTCTGGATAGCCACTGCCTACATGGCCCTTGACAAGGACGCTCCACCGGAGGATGTTGGGGCACTGGTGATGGAGGCAGCTGCAACATTAACTTGGTTCCCTCCAGAGATATAAATGAAGACAACACACTGTAGAGAAGCACTGAGACAAGTGCAAGAGGTGAGTAATTTAAGACTTTATCTTAGGAAACGAGTCAAGAAGTCTGAAATCGGGTTTTACATACTTCGAAATACCTTTTACCTATCTGTGTGCATGCGAATTCAACAATGGATATGTTTTCTTCATAAATCGTCATTAGGACCATATTTTCCATAGGGTACGTTGAATTCATTACAATAGAGGGAGGCATTGGTGATGGAGGTAGCTACAACAGGAACTTGGTTGCCTCCAGCGATATAAATGCCCACAACACACTGTGGAGAAGCAGCGACACAAGTACAAGAGGTGAGTAAAGTTCAGACTTTATCATAGAAAACAAGTAAAGATTTTTGAAGTCGCGTAAGACCGACTCCGAAACACCCTTTAACTTTCCTTGTGCGTGCGATTTCAACAATGGGGATGTTTTCTTCATAAATCATCGTTATGAGCATATCTACGGTAGGGTACCTTGAATTTGTTGTATCAACCCCATTTCGTGTGTATGGCTTTGTAGTGTCAATGTAACTACCAATATAAAATTTCGTCCAAAAATATTTTATAGGTCGTAAGTTATAATAATATGCTAATAGTAGGCGTGGCTCTAAAAATAAACCGCACATTTTTTGTGTGATGTTTAATTTTAGTAGCCGTAACCTTCCTGTCAAATTTCGTTGATGATTCTTCTATAGGATCCTAGTAATGATTTTTGCTTAACTGTAATAATCTGCACATATTTTCAATGCATGCTAGTATAGACACAATGTATACAGCTACAAATTTGTATGAATCACTAGAAGCATAGAGAGGGTAATTGTTTTTATTTGGGGTCCCCAAAGTGCATTATTTGGAAGGGAGGCGTATCCTTCATCTGATCGACACCGAATGATGTTTTGTTAATTGTGTGCGTGGCAGTAGTATTATGATCTCCATATGCTGCAAACACACTATTATGGACCCCATGTATATTTGTACCAATTTTTATTCAGCTGGCGTTAATATGAGCATAGGTATTCATTCTTGAAAATGCAACCTCTCTCAATAGCACAAAATTAGTATACCCTATTTATCTTTTTTAAAGGCTTAGTGTTTTAAATTTAGAGTCAGAGCCTACATTCATAACAAAGAACAGAAAGGAAGGTTTGGATATTACCCTGACCTACGATCAGTTCGCGAACAATGTAAGAGGATGTAGAGTTTCGAACGAAAATTCCTACTCTGACCAACGATATATAGAATTTGAATTGACCTTCTCAGCATGATGTATAAAATATACGGAGGACGGTCTGGGGAAAGTATAGGAAGAATCTCAGGGCGTCACAAGGAATCCCCCGTCCGATCCCACGTACCCTGTGGAGTTAGATGGGCTGATAGACAAGGTAACCTGGCCCTTGAACAGTTCACTGACAGCCAGGTGCCCGGTTGTGAAACGGAGAGGCAATACAAGAGGACTTTGATGGACCACGGATCTTCTTCGGAAGTCTAATAGGCATTTTTCAAAATGGAAAGAACTTCGCGTCTGCCCTCGAATTGTGACGCCTATAAGGCTGAACTACAAACATATCAGAAATCAATTAGAACTGCGCAACGAGAGTCCTGGCAAAATTTTTTGCAGAGATGTTGAAGAAACATCGGAAGCAGCCAGACGAAGGAGAATCCTAGCGGTGACACCATGTGTGAAGCAAGTCGGGCGAGGCATCTTTAGCTGTTCTCTAAGAAACGCATTTTGCAAGCAGTGGCAACGTGGAATGTAGAAACTCGCCACCTATTGGCAGGCAGTCTGAGATAGGAAATGCCATAGTTATAGCTGAGAAAGTTGAGTGGGTCATTAACACCCATCGCGCGGACGCGATTTCATAAGTGCTCCGCCATTGTGACGATTTTTGACTATGTTTAAACTGAGTTCCTTCTTTAAACTTCGCAAGATAGACCGTAATACAAAAGTGCAATTTATTTATATACTTTATAATATTTTATTTAACAAGAACATATTAAAAGTGAAGTGTGAAATTCACAAAACATTTGAAACACAACAACAACATAATTTAAATGTGTCTCTACCAATCATCAATAAAAAACAATACTTTTTTTTTAATACAAGAATTATTTTTTATTGAATCTGTTTAAATTAAGCCTAACAATAACGTACTGAAATCTTAAAACTAGTAACTAAAAAATTATTTTAACACAAATTGAATTTGGCCATCAAAATTTCGGCTCTGCTTCGCTCTTCAAAAGGCCAGAGTCTCTTCTCTACAGGGGGGTGCGCTTATCGGCTTTGCGAGGAATTTAGCTAGTGGATTCGGGTGATTTTCCAGTTTTGCTACGTTTTTCTGCTTTCTAGACTTTATTTCTGTGATAATTGTTGGTATTTTCAAATCTTTGTGAATATTATCGTTACGCATGTACTATGGAGCAAATGTTATTAACCTAAGTATCTTTGACTGAAACCATTGAATTATGGCAATGTTAGAAGCGGAATCCCGTACAACCATATTGGCTTAATAACTGCATCGTATAGGAGGATTTTGTATTCTAGACTTAAGGTAGATTTGTGGTTAATTAGCCAATGCAGCTTGGCGACCTTCAAATTCATAAGTAAAATTTTAGCTGAAATGTGCGTACGCCAAGTTGATGCTTTCCACACACATCCCCTCAAACATCAGTTTTTCCTTCGACTCACCGACTATTATCCGATTTCTTTAGGGGTCCGTCTACAACCTCCTTCACAGGAGGAAGCTGACATGCAAGCACGTGGCCATACGGGCAGATGAGATTTTGGTCTTGCGACTTTCCTCCTTTTTGTCTTTCTACTCCTCCCATCTTCCTCCACAGTCCCAGATTGACACCAGAGAAGTATGCAATGGCAATGACAGTTACCATATGCTCTGTCACGCTTCCCCAGTGCCTTCACAGGCGTCTAAGTCGATTGCGTTCGAGTAATCAGTCCCAGCTACAGCTGCGGCTTTCTTCTCCCTCTGTAGTCTGCTTCTTTGCTGTCTTGCAGACAGCTTTCCGTCTATCTCAGGAACAACAATACCCTCCGTCTTCTTACCGATGACCTCCTGGTTCACACAAGGTTTGACCGTTGCGCGAAAACGTACTCGATACCAGTTTCCTGTGGGAGCTAGAGGAACTCTCTAGCATCTCATCAGCTTCAGCATTTGTTCTTTCCAACTGGTTCGATGCCAGATCGCCAGACTTTTCCTCCAAATGTAGGCTTTCCATTGACATAGTCGATGAACCGCTAATTAAACTCAGTAATTTGTTCCCTCCGAGACCCTGAATGTCAGTCTCGATCATTAAGGATGGTGAGCTTTGGGCAAGCACATCCGAAGCCCAAGCCGCCAGCGCGTCGGCAGGAGGATTTCCAGTTAGCTGTATACCTCTTGCAGACATATCTGGAGTAGGCGTCACCTTAATGTGTTGCATTCTATACTTATCTGCCAATTGGGAATAAATGCCGGACCAGTGGGGTCCGACGCAGATTGGGGGCCGTCCACTATGGAACAGACGCCCCCAAGCGGAATTGAATTGTCTCGGAATGAGAAAAGAAATTTAGGATGGGGTGAGGGTAGGTGGGTAGTTCTTAGTTCGTACTCCTCGACTACCCGTCTGACCATGCCCGCCAGCATGACCTAGTCGGATTATTGTAACTTAGTCCCCGCACCACATCAAGGTAACTACCAAGTGCTACTGACTACCACATTCCGGGCTGCGGTGAAATCAAGTTGCCTTCATGACGGGGCAGCGATCATAAACTTCTTCAAGGCGTTCTTGATCACTGCACGCTTCTCGTCCGTCGTCCGTGAGCGCAGATGAGGTTGATGTGAAAATACTTTGCCTTTACCCGGATCGGGGCCACCCTATCGTCTATCGACGTAAGCCGCAAAACATGTTCTCGCAGCTCTCGGCCAACCACACGTTTCGTCGCATGGCAGCTGGAGTAGACGTCACAAGTAGCTTGCTTGGATTATCTTTGTCTGCCTATCGCATTTATGGAGAGCGGTGAAGTCTGCCGTGTTCCAATACGTCGACCAGCTGGATAGTTGCACCTGGTCTGTTCAACGTGCGAACAAGGTGCGTATCCTCATCGTTTTCTTTAAATTGTTTGCATGGGGAGTCAGCGCATAACCCTAAACTAGGGAGGTTATTTTTGGGTGGTGGTATCCCACTTCTGTTATATGGACGCTGCCGTTTTTACCTATAGTACTCCTTCGCAACCATGCCTAATGTGCGAAACCCCCCCTTGGTCTCTTACTCTTTGGTGAACCCTTAACCCGAATATGTCAGACTGGCTTCACCAAAGCTCCCTCTCTGGTTAACCCTGACCTAAGATACCACATTGATTGGCCACTACATGTTCAGTTACGTTTCTGAAGTTGTCCAGTGTGCACCGCGTGGTGATGAGATTAGGAAGGGGAATGAGCCGTTAGTGTAGCAGGAACCTTAACGGGAACACGTCCACTGTTTGCAACCCAGTCGGTCACCGGTTCCATAACTTTGGCGTCGGTCTGTGTCCTTTCACTTGCATGAGGTACATTTATGTTATATTATGTTATGTAACGCCGTCCTCGGCGACGGGGGTGAAAATACCAAACCTGATTGAGTTTAGTGCATTAAAAAATATGCATCGTAATCAGTTACACGCACAATCTGATTCTGCGTGTCACTGATTACGATGCATATTTTTTACCACACTAAAGTCTATCAGGTCACTTCCGCGTTCAGGATAAGGAAGGGCATAAGGCCAAAAATTAATTTCGGTCATAAAAGAATCATTTTATGAATGTGATTATATTTACACAAATAAACTTGCAGCATAGCAAATCGTCTACTGCTTTACTGTGCAGTAGATATGTGAAGATACATACATGCCCCCAAATAATATTAATCCAAGAACCATGGGTATGTTATAAACATATCTGTGGGCTAGTAGCAATAAAATGGAGCAGTGCGAAGGGAATGATATGCCGCGTGCATGTATTAAAGGAACTGTACTGAATATCAAATAGCGCAGAAAATCTCGAAGAAGGAGATTTGGTCCGTCCAAGTAAACTCTTCTGTAGTGAAATAGATAACATGAAGGATTAGGCTAAGCTGCTCAGGGTGATTTAACGGGACCGGACAGTTAGGAGAAGATAGGTTCATTAAGAACTTAATAAAGATCTGCATGCTTGTCTTGCTCTGGGCTACGTATCAGCTCTTTGGCGACAGATTAGGGTGGTCTTCATTCCCAAACCGGGAAAGGATGACTATGCACTAGCGAATAGTTTGAAGCCGTTCATGTTGAATGGTCTGGAGCGTTTGGTGGAGAAGTATATTAGTGGAAAGTCATGCGAATCGGTTCTGCACGATCTAGTGTGTAAGATTGAAACAGGGCTATAAGCTGGTGAATACACAATGGAGGTATGTGTGGTTATTGAAGGGACGTTTGATAATGTTTCCTTTGACTCTATGTGCTCGGCCGCTAGAGGAAATGGGATGGACGAAACTTCTGTGAAGTGGATCCATTTCATGTTGTCAAAGAGACTGTTAACCGTGGGGAGACGAAAGACAATTACACCGTGGCAGAAGTTGCTAGAGGATATCCTCAGGGTGGGTAATCTCTCCGCTTCTGCGGTGTTTTGTGGTGGACTCTCTTTTGAATGAGTTGCAGAACCACTAAATACATATCCATCAGTAAACAGAGAATTCTGGACAAGATTGCTGAGTGGTACACTTTCCAGGAACTTACTATTAATCCGAGTAAGGCAACTTTGGTATTGTTAACATGAAAAATGAAACTGGTAGGACTTAAATTATTAGTATTAAAAGGTGTAAAAGGGAAGTGAACCATTTAGGCATCAATCTTGATAGGGTTCATCGGGCACCAAAAGTATTTGGGCAATACCGAAGAGCATTTGGTAAAACTTTGGGTCTGAAACCAGCTGGTGTTAAGGCCGCATGTTTGGGGTTAAACATACTGCAGAGAAGTGTATAATTGAGTATTAGGGGCTCCATGAGCACTACATTTGGTGAAACTATGAATGCTCTGTTGAACTTGCCGCCACTGGATCATGGAGGCGATGAAAATTATATGTCGGTTATATTCATGTGGATATTGGCCCGACTACAATAACTTTGGGCATAGAAAGATGTTCAAGAGGCTGTGAGAGCAATACCCGTGGTTCTGGCGCCAAAGGATAAACTCATATCCAGTTTCTTTTGGATAGTATAAGGCCAGCTTTCCGACAAGGGAAGATTGGAGAGATCCAGAATTACTTCTATGGGGCCTGGCGAAACTGTCTTCACTGACGACTCCAAACTGAAAAGGTAACTGGGGCTGGTTGGCATATAAATGAAAATGTCAGATGTTTCTTGGCAACGGGAAGTATTGCAACGGTATTCCAATCGGAGGTGCTTGCTATACTGAAGGTAGGGGAATGGGTAATTAAGAAGAGATGGCGGCAAACAGATTAGAGTCTGTAGTGTCAGTCAGGCTGCACTGAAGCCTTGGAAAACGCGTTAACCACTTCAAGAATTGTCCAAGAAGGTAAGTCAAGACTTAACTCCACCGCAGAGTGGAATTTACGTGAACTTTTTTGGGTTCCGGGACACTGTGTTGTTATGGGGGAACGAATTAGCTGAGGAAATGGCAAACTGTGGATCTGCGGGTACTCCAATGAGACAAGAGCCATTTGTCGGTATAAGATTAGAATGAGGGTATTGGGGTATTGATTGGATCTAGAGTCATGTGATTAAAATTCACAAGGACCGATGGTGCAGTCTGCAAAACAACCAAGTGCTACCTAGCAAGCTCAAACGAGGGACTTGCAGATTCACTTTCAATATTACGAATGAAAGATCTGCGATCTTTGGTTGGGCTAATCATGGAGCATAATCCATGGAGCCACCATATGGCGATCATAGGTATCGCGAGTCTGCACTCCGTCTCTTGTCTGGTGAAAGAACAGGTTGGCACAGAGCATTTCCTTTGCCAGAATGAGCAGGCGCATATTATGGTCAGATGTTTTGGGACTGGATAGCATAAATTCCTTCTTCCTGAGCAGACTTCTAAGAATCATAGAAGAGTCTGTAACGAGAATACTCTAGAGCGGAGATAAATATAGATGAGCTCACGCTCAGGGCGATTTAAAGACTGGCTTTATTGGGTATACGTATATATAAGTTATACATACTCGTATATGTGTATAACATACATGATATTTATGTTCATGCCTTTGACAGGTATGTTCTGTGACATCTGCTCTTTAAACAAAAAAAAACCAGATAATACTCCAATTACTTATAAGAGGAAACTTATGAGGATATGTTTACATTCAGTGTTTTAAGCATATGCACGTATACATTGTGATTATTTCGAATTCAAACTTCATTAACTAAGATTTATACATGTTAATTTCGCTATTAATTAAAATTTACGGAAGTTATATAAATTTAAGAAATAGATGAATCGTATTTTATAACATTTTTTTTTTACAAGGCTTTATTATTTATTGAATCTTCAACAATAGGTAGATACATCAAATCTTAAAACTAGTAACCTAAAAATAATTTGAACACAAATTGAATTTGGCCATCAAAATTTCGGCTCTGCTTCGCTCTTCAAAAGGCCGGAGTCTCTTCTCTACAGGGGGGTGCGCTTATTGGTTTTGCGAGGGATTTAGCTAGTGGATTCGGGCGATTTTCCAGTTTTGCTATGTTTTTCTGCTTTCTAGACTTTATTTCTGTGATAATTGTTGGTATTTTCAAGTCTTTGTGAATATTATCGTTACGCATGTACTATGGAGCAAATCTTGTAAACCTAAGTATCTTTGACTGAAGCCTTTCAATTATGGCAATGTTAGAAGCAGCAGATGCATTACCCCACAGTTGAATCCCATATAACCATATCGGCTTAATAACTGCATTGTATAGGAGGATTTTATATTCCAGACTTAAGGTAGATTTATGGTTAATTAGCCAATGCAGATTGGCAACCTTCAACTTCATATGTAAAATTTTAGCTGAAATGTGTGTACGCCAAGTAAAGCGCCTCTCTAAATGAATGCCGAGGTGAGTGACTTCATTAGCTTGCGGAATCTCGATATTATTGAGCGAGTAGCTGGACACATACCAGGCTTCAAAGAGAATGTTGCGTGCTTGCTTTTTTGCTCATTGACCTTTATACGTCACATTCCTAGCCATTCTTCTACAACTAAGTACGGCGGTATCATCCGCAAATGCTGAAATTAGTGTGCTTTCACTACATATAATGTAGGGCCTAGAACGCTACCTTGGGGTACGCCGCCTGAAATTGGAAAATCTTTACTTTTACACTGAAACGTCTATTGGATAAGTAAGACTCGAGAATTTTTGGAAGAAACTTTTTGATTTTGAACATCAGTCCTTGATGTCATACTTTATCAAATGCTTGAGCTACGTCAAGGAATATTACAGAGCAAAACTCCCCAAGTTCAAGTGCCTTTCTTATTTTATTTGTAATTCGATTCACTTGCTCAATAGTGCTGTGCTTTTCTCGAAAACCGAATTGGTGTTGCGGTATTACGCTATGTTCATGAAGAAAAGCAGATAATTTATATAGTAGTAGTTTCTCAAAAAATTTGGAAAGGTAAGGCAACAGGCTGATAGGTCTATATGATGACGGTAGCGTTGCGTCTTTTCCAGGTTTAGCTATAATACATATCTGAGACTTCTTCCATGCATTCGGATAGTAACCGATTTATTTTTGGACTCAGTTGTTGCATATGTTTGGCTATTTCAGGAAAGGAAATTTTAACAGGCTGAGCAATCTCAGTACTGCACGGTAAGGCAGGCAATGCAAAGGAGTTTGTAACCATATTCGGCTGGAACACGTTACATAGATGTCGTACAAAGCAGAGTGCTTTTTCTTTATCGCTTTGAGCCCACGCGCCGTACGGGTTGTCTACCTTTCGGTAGAATTTGGGGTTACCTTCTTCAGGTACTCTTTTAGGTTTTTATCCTCCTCCTTTGTAAGAGCATCTTTAAGCGCCCGTTCGGCTGCTTTAAGATTGTATTTAGAGATGGATGAGCGATGGGTCTGCCATTCTCGGCGCAGCCGTCGTTTTTGTGCTACATGTTTTTCAATTTGGCTATTTGTACAGGCATACTTGCACTTCCTAGAAGTATTTTTTGTGTTGCCACTACGGCTGCAGTCGCTAGCATGGAGTTAAAAATATGAATATTATTATCTATATCATCTGCATGTTTTACCTCAACTCTTGTAGAGATATGACTACTAATATACTTTTTGTATGTTAACCAATCGGTTTGGTTGGTCCCTAGGCGAAATAGTGGACTTGTATATTCTGGCGGTTCATAAAGGTTGATTATTACACGCGAGTGATCAGAGGACAGATCGACACAGGTTTCCGCTGATACTAAAGACCTATCTATATTTTTAGAAATAGCAAAATCAATAAGATCAGGATTTTTCTTTGGGTCTGTTGACCAATAAGTGGGCCATCCTGGTGACACAAAATCTAATTTACCATGTCTGTTAGTGATTTCGTTATACAGCTCTCAGCCTTTTGGATTAATTAAGCGGGAACCCTAGTATTTATGTTTCGCGTTATAGTCACCGCCAGCTAGAAATTACCAAGGGAATCAAAAAGTTCTTTAAATTGAGTTTCTGTTACAGTAAAACGGGGTGGGCAGTATATAGCTGAAAGCGTCAGGTCTTTGTCACGATTTTTAATATATACTGATGTAGATTGCATCCATTGCATCGAATGCGATTGCATAAGATGATGCTTAAGCCGATTTCTCATTAGTATAGCCGTACCGCCATGTGCCCTACCATAAGGATGATTTGTGTTATAAAATTTGAAGCCTGGGAGATGAAAGTTGTATTTGTTTGTGAGATGTGTTTAAGACAAAAGCATAACATCAATTTCATGGTCATGTAGAAACTTATTAAGGGCTAGTTTATGCTGGTTAACACCGTTTGCATTCCACAAGCATATTTTTAACAAACTCATTTTTTATTTACAAGAGTTTGGATCATCTGATTCTGAGCTTTAATCAAATCTTGTAGCATATTTTGCACTGTAGACATGAATTGAGTCATAAACTGAGTAAGATTTAGAATCCTGGCTTCTACTCCACTATTAGATGCATTGCTATTGTTAACTTGCCGAACCTTGTCCTGCAGAACACTTGGGTAGGTTGCTTGACCACAATTAGGTTTTTGAATAATAGGGGTACATACCTGAGGATTTGTGGTGGCAGGCTGAATATAAATAGGATTTGGGGTTACGTTTTATTTGTATAACCTGCGACAGTTTTAATTTTCAGTCTTTATATACAGGACGACCTCTGTAATTAGCCGTGTGGCTAAGACCGCAGTTACTGCATTTCTTTATGGATGTGTCAGCTTTAGCTAAGGTGCTGCTACTTGTAGGGTCGAGATCACCGCAAACTACACAAACACTGCGCAGAGTGCAGTAGGATTTAGAGTGGCCGAATTCGTGACAATTCATACATCCTATTGGGCTGTTACGTTTGTGCGGTTCTTAAACCGTAATTCTGCGGTGTAAAAGATACTGTTAATTGCATTAACAGTTGATGTGCAAACCTCATTGGGAGGTATGTAACATTCACACTTTTAATGCATAACATCTTCTTTTGCATACAATTAGGCTTGTGTTAAGCAAACCTTGCCATCTTAACGATGGAATTTGCATTGTTGACAAAAACTCCAATATATACTACATCAGCGAAGGCATTGCACTGGATGAAACATGATATCAAGTGCAATACGCTGAGAAACTCAATTCAAGGCCAGCTTGCAAATTTGTCAATAATGCACATTTCAGGGTTATGCTGTCAATTCAATAATACCTAATATGTATAGCCAAATTATATGTAATATATGTATATAGAAAATGAATAAATACCCACGATTGGCACATCCAAAAGTCAGTCAATCAGTAAGAGTTAACTGTGAGTCTTTTCATTTTAACTTAACATTGATTGATTCTCCTTCTCCGACACCAAGGTTTATGTGCCTGTTGTCAAACCCACCATCAACTCGGAACAAGCACCGCTGTTGACATTAGGTCCTTTTTCAACGATACCAAGGTTTACGTGCCTGGTATCAACTTTATAATCAACTCGGTACAAGAACCGTTGTTGAAATTCAGCTGTTAAATTTAGTTTAACATTTTGGTGACCCCGACGTTTGCAACCTTCTGAGTATCAGACGGAAAGGATAACTGGTTCAAGTGCCAAGTATCCATCGATCCACTGATCATTGAAACATCCTTCAGTAGGCAGCAAACAGCTACCAGGTAGTATCCACATTCATAAATCAAGTCCTAAGCTAGTAACCTGCAGAAGACTTCAGACATCATATACATCATCAAACTATCAAGTGTCCTGTAACCAGCAGACGACAACAATCAAGTCAGCATTAGCCGGTAACCAGCAGACGACAACAACGAATCCTGCACATACCATTCAAAAACACGATACGTCAGCATCATGGGAATGGATGAACTATCATTGAGGCAAGATGAACTTGCACTGGCTCTACAAAAAGCTATAGCCAATTACAAGAAGGCGCCACAAGAGCGCAGAACAATAGATATCATAACAACAAAAGCCAAGGAGCTGGATGAATTGTGGGTACAGTTTGACAAACTCGACAATACCATCCGCGACCAACATGGCAAGGAAGTCGACCACCCATATTTCGTGAAGGATTTACACACTGCCATTCGCACGAAATACCGAGAAGCACGCGATGAGATGGACAGAGCAGTACAGGCCATCAAACGTCTCCAGGCAGCATCAACCTCAAAGGCTGCACCGGAGGTACTCAAAACAGTACGGTCGCCGCAGCCAGCCACCAGACAAAGGGAATCAAGCACCATGATAGCTGCCCCCAGAAGTCCGTCAAGTCAGCTATGCTCACTAATTGACAAACAAAAGAAGTCAATAGACACAGCTAGCAAACTACTTAGCCAAGTGCTTAATATTGTGACACAACAAACGTCGCACTATTATGCAATGCAGGCGAAGACAGTAGAAACGCATTGGAAATCTGCCCAGGACCTGCACTTTCAATATTACGAATGAAAGATCTGCGATCTTTGGTTGGGCTAATCATGGAGCATAATCCATGGAGCCACCATATGGCGATCATAGGTATCGCGAGTCTGCACTCCGTCTCTTGTCTGGTGAAAGAACAGGTTGGCACAGAGCATTTCCTTTGCCAGAATAAGCAGGCGCATATTATGGTCAGATGTTTTGGGACTGGATAGCATAAATTCCTTCTTCCTGAGCAGACTTCTAAGAATCATAGAAGAGTCTGTAACGAGAATACTCTAGAGCGGAGATAAATATAGATGAGCTCACGCTCAGGGCGATTTAAAGACTGGCTTTATTGGGTATACGTATTATTATTATATAAGTTATACATACTCGTATATGTGTATAACATACATGATATTTATGTTCATGCCTTTGACAGGTATGTTCTGTGACATCTGCTCTTTAAACAAAAAAAAAACCAGATAATACTCCAATTACTTATAAGAGGAAACTTATGAGGATATGTTTACATTCAGTGTTTTAAGCATATGCACGTATACATTGTGATTATTTCGAATTCAAACTTCATTAACTAAGATTTATACATGTTAATTTCGCTATTAATTAAAATTTACGGAAGTTATATAAATTTAAGAAATAGATGAATCGTATTTTATAACATTTTTTTTTTACAAGGCTTTATTATTTATTGAATCTTCAACAATAGGTAGATACATCAAATCTTAAAACTAGTAACCTAAAAATAATTTGAACACAAATTGAATTTGGCCATCAAAATTTCGGCTCTGCTTCGCTCTTCAAAAGGCCGGAGTCTCTTCTCTACAGGGGGGTGCGCTTATTGGTTTTGCGAGGGATTTAGCTAGTGGATTCGGGCGATTTTCCAGTTTTGCTATGTTTTTCTGCTTTCTAGACTTTATTTCTGTGATAATTGTTGGTATTTTCAAGTCTTTGTGAATATTATCGTTACGCATGTACTATGGAGCAAATCTTGTAAACCTAAGTATCTTTGACTGAAGCCTTTCAATTATGGCAATGTTAGAAGCAGCAGATGCATTACCCCACAGTTGAATCCCATATAACCATATCGGCTTAATAACTGCATTGTATAGGAGGATTTTATATTCCAGACTTAAGGTAGATTTATGGTTAATTAGCCAATGCAGATTGGCAACCTTCAACTTCATATGTAAAATTTTAGCTGAAATGTGTGTACGCCAAGTAAAGCGCCTCTCTAAATGAATGCCGAGGTGAGTGACTTCATTAGCTTGCGGAATCTCGATATTATTGAGCGAGTAGCTGGACACATACCAGGCTTCAAAGAGAATGTTGCGTGCTTGCTTTTTTGCTCATTGACCTTTATACGTCACATTCCTAGCCATTCTTCTACAACTAAGTACGGCGGTATCATCCGCAAATGCTGAAATTAGTGTGCTTTCACTACATATAATGTAGGGCCTAGAACGCTACCTTGGGGTACGCCGCCTGAAATTGGAAAATCTTTACTTTTACACTGAAACGTCTATTGGATAAGTAAGACTCGAGAATTTTTGGAAGAAACTTTTTGATTTTGAACATCAGTCCTTGATGTCATACTTTATCAAATGCTTGAGCTACGTCAAGGAATATTACAGAGCAAAACTCCCCAAGTTCAAGTGCCTTTCTTATTTTATTTGTAATTCGATTCACTTGCTCAATAGTGCTGTGCTTTTCTCGAAAACCGAATTGGTGTTGCGGTATTACGCTATGTTCATGAAGAAAAGCAGATAATTTATATAGTAGTAGTTTCTCAAAAAATTTGGAAAGGTAAGGCAACAGGCTGATAGGTCTATATGATGACGGTAGCGTTGCGTCTTTTCCAGGTTTAGCTATAATACATATCTGAGACTTCTTCCATGCATTCGGATAGTAACCGATTTATTTTTGGACTCAGTTGTTGAATATGTTTGGCTATTTCAGGAAAGGAAATTTTAACAGGCTGAGCAATCTCAGTACTGCACGGTAAGGCAGGCAATGCAAAGGAGTTTGTAACCATATTCGGCTGGAACACGTTACATAGATGTCGTACAAAGCAGAGTGCTTTTTCTTTATCGCTTTGAGCCCACGCGCCGTACGGGTTGTCTACCTTTCGGTAGAATTTGGGGTTACCTTCTTCAGGTACTCTTTTAGGTTTTTATCCTCCTCCTTTGTAAGAGCATCTTTAAGCGCCCGTTCGGCTGCTTTAAGATTGTATTTAGAGATGGATGAGCGATGGGTCTGCCATTCTCGGCGCAGCCGTCGTTTTTGTGCTACATGTTTTTCAATTTGGCTATTTGTACAGGCATACTTGCACTTCCTAGAAGTATTTTTTGTGTTGCCACTACGGCTGCAGTCGCTAGCATGGAGTTAAAAATATGAATATTATTATCTATATCATCTGCATGTTTTACCTCAACTCTTGTAGAGATATGACTACTAATATACTTTTTGTATGTTAACCAATCGGTTTGGTTGGTCCCTAGGCGAAATAGTGGACTTGTATATTCTGGCGGTTCATAAAGGTTGATTATTACACGCGAGTGATCAGAGGACAGATCGACACAGGTTTCCGCTGATACTAAAGACCTATCTATATTTTTAGAAATAGCAAAATCAATAAGATCAGGATTTTTCTTTGGGTCTGTTGACCAATAAGTGGGCCATCCTGGTGACACAAAATCTAATTTACCATGTCTGTTAGTGATTTCGTTATACAGCTCTCAGCCTTTTGGATTAATTAAGCGGGAACCCTAGTATTTATGTTTCGCGTTATAGTCACCGCCAGCTAGAAATTACCAAGGGAATCAAAAAGTTCTTTAAATTGAGTTTCTGTTACAGTAAAACGGGGTGGGCAGTATATAGCTGAAAGCGTCAGGTCTTTGTCACGATTTTTAATATATACTGATGTAGATTGCATCCATTGCATCGAATGCGATTGCATAAGATGATGCTTAAGCCGATTTCTCATTAGTATAGCCGTACCGCCATGTGCCCTACCATAAGGATGATTTGTGTTATAAAATTTGAAGCCTGGGAGATGAAAGTTGTATTTGTTTGTGAGATGTGTTTAAGACAAAAGCATAACATCAATTTCATGGTCATGTAGAAACTTATTAAGGGCTAGTTTATGCTGGTTAACACCGTTTGCATTCCACAAGCATATTTTTAACAAACTCATTTTTTATTTACAAGAGTTTGGATCATCTGATTCTGAGCTTTAATCAAATCTTGTAGCATATTTTGCACTGTAGACATGAATTGAGTCATAAACTGAGTAAGATTTAGAATCCTGGCTTCTACTCCACTATTAGATGCATTGCTATTGTTAACTTGCCGAACCTTGTCCTGCAGAACACTTGGGTAGGTTGCTTGACCACAATTAGGTTTTTGAATAATAGGGGTACATACCTGAGGATTTGTGGTGGCAGGCTGAATATAAATAGGATTTGGGGTTACGTTTTATTTGTATAACCTGCGACAGTTTTAATTTTCAGTCTTTATATACAGGACGACCTCTGTAATTAGCCGTGTGGCTAAGACCGCAGTTACTGCATTTCTTTATGGATGTGTCAGCTTTAGCTAAGGTGCTGCTACTTGTAGGGTCGAGATCACCGCAAACTACACAAACACTGCGCAGAGTGCAGTAGGATTTAGAGTGGCCGAATTCGTGACAATTCATACATCCTATTGGGCTGTTACGTTTGTGCGGTTCTTAAACCGTAATTCTGCGGTGTAAAAGATACTGTTAATTGCATTAACAGTTGATGTGCAAACCTCATTGGGAGGTATGTAACATTCACACTTTTAATGCATAACATCTTCTTTTGCATACAATTAGGCTTGTGTTAAGCAAACCTTGCCAGCTTAACGATGGAATTTGCATTGTTGACAAAAACTCCAATATATACTACATCAGCGAAGGCATTGCACTGGATGAAACATGATATCAAGTGCAATACGCTGAGAAACTCAATTCAAGGCCAGCTTGCAAATTTGTCAATAATGCACATTTCAGGGTTATGCTGTCAATTCAATAATACCTAATATGTATAGCCAAATTATATGTAATATATGTATATAGAAAATGAATAAATACCCACGATTGGCACATCCAAAAGTCAGTCAATCAGTAAGAGTTAACTGTGAGTCTTTTCATTTTAACTTAACATTGATTGATTCTCCTTCTCCGACACCAAGGTTTATGTGCCTGTTGTCAAACCCACCATCAACTCGGTACAAGCACCGCTGTTGACATTAGGTCCTTTTTCAACGATACCAAGGTTTACGTGCCTGGTATCAACTTTATAATCAACTCGGTACAAGAACCGTTGTTGAAATTCAGCTGTTAAATTTAGTTTAACATTTTGGTGACCCCGACGTTTGCAACCTTCTGAGTATCAGACGGAAAGGATAACTGGTTCAAGTGCCAAGTATCCATCGATCCACTGATCATTGAAACATCCTTCAGTAGGCAGCAAACAGCTACCAGGTAGTATCCACATTCATAAATCAAGTCCTAAGCTAGTAACCTGCAGAAGACTTCAGACATCATATACATCATCAAACTATCAAGTGTCCTGTAACCAGCAGACGACAACAATCAAGTCAGCATTAGCCGGTAACCAGCAGACGACAACAACGAATCCTGCACATACCATTCAAAAACACGATACGTCAGCATCATGGGAATGGATGAACTATCATTGAGGCAAGATGAACTTGCACTGGCTCTACAAAAAGCTATAGCCAATTACAAGAAGGCGCCACAAGAGCGCAGAACAATAGATATCATAACAACAAAAGCCAAGGAGCTGGATGAATTGTGGGTACAGTTTGACAAACTCGACAATACCATCCGCGACCAACATGGCAAGGAAGTCGACCACCCATATTTCGTGAAGGATTTACACACTGCCATTCGCACGAAATACCGAGAAGCACGCGATGAGATGGACAGAGCAGTACAGGCCATCAAACGTCTCCAGGCAGCATCAACCTCAAAGGCTGCACCGGAGGTACTCAAAACAGTACGGTCGCCGCAGCCAGCCACCAGACAAAGGGAATCAAGCACCATGATAGCTGCCCCCAGAAGTCCGTCAAGTCAGCTATGCTCACTAATTGACAAACAAAAGAAGTCAATAGACACAGCTAGCAAACTACTTAGCCAAGTGCTTAATAGTGTGACACAACAAACGTCGCACTATTATGCAATGCAGCCGAAGACAGTAGAAACGCATTGGAAATCTGCCCAGGACCTGCACCAAAGGATCTGGTTATCTGATGAGCCCAGCTCATACGACTACGAGGGTTTTGCCCAGATTGAGCAAGCAATCACTGCACAGATTGTGCAGCTTCAAGATATGGCTCGAGAATCAGCGGCATCAATTATGCAAGCCTCTCCAACAGCAGTCAACAGGCAAACAGCCAATATGACGACATCAGGTCTAAAACTTCCCAAGGTTGAACTACCAAAATTCGATGGCAGCTACCACAAGTGGAGGCAGTTCCACGATCTATTTATGGAGTTGGTCGACAAACAACCAATTCCAGCTTGTCAAAAGATGTGGTTCTTGAAGTCCAGCTTATCCGGTCAGGCGGAAGGACTAATTCGGCACTTCACAGCATCGGCAAATGATTACAAGGCTGCATGGGCGGTGGTGAAGGATCGATATGAAAACCCTCGGCTGCTGATAAACGCAACGTTAAGCAGACTGCTCTCCCAACCGACAATCAACAACGATCAGCGATTAAGTTCCTCCACGACACTACTAAGGAGTGCATCATGACTCTACAAGGTCTAGGAGTGAGCACCGACAGCTGGGACTCCATTCTGCTGTACATAATAACCCAAAACCTGCACAAAACCACTCACGCATTATGGGAGCAATCCTTAAAACAGCCGAAGGAGATACCATCTGTAAACGAATTCCTGAAATTCCTTGAACTTAGATTCCAGTCATTGGAAGCTTTAGGAGGAAGACTCAACAAGGATGCGGCAGAACAAGGGCGACCAAGGGCCTACCAGGCGTTAAGTGTTTCAGTGCCAACAGGTCCAGCATGCATCACATGCAACCAACATCATGCGCTATTTCAATGTCAAGATTTTCTCAAAATGACACCAAGTCAGCGGTTAAACACAGTCCAAAAAGCAAACTACTGTGTAAACTGTCTGAAAGGTGGGCACAATGCCAAATCTTGCTTGTCAGGCAACTACACCAAATGCAATAGAAAACACAACACGTTGTTGCATCTAGAAGCACGGGAGCAGACCACAAGAGGAAGCCGATCAACAGCAATCAATTTAAAATCAACTACAACTCTGTCCAATACCGCAGTGGCATCAGCAGCCACCGACATCATGCCTACACATCGAAGCTGTTATGTCTTGTTGGGAACAGCTAAAATCAGAATAACAGCTGCGAATGGACGATCGGGTGAATTTAGAGCCATTCTCGACTCAGGATCACAAATCAACATCGTCTCCGAGCGTGTTATTAAAAGACTAGGCATATATCCAATCGAGGCTTCGTTGTGCATTGAAGGTATTGGGAATGCCCAAAGAAGAGCTACGCACCGCGCTAACATGAAACTGGAATCTCGAACAAGCAACTTTGCAGCCGACTTCGAGGCATTTGTGCTGCCAAGCATTGTTCCAACTCAACCAGCTCAGCAGCTAAACGTTACAAAATGGCCGATTCCTAAGGGTCTCCAACTGGCTGATCCGGACTTTCATCAACCAGGAAAAATCGATGTTCCCTTGGGCGCAGAGCTGTATTACGACCTCATAGAAATGGGCCAAATCAAACTTTCCTCTGAGCTCCCAGTCATGCAAAACACAACGCTTGGTTGGGTGATAAGTGGAAAAATTGGCCAAAGCTCAACAAAAACAGCAACATGTGCAGTCTACACTGGTCAGGAGAATGGTTCCCTCAACGACACTCTTGAAAAATTCTGGCAACTTGAAGGATGTGATTCACCTAGCTGTAAGTTTACAACCGCCGAGCGTCGTTGTGAAGAACATTTTCTGCAAAATTATCAACGTGATATCAATGGGCGCTTCATAGTGAAATTGCCGTTCCAAACCACTCCAAACCAACTGGGAGAATCGCAGAAGTTAGCTCTGCAACGGTTCATGACAATTGAACGAAAAATGATAAAGATTCCTGAATTCAAGGCCCAATATGTAGCCTTCATGCGAGAATACGAGAAGCTTGGTCATATGGAAGAGATTGATATAACTAGCATCAAGAGTTCCCACTACTTTCTTCCACATCATGCCGTTTTGAAGCCAGACAGCTCAACGGCAAAGCTAAGAGTCGTATTCGACGCTTCAGCCAAAACATCAACAAATGTCTCTTTAAACAATCTTCTGGCAACAGGACCAACTATCCAGGAAGATGTGTTCACTATTCTTTTGCGTTTCCGGCTCCCTCGATTTGTCTTTACAGCCGACATTGAAAAGATGTATCGACAAGTGCGAGTAGATAAAGACGATCAAAAGTTCCAACTTATCTGGTGGAGAGAGGATCCCTCACATCCCATGAAGTGTTATCAGCTCACGACAGTCACCTACGGTACAACATCTGCACCGTATTTGGCTATCCGCACACTTCAGGCTCTGGCTGACGATCAAGCCAACAAATATCAACTAGGAGCAGAAGTCGTAAAATCCAATTTTTATGTCGATGACGTGTTGAGTGGATCTGATCATCTCTCCACTGCATGTGAAATACAGCGGCAACTTCGACTCATGCTTAGTTCCGCGGGTTTCAATTTACGGAAATGGTGCGCGAATCATCCAAGGTTACTAGAAGAAATTCCAGTCACGGACCGTGAAGTAAATATGGAATTCGGTGACACACTGGACGACAACATCAAAACAATGGGATTGATTTGGAGCCCTTCTAATGATGACTTTAAGGTCAAGGTTGGTGTAGTAGAATCCGGTAGGATAACAAAGCGTTCAGCCTTAGCAGATATTTCACGTATTTTCGATCCCCTTGGCTTCATCGCGCCAGTTACGACCACAGCAAAAGTGTTCCTTCAACAACTATGGAAACTTAAAATAGACTGGGACACAGAACTTCCAGCACCACTTCACAAAACATGGCTAACCTTCAAAAAGGACTTGCAGAAGTTAGAAACCATCAGCGTGCCACGCCACGTCTTCGGTCGCACAGTACCCAAGGACCCCCAAGTACACATTTTCGCTGACGCATCAGAACGTGCCTATGGAGCGGTAGCATACATGCGAACACAAGATTCCCAAAACCAGATAATCGTTCGCTTCCTATGCGCGAAATCACGAGTAGCTCCAACAAAGCAAGTAACATTACCAAGACTGGAATTGTGCGCTGCTAAGGTCGCCGTGGAATTGATGCAGAAGCTCCATGAAAGCCCATTCTTCAAAAGCGTTACAACGCATTTTTGGTCTGATTCCACAGCGGTGCTGGGATGGATAAATGCAGAATCAGCACACTACCACACATTCGTGGCAAACCGAATTTCGGCTATTCAGCAAGCAACTAATCCACAACAATGGCGTCACGTGCCGTCCCAAGACAATCCCGCAGATCTGGTATCAAGAGGCGTGACAGCAGCTAAATTGGTAGACAACCTGTTTTGGCTATATGGACCTAAGTTCCTGCACGGATCTATGACAATTTGGCCACTTCAACCTCCACGAGAACAATGTGTCTTGGAACTCAGGCGGCAGACGAGTGCAGCTCTAACACTCAATTCGAAAGAGACAACAACTTTCTGGGAAGAAATCAATCACAGGAACTCATCTCGACGCCTGCAAAGAATTGTAGCACATGTCATTCGGTATGTGAAAGCATTAAGAAACAAGGTGTCCCACCCTACAATAGCACCAACAGCTGAAGAAATGAAGGCATCATTGACATTGATTGTCAAGGGTACCCAAGGAAGAGCTTTTTACGATGACATTAAAAACTTAGAGCGTCACTCAACTGTCAATAACACTAGCGATATCAGTAATTTGTCACCGTTTATTGATGACCAAGGTATCCTACGAGTTAGAGGACGGCTAGAAGCATCTAACTTGAGCTATGACGCAAAACATCCCATGTTGCTGCCATACAATGACCATATCTCCAGAATGATTCTCGTCATGATGCATGAGAATAATTTGCATTGTGGTGCACAAGGTTTGCTATCAGCGTCAAGGCAACGATTTTGGATAATAAAAGGAAAAATAATGGCCCGAAACGTTGTGCAAAATTGCGTGCGCTGCACCAGATCCAAGCCTAAATTATTCACTCAAGTGATGGGAAATTTGCCAGCAACCAGAGTCACTTCAGCTCGCCCGTTTGTCCATAGTGGAGTGAATTATTGCGGACCATTTTGGGTGCACTATAAAATTCGTGGAAAGAAGCCACACAAGGCTTACATCGCAGTATTTTCCTGTTTCGCAACAAAGGCAGTTCACCTAGAGGTTGTAACCGAATTGACGACCGAAGCATTTATCGGAGCGCTGAAACGCTTCACGTCTCGCCGCGGACGGTGTGACACTATCTATTGTGACAACGCAACCAATTTCGTCGGCGCAAGTAACAATCTGAAGGAGCTAAATGATGTCATCTTCCCAAACACCTCACGAGAAAATATCACGAGATCATGCAGCGACCGTGGAATAAACTTAAAATTTATTCCTCCTAGAGCTCCACATTTTGGAGGCTTATGGGAAGCAGCTGTTAAATCCGCCAAGCATTTGCTACTACGAAGTGTATCGACGGCATCACTGACCTACGAAGAACTCGAAACCATCGTCGTGGAGATCGAGGGAATTTTGAATTCTCGACCGCTTACCCCAATGTCAACAAATCCAGATGACCTAACAGCGCTAACTCCGGGACACTTCTTGATAGGCGAACCGTTAACTTCACAGATAGATAGGAACATATCAGAATCCAAGGTATCCCTATAAACTAGATGGAAATTGGTGACACACCTTAAATACGAGTTCTGGAAACGTTGGTCACACGAGTACCTTCACCAACTTCAGCAACGACACAAATGGAAGGGTCCAACTAGCACCATAGAGCCAAATACTATGGTAATCGTCAAAGAAGATAACTTACCAGTGCTCCAATGGCCTCTATGGCGAATTGTTAAGGTGTACAAGGGTGACGATGGCTTAGTAAGAGTGTGCGACGTAAAAACACAAAGGGGCATATTTAAAAGAGCAATTCAAAGACTGGCACCATTATTCTCGGCAGATCATGACGACATCGAAGTAGATCCAGAAGATCAACCAGTGCCAAAAAGGAGAAGAATAATACCAGCAATCACTAATGGTTTGGCATTGCTAGTCACAATAATGATGTTACCAATAATATTGGGATCTCCAGTGCAAGTTAATCGTTTTGGTTCAAAACTTGGCATCCACTTCGAAAATATAGGATCAGTTGCTATTTCATCTACCGAATGGAACTTGCTCGTATACTACGATCTGAAACCATATTGGACAGAAGCATCAACGCTGTTCAACGGTACCAGCACCCTACGTCAACTTTGCCGAAAGATTAAACAAAACTACACTTGTAGTCATCTAACTGACAGCTTCGATCGACTTGAAGGAGAATTGCGTGTAGATAATAATCTGATAAGAAGCAGTCGCAATAGGAGAGGGGCAGTAAATCTCGTTGGAAACCTTGCACATACACTATTTGGCGTGTTAGATTCAGAGTATTCCAAAAAGATGTCAAGCACAATATTAAACGTCAAAGAAAACGAGTCCAATCTGCTACATCTGCTGAAGAATCCAACATCCATCATTGATTCCACCGTCAACATCATAAAGCAGGATCAGATAGCGGTTAAGACAAAATTTGATGACTTTGACCAACAAGTGAATCAAATGTGGAATCAATTGCAGAAAGAAGACGAAGAGCTACAACAATCGAAATTGTTGGAACTATTCAACGCTCTGGCAATTCAACTAACTCTAATCGCAACCGATTTACAACGTAAACAGTCAGCTATACTGGATGTTCTCACAGACACTCACCATGGTAAATTCAATCCGCTACTTTTAACTCCCGAGCAGTTGCACACCGAAGTTGACAAAATTAAACTCCACCTGCCATCATCATTAGAACTACCTGCAAATCAAGAGGACTTAATACAACTGTATAGGATAATGAAGGTCAAGGGAGGACTCACTCAGGACCATGTTATGTTTAAGATTACATTACCGTTGGTGGAACATGACCGATTTGAACTCTTTCTGCTCATTTCGGTACCAAATTGGATCAACAACACTATGGTGGCAATTGATACATGCACCACCTTTCTAGCCACAAATGCTGCTCGCGATCAATAGCTCCGAATTAGCTCCGACGACTTTGCATCATGTGAGCGAATCAATCAAATTGAATACGTATGTTCAAATGTTCCAATCCGGTACAGCTATGAGGCTGAGATGTGTTCCTGCGAAATCAATTTGTTTAACAACAACACTCAACCAAATTGTTAACTAAAACCTGTGGCCAATAACATTACGTGGCTACCATTGTAGAAAAAAAATCAATGGATTTATGCAATTCCGTCAACTTCACGAGCCACTGCAGTCTGCGGCAAGGAAATCATCCCGTTGACACTGAAAGGCTCAGGACCACTGACACTTCAGCCAGAATGTGTGCTGAAACACAATGCAATCTCAATACAAGGGCAAGAATCCGTGTCCAGTGCGTTAACAGCATCACGCACAAGCCTAGGAAAAATTACAGAATTATCTAATAGTGAACAAATAACCCCACTATTGCAAAAAATCAACGCGATCACTTACACAACACAACTGAAGAATCTCACAGAATTACACAATGCTCTGGCCAAGGAAAAACTGATGACACTGCACAAAATTCAACCACCAGACTATTACCACCATGCTGTTAGTTATACCGCACTGTTCCTGTCCGTGATACTTTTAATTACTGGGCTCATATGGAAAATACGAAGTCAACGTGCCGTCAATGTACCAGAAATCACCACGTCAACAGATACGGTGCCTCAGCCTCGCCCTCGCCACCAACCAATAGAGAATCTTATATAGGTTGAGCTGTGCTCAACGCGCGGGAGAAATGTTAATTGCATTAACAGTTGATGTGCAAACCTCATTGGGAGGTATGTAACATTCACACTTTTAATGCATAACATCTTCTTTTGCATACAATTAGGCTTGTGTTAAGCAAACCTTGCCAGCTTAACGATGGAATTTGCATTGTTGACAAAAACTCCAATATATACTACATCAGCGAAGGCATTGCACTGGATGAAACATGATATCAAGTGCAATACGCTGAGAAACTCAATTCAAGGCCAGCTTGCAAATTTGTCAATAATGCACATTTCAGGGTTATGCTGTCAATTCAATAATACCTAGTATGTATAGCCAAATTATATGTAATATATGTATATAGAAAATGAATAAATACCCACGATTGGCACATCCAAAAGTCAGTCAATCAGTAAGAGTTAACTGTGAGTCTTTTCATTTTAACTTAACATTGATTGATTCTCCTTCTCCGACACCAAGGTTTCTGTGCCTGTTGTCAAACCCACCATCAACTCGGTACAAGCACCGCTGTTGACATTAGGTCCTTTTTCAACGATACCAAGGTTTACGTGCCTGGTATCAACTTTATAATCAACTCGGTACAAGAACCGTTGTTGAAATTCAGCTGTTAAATTTAGTTTAACAGATACCTTCGGTTATATATTGGGTGCGCCTCGTTCTTTTTAAGCTGGGTTGAGTTGGGGACAGTTTAACTTTAAATATAGGTTGTGGTACCTTATTTCTATTCACAATATTAATTACAACCTTTACGGGGAACCCTTGCTCTTCAAGAACCAATTTTATAACATGTTTGATTTTTCTTCATTAACGGGTGACTTTAGCCTGATGATTTGTATTTCTACTGGAATATTGAACTCCAGTATCGCTACTTTGGTTAGACGCTTCTTCGCTAGGTGTAATTTCCGTATACTTATTTGGTTGTGGAGGTGTTTGCTCGAATTCTAAACTAGATGGATTTGGTGAAGGTATATTCGCCTTAGATGTATGGAGATATATGCTATTTCTGCGATACTTTCTTCCGTCGGGAGTTTCTACTATGACTGAACGCGATGATTAGTTTGCATTCTGACGTTATCACCCATTTTAAACGAAGGGCACGGAGTTACGACTTGATCGGCATAGCGTTTTTGATTCTCACGCAACTCCTGCAAATCTTCGGTGACACCCAACAACAACTTTTGGCTTTAAGTTCAATTTTTCTTTGGTAAGAGCAACATCGCTAGATATGAATCGGATCCATCGTGTCAATATCTATTGAGAATACCTTTAACGGTTTGTATGTTGCGCTCTGTGAATCCATTGGATGGAGGATAATACGAGTATAATGTGGGGATGAAATTCTATGTTTAAATTTCCAGTTTGTTGCGAATTCTCTAAACGCTTGGTTGCTATATTGTCGCCCTCCATCGGAATCAAGGATCTCGGGGACTCCATGTACGGGGAGAACCACTGACGTAATAATAAAATTACATCTGCTGATGTAGACGATTTTAGTTTTTTGAAATCGTTGAAACCAGCGATCAGTAGGAAGTCGTCACCATTGAATTTGAATCGTTAGGCCATTCCAATATAAGGACCACTGTGGCCTGTATGTGCTTCTGCAAGGATAGGTTGTATTAACTTATGTGGTACAATAATTTTGTTACCCTTTAACAGTAAGCTATCATCGCAAGTAATTTCGTGTGTAAACAGCGAATATTTTCTAATAATTTTTGGTGGTTTGACTTATCTTCTGGCCATTTTTTCATGATGGCTTCCTTGAGTGCTTGTAATTCGACGGCTGCTGTGGTTTCTTTGATCTTGCTTTTCAAGCATGTTGTCACCAAGTACGTGGATGAAATAAATTATTTTGTCTTTATCGACTTCTCTCGATTCACAGTCGCGGCTTAATGTTTCTGCGATTGGTATCATTGTTCCTTTTGTGTATTTTATTTTTGGCGAATATTGCAAAAGACCACACAACACACCCTGTAATCGTATTGGTGCATTGGTGCATTACTGCTAAAAATCGTTTCCACCGGCTTATGGTCTGTTTCGATTTTAATTCCTTCCCGTAAACGTCATAATGAAACTTCTGGCAACCAAAACGGATCGTCCATGCTTCCTTGGTAATTTGTGTTTGTTATTGCTGTGATTTTGTAAATGTTCTGGTGGCGTACCCTATTGGTCTGCCTTCTTGCATTAAATATGCTCCCATAGATTGGTTGCTGGCGTCGACTGATAATATCACTGGTTTATTCATGTCGTAATAGGCAAGCACAGGTGTATTCGTCAGTGTTCTTTTTATGGATTCAAAAGTGCTCGTATGCTAGGGTTCCCATCTCCAGACATTTCCTTTGCACTGGAGTAATGGTTCAGTCAATTTAGATAAATTTTTGATAAATTTGCCGAGGTATGTTACCATTCACAATCGGTTCTACAACTCTTTGATGCAAGTGGGCTTTTTGAGCAGACATATTGATTTTATCATTTCTTCATCCTGTTTATATCCCTTTTGGGTAAAAATATGGCCTAAAAACTTTAGATTTTTTTCATACTCACATTTTACCGGGTTCAAAGTAAAACCAGCGTCTTTTAATCTTTGAATTACCTTTTGTGTTGTTTTTCTTAGCTAGTTTAGTATTGGTGAATGTATAAAAATATCGTCCATAGCCACTTCACATCTATCTATCCTTCCAAAGTACGATTCATAACTTCTCAAAAAAACTCTGGCGCCGACGAAATTCCAACCGGGATACGAAGATAGCGAAAACATCCCCATGGATTAGAAAACGGTAAGTATTTCGAGGTTCGATCGGTCACCAGACCCCTTTTGGCAATCAAGTTTAGTGAAGAATTTGCTGCCGTGTATTTTTGCTGCTACCTCTTTCACTATCTTCATGGGAAAAATTCGCCGTTTGATATTTTTGTTCAGTTCTGTCGGGTCCATGCACACACTTATCCTTCCTTTGTTTACTACTTACATTGGACTAACAGCTAGAGTGGGCTCACTAACGCTTTGAATTACGCCCAGTTTTATCATTTTTTGCAAATCTTGTTTTACATTCTTTTCAATGGAATACGGAACTTTTCTCGCTGGTATGATTTTGAACTTGGGTTGTCCACGAAATCTATATCATATTCAAAATTTTTACAGCACACTAACTGGCTTACACGCTTTATAAAGCGTAAATTTTCGCCGTCTTCACCCCCTAAAATGGCTTGGAAGTTATCTTTAATAACTTTGAAACATGTACTTTTCTTCACGTTGTTTGCCTTGCGCTGTGTTAGACAATTAACCTCTGCTTCGCCAACTATTTCTATAGAACCGCCGTCGTATGCCTTAAGACGCTTTATTTCGCTCGGTTTTATCGATGCGCCGAGCCTTTTACCATAGCGTGCGCACTCTTTTTTGTATGCTGGACAAGTTTTCGGCCCGTGATTTGTTTTACAAAAATTGCAATCAAATAGTTGATCAATATTATTAGTTTTTACGTATTTGTTTTGTTGCTCTCTCAGCCGTGCGATAATTTTTATTGCTCTTTCTAGCGACAACTTGCCTACGATCCACAGCTTTTGCTAAGTGTCGTCTGAAGGAATACCAAGTACTATTTGGTCGGTTATAAATTTGTCGTCGTTGTTAAACTTGTACTTTCGTACTTGTTCTCAAATTCTTTGTAAAAAATCGTCGAAAGCTTCATTTTCTTGTTGTTTTAAATCTTCTTGTTCTTGTTGGCTAAAATCGAAGAAAATAGTAAAAGTTTACACGACATAATTCAATTTCTTACGCTAAAAGTTCAAGCTGACGAAATTCGCCAAAATGAGCCAAAAATCACAGCAGAAAATTTCGCGAAAGTTGTGCCCAATTTCGATGGACAAGCGTGCTGGTGGAACGTTGGCTAGCTAACTTTGAGCAAAACGCTCCTGCGTATAACCCATATAACTGAGCCACAGAAATATGTGCAAGCTCGCGGAAAAATGACACGCACAGCACAACTACGAGGACGGATTGATATTGAAGCTACCTAGCGCTAGATGGCAGCACAATCTTTTAGAAATTGCGATCTGTCAAACGTTATCTCTTAAAATTTCACCCAAATTCATCGATTAGTCTATTTGTTGTAGTCGTTTGAAGGAAGCAACTTTTGTGTTTCTTGAAAAATGGAAAAAAGCGAATTTCGTGCAGTGATTAAACACTATTATTTGAAAGGGAAAACGGCGAAAGAGACAAAAGAAAAGCTCGATAAACATTACGGTGAGTCTGCTCCGTCAGATTACATAGTAAAATATTGGATTGCTGAGTTTAAACGCGGCCGAACAAGCACTGCAACAATACCATCAACAGGAAGGCCAAAAGAGATGGTAACTGAAGAAAACATCAAGAAAATCCTCGATATCGTTATGAATGATCGCCGAGTCAAGTTGCGTGAGATTGTTGAAATGCTAAACATATCATATGAACGTGTGTTCAATATTTTGCATGAACATTTGCATATGAAAAAGCTATCGGCAAGATGGGTGCCGCGTTTGCTCAGTGTCGAAAAAATCGAGTTCGACAGACCACTTCACAGCGGTGTTTGGACATGATAAAGCGTAATCCTGTTGATTTTTGGCGTCGATTAATAACTGTTGATGAAACGTGGGACCACTACACACCTGAAACCAAAAATCAATCGAAACAATGGGTGGAAGCTGGTGGAAGTGCTCCGAAGAAGGCGAAGGCAGTGAAATCGGCTGGCAAGCTTATGGCCACTGTATTTTGGGATGCACACGGAATATTGCTCATCGATTATCTTGAAAAAGGATCCACAATCACAGGAAAGTATTATCGTGCATTATTGGATCAATTGATTGATGCAATCAAGGAAAAACGACCACATTTAAAGAAGAAAAAAATGCTCTTTCATCAAGACAACGCACCGGTTCATACAGCATTAGATACGATGCTAAAATCACGTGAAATACACTTCGAATTGGTTAATCATCCACCTTATAGTCCAGATTTAGCTCCTAGTGACTTTTTCCTGTTTCCAAACTTGAAAAAATGGCTCGCAGAAAACAGATTCATCTCAAACGAAGAAGTGATTACCCAAACTAACGCGTATTTTGAGGGGTTCCCGAAATCGTATTATTCAGATGGTATAAAAAAGTTGGAATATCGTCTTACTAAGTGTGTCGAAGTAAAAGGAGACTATTTTGAGAAATAAATGGTTTTTGAAAAAAAAAATGTTTTTTTCCTACTTAGGGTTTATTATTATTATTATTATTATTACTAGAAAAACAATAACTTAATTATTATTTTACATTGTAAGGGGAGCACTAGCTGCCTACTTAGGGTTTAATCACTGCACGAAATCCGCTTTTTTTCATTTTTCAAGAAACACAAAAGTTGCTTACTTCAAACGACTACAACAAATAAACTAATCGATGAATTTGGGTGAAATTTTAACAGCTGACGTTTGACAGATCGCAATTTTTAAAAAAAGAAGTTTATGTGTTTGTGCTGCCATCTAGCGCTAGGTAGCTACAATATCAAGCCGCCCTCGTATATGAGATGATGCGGATTTTTCCGTCTTATCCTTTCCTTCCATTCGCTTGGATCAGTAAGGACTGAGGCTTCGCTATTCACATGATTAGATATATAGTTTTTCAATGTGAGACTTTATATTATATTTTTGTATTGCAGCGGCAACTGACTCAATGCCAAAATTCCAAGCGAAGTAGCTGCTGCGGACAAACCTGGTGCACGGCACGTTTCAGTAATTTATTTTGAAATCTTTGGATCTGCATTATATTGCATGAACTTGAGCAACCTATAGTTGAATTCCATAGGTCCATACCGCGGATCGTTTGTCCGTGAGTTATTACATATTTCTGCATTTTTATTCAAATTCTTCTTTTTTCTTCGTGACGTGTGCGTTTCATCTGAGCGTGTATCCAGGATCATTCTTAAGTATTTAGCTGTGTATAAGCTGTGTAAGGGGTTTGTATGTCATTTATACTTAATGGAGGATATCGGGCTCTATTGTATGTGAAGTCTATATGAACCGATTTAGTTTCGTTCAGCTTGATGCGCAGTGACGCAGTTTTTGTCTTAGGTAAGTCACACGTAAAGAGTAGGTCGCAACCAACTACCCTGAGGGACACCAGCCTTTTTTTCCTTGAGATGAGATGCGGTTACCTCTTTGATTAAAAATAGGTATGATAGGTATGATTTTAGTATGTTAATATGTTTTTTCTTCGAAGGAGTTTTCAGTATCTCGAGTTATTCTGTGGACTTGATCAATAGTTGAGTGTTCAATCAAATTGGTGCACGCTATTCGTTTTCCCTGCTCAATTATGTGGTTGAGATATTTAGCAAGAAACTTTTCCATATGTTTTCAAATTATGGATAAGTAGAGATATAGGCCGATAAGATGTTACATCGTGCGCTGGCTTCCCTGGCTTTTTGAACATAATTAACTCGGCAGTTTTCCAGTAGATAGAAATGTGTTTCAATTTAAAATCTAATAATAATAATTATAACAACCTGAGTATACTCTGCTTTTTTTGCTTCTTTCTTGCAAACATCCGTTGGCCCTTCACTTTTTGAGAAAATTTGGAGCCAAATTCTTGCTGCAAAATATCTCGATCTCCTCGCAATGTCTCAGTTTCGCTTTGGTTTTTACGTCTAATAATACGTTTTCCATCCGTCCTCTTCTCTCTGTATCGCTCCTTAGCGTTTCGCGTAGCACACGACCACCGGGTGTCTCGATATACTCCGTTTTTCTCTGCAGCAGCGTTGCGATACTATTCGTCACATCAGCTGTTCTGTTGTGGTCGGTGATAGGAAACCACATATTTACTAGCTGTGCGCATGGAGTGGATCATCAATTTGAGAGGGAGTGTTTTCAAGGAGACTCGAGAGGAGGGTTGCGAAATCGTTGGTTGACCGTTGTGATTGCAGCTTTTCAACGTTGAACTTTCTCGGTGCACTTGAATGTTACATTTTTGCCGCACTAAGGCGAGTGTGAACCTTTGCGAATACAGGGTAATGGTCCGATTCCTAGTTGGCGCCTCCGATTGTACGTACGTCTAATACACGGGATGCGTTTCTGTTCGGGGGAGCCAGGTGGATTTGTGGATATCGAAATGTTTGAATCTAATGCTACTGAATATATTACAAGTGGGCTAGACCAGAGAACCGCCGAAAAAGGAGATCTCCAAGTACTCAGGCATATATGCATATTGTACTATAATCCTGTAATAGTTGGGGGAAGGGGGAGCTAGAGGATTGTGAAAGGAAGTTACACCTTTTCAAACTTCTTTGACTGTCACGGGATATACCTGTCAAAGGCATGTACATAAATATCATGTATGTTATGTTATATACATATGTGTAAGATGTAGCATGAATTGTTTATTAAAATTTTTTTATTTCAGTCATTATCAATTAATTAATTTTTATTAATTTACAAATTGATTGAATGGTATTAAATACAATATCATCAAAAAGATTTAAAAATGAATTCAGCGACGGTTTGAACAATCCGACGACTTCTTGGCTTGACCACTTCAACTTAGGCAACTTCAGCGACTTTACGACAGAAACATATTTTGGCTATTTAACAACGTGCACGACGATTCGACCCACTAATTGATTCACGACTATTTGACAACTGCCCCGATGCACGATGACTCGGCAACTTCAACTTATGCACGATGATTTCTCTATTGCTACAATTGCGGCTACTTGACGTTCTCTCTATTCTTTCGACTACTTTTGTACTCCAGCAGGTTGCCAACCTTTACATTCGGCCATCTGACTACTCAGCGTCTGTCCCAGAAGTTAATAAATCATGGTTGTTTTCGACGTAGTCCCATAATTTTATATTGTCACCACCTGTTTTTATATTCGGACATTCTACCTGCGCTACCTTCCGTATATCATACCCGCAATTCCTTTTTACCACTATCACCTCATATGGACCAAGAAATGGACTAAATTCTTTCCGGCAACAAACTGCGTCCGTTTCACAGCATCCAGATCTCCTTCTTTATAGATGTATTCAGTTTTACTCTTTTTGTCATAATTATTTTTGTAAAGGTTTGAATTTTCTGTATTTGCTTCTTTGCTTCTTCGCAAGATTTCTGCCTCTCCGTGTCAAAGCTTTCTGCAAATTCTGACTCTAACACGCTAATAATTTGATCACTAACTTGGTTTTTCATTTGTACGTCGAACATCAACTCAAACGGCGACTTCTTGGTTGAGCTATACATTTGTGAATTGTTTGTTCGTTGGACTTACGGAACAAATTTATACCATTTTGAGGAATCTTCCGCGGACAGCTTTGAAATTATAGACAAAATTAATCTGTTAACACGTTCAATTTGCCCGTTGCCCCTAGCAACACCAGTGGCGGTCCAAACTTGTTCGATGGCATTTGACTTAATGTATTCCTCAAAGGTAGTTGAAATGAAAGCTCTCCCACGGTCGCTCCCGAAGCGAGAAGGCAGGCCGAAGACATTCGACAATTCTTGCAGTTTTTTACGTACCTCATCGCAGCTTGTACTCTTTTTCCTAAAAAATCCTCTTGTTTTCCGAGTTTCTTGTTATATAGCGAGTTTCTTGTTACACAGGCGTTGACTACTTGTGCTATTTTACGTTCTATGTTGGGAATCCAAAACTGCTAATGTGTGCTATGCATCATCATTTGAAGGGCAAAATGGCCAAGCAATCTACGTGTTTCAACTTATTTGCAACTCGAAAGTTGAAGTCTAGCAGGTACAAAATCTATCTGGCAACCTTTCGTGGTACATCCTTCTTTTTAATGGTTTGCGTAAACGCGGAACAATCGGTAACGAGCGTAAAGCTAACACCCAAAATGTAATTTCGGAATTTCTCGATCGCGAGGTAGGCTGCCTTGACCTCTAAAACATAGCTGTGGCGATTAGCGTCGTTAGGCGTTCTTTTCTTGCGCCAATAAAGTATAGGATGTAAGCTTCCATGGAACTTTTGCAACAGCGTCGCACTGAAACCGTCTTTCGAGGCATCAGTATGTAATTCTGTAGGAGCGTTTCTACAATAAATTCTCAAAACTGGTTTAACACATATTGCATTCTTCAACTTATTGATTGCTTTCAGTTCGTCAACTCCGACTTTAAAAGGCACAACCTTTTTCAAAAAGTTTGTCAGTGGCCGTGCTGTCTGTGCATTCCCTTCTATAAACTTTCGGAAAAATCCGGTGAATCCTAAAAAGGATTGCACCGCTTTCAGATTTTTCGGTGTGGCGAAATTTCCAATAGCGCTTGTTTTCTTTTAGCCAAGCTAAATTTGGCCACCTTCTATTGTATAGCCAAGAATGTCGATCTTGTTCTCCATTTGATGTTTAGGTTGTACTTGGACGCCACTGCCGCCAATAATTGCTTCAGCTTAGTGACACATTCTTCAGTCGTTTGTGCGTAGATGATAATGTCATCCACATAAATCTGCATCACATCTTGACCAACGAGATTTTGGAAGACGTAACTGATAAATCTTATTGAACTCATAAACGTTCTGCTTTGTGATAAATGTTGTAAATTTGCGACTTGGCTCGACAATGGCTACATGGAAAAAAGCTATTTTTAAAAAGCATGACGATGAACACTTTTGCTACTTGAAGCTTTTCGAGCACATCTTCAATAAGGAGTACTGGAAAGCAGTCTTTAAGCACCATGCTGTTTAACTGCCGAAAATTTCCGCCAATTCTGTACGTGTTATCTTTATTTTTTACAATGATAACTCTACTGGCAAAGTTAAACGTCGATTTGCGTACAACGCCATTTTGCAGCCATTCGTTAACTTGTTTTTTTTATGACATCACATTTAAGAGGTGGATGACGACTTGACTGCTGACGAAACGGCGTAATCTGACCATCTGGAACTATATTCAGGAACACAGGGCACTTAACATTCCTTTGCGTTGGTTTGTAATCATTTATTAGCGATCGTATTAGCGACTGGAACTGCGGCGGCGCGTTGATTTCTATTTTATTTTCCGAGACATTGTATACAGTTAGTTCATTCAATATATCACTACCCCCTTTGCCCCGACGTTTTTGTAAATTTGAAGCCACTTTCAGCGTTAAGCAGAAATTAGATGCAAAGTCATACTGAATTGCATTGTCAGGCACAACTACACATTTTTGATGAATTTCTACCCCGTCAACCCGCAAATTATCAACGAAGGCACCCATCGGCACAGTTTTATTGTTACTAAGTCCACTTAGTAATCTTTCTCGTTCTGTAGATCAATGCGTCTTATACACACAATTTTTGATTAAGATAACATCCGAACCAGTACCGACCAGACATTCAATTTCCTTACTATTGAGCTTAACTGTCTTATACCTTTTATTGTCTTTAATCACTTGAACGCGTTTTGAAAGCTGGGGACAGTTTTTAGAAATATGTCCAGTTCCATTTCACTTGAAACATTTCGTATCAGTTTTACAGTCATTTCTCAAATGGTCTGAGGGCCCACAATTAAAACGAGTTTTTTTTTCTCTCTGTGTACCTTTTTGACAGCAACGTATTGTTTATATTTCTTTCATTATTGTGCATCATAATTTTCGTAAAGCTCATGCTACGATTTGCAGCCGTACATACTGTATTTACATCCGCTTTTGACATTCAATCCGTCAAAAACGTAACGTACGACAGATTCACTATCAACTTTACCTAATGCTGCTATTTTTTCATGTTTTACGGGTATTCGTGGAACTTTTCGTTACTTTTTTCCTTTTTCGTTTAATTTCTTATGTACTTCGGCACTTGCAAACGTACGTTCAAATACTTTAAAAAGTTCGTTCTTTAGCTCTTCATATGTACTTACAAACACTGATTCGAGATGTACGAGGGCGGATTGATATTCAAGCTACCTAAGTCGAAAAAAGGCATTTTTTTTCAAAAACCATTTATTTCTCAAAATAGTCTCCTTTTACTTCGACACACTTAGTAAGACGATATTCCAACTTTTTTATACCATCTGAATAATACGATTTCGGGAACCCCTCAAAATACGCGTTAGTTTGGGTAATCACTTCTTCGTTTGAGATGAATCTGTTTCCTGCGAGCCATTTTTTCAAGTTTGGAAACAGGAAAAAGTCACTAGGAGCTAAATCTGGACTATAAGGTGGATGATTAACCAATTCGAAGTGTATTTCACGTGATTTTAGCATCGTATCTAATGCTGTATGAACCGGTGCGTTGTCTTGATGAAAGAGCATTTTTTTCTTCTTTAAATGTGGTCGTTTTTCCTTGATTGCATCAATCAATTGATCCAATAATGCACGATAATACTTTCCTGTGATTGTGGATCCTTTTTCAAGATAATCGATGAGCAATATTCCGTGTGCATCCCAAAATACAGTGGCCATAAGCTTGCCAGCCGATTTCACTGCCTTCGCCTTCTTCGGAGCACTTCCACCAGCTTCCACCCATTGTTTCGATTGATTTTTGGTTTCAGGTGTGTAGTGGTCCCACGTTTCATCAACAGTTATTAATCGACGCAAAAAATCAACAGGATTACGCTTTATCATGTCCAAACACCGCTGTGAAGTGGTCTGTCGAACTCGATTTTTTCGACACTGAGCAAACGCGGCACCCATCTTGCCGATAGCTTTTTCATATGCAAATGTTCATGCAAAATATTGAACACACGTTCATATGATATGTTTACCATTTCAACAATCACACGCAACTTGACTTGGCGATCATTCATAACGATATCGAGGATTTTCTTGATGTTTTCTTCAGTTACCACCTCTTTTGGCCTTCCTGTTGATGGTATTGTTGCAGTGCTTGTTCGGCCGCGTTTAAACTCAGCAATCCAATATTTTACCATGTAATCTGACGGAGCAGACTCACCGTAATGTTTATCGAGCTTTTCTTTTGTCTCTTTCGCCGTTTTCCCTTTCAAATAATAGTGTTTAATCACTGCACGAAATTCGCTTTTTTCCATTTTTCAAGAAACACAAAAGTTGCTTACTTCAAACGACTACAACAAATAAACTAATCGATGAATTTGGGTGAAATTTTATCAGCTGACGTTTGACAGATCGCAATTTCTAAAAAAGAAAAGTTTTTGTTTTTGTGCTGCCCTCTAGCGCTAGGTAGCTTCAATTTCAATCCTCCCTCGTATTACCCTCCATCTGCGCTTCCGAAATTGCTTTAGATTTGGCCACTCTACCAATTTCTTCAAAAACGATAAATTATGTGGGACCTGTGCTAACAAAGAGCATTTGTGCTTGAACGAAAAGTGCACAAACACAATGCTGTGCATCAACTGCAAAGAGAGCAACTTACGGGACAACAACAACTTTGGTTTTTCTAGAATATGCCCAGTCTTCATTAAGAATAAAGAACTGCCGAAATTATAACTATTCAAAAAGAGATATGAAAACAGCCAAAAAAATATTCGAGGATTGCAACAAAATGTTAAGAATATACTCGTCCGCCCTGTAACACAATGACAACAAAAATAACAATATAACTCAAAATTATTCGACTGCCAGATCTACAATGTCACAAGTCTCGCAACAACGGTCATTCAGTGGAACATCTACATCAAAACTGTCACACTAGAAAGCTTCTATTATTCAACTAGTAAAATCTGGCCATTCACAGGTCTCATACAGCTACATAAGCGATGAAGCAGACTCCACATCCAAATCAACTGTTTATAACTTAAGATCGGAAAATAAAATTAAAATATTAACGGTTAACGCATCATAGATACTCAAATCACAATTGAAAGCAATGAATACCAAACCTAATAATAAAAAATAAATTAATTCATCATGTAGACAACAACGAGCTCCTGAGGACGATACGATGCTAGATGACTTTTTATTGACTATAATTGTAATTGGTAACTACCCTAATTGTTTAAAATATTTTTGTATGTACTTAATACCAAATTTACTCGTAAAACTTTGAATTTATAAGATTCATTGTACAACAGTACTATCCATAATCCAATGGACCATGAGTGGATATGCCAATAATTACAACGAGTTATTAATTACAATCAAATAATACAATCCAAAGCTTATTTCAATTAAGAATCCCATCTACACTCCGTCTCCAATATCCCAATCCCAATTAATTACAGCATATACTCTTTAAATACTTCGAATTCATCTTATGGAGGAGTTGCTTTGCTAGTACACAACTCAATCCACCATAAACAAATCCCTCTCTGTAACAGCTTTGATTCGATAACAATTGAAGTCTACTCGAAGCTCAAATTTAATATAACATCAGCATACATATCACCACAAACAACAGTTAATTTATCTAACCGTAGAAATGTTTTCAACTCTCTTAGCAACCCATCGTTAATAACTGGAGATTTCAACAGTTGGCACAGTAGCTGGGGCTCTCCTAAGAACAACAAAAAGGCACAATTCTTTCTAAATTTGTCAATCAATCAAACCTTGTGTTACTCAATAACGAATCTCCGACGCAATTCAACACCCGCAATACTTTAACTCTCATTGATTTATCTTTCTGTTCTCCCAATTTTGCAGTTAACTCAGAATGGAATGTGAGCGACGACCTCTCCGGCAGTAATCATTTTTCAAGAATTATTGATTTCTTTCCCACAAATTCTCATATAAATTCCACATCTCGCCCTCGATTCTTAACAGATTCAGTCGATTGCCCTTTATTCAGTCAAAACTGTATCAAACACGATTCCACTCGTATCATCAGCTCAAATACCAATAAAGAAGCTGCCAGTATAAAAAAATTATTCTCCAATCGTCTAATGTGTCAATACCACAATCCTCTGGGAAAAATAAAAATTATAACGTTCCCTGGTGGCACCCACGTCTAGATCAACTCAAAAAGGATAAAAGCGTACACTGGCATACCTTTCAAAGAAACAGGAATCTAACAAATATCTTTAATTACAAAAAAGCTAGAGCCAAACTAAAATGCGAGATTAGGTTAGCTAAAAACAATCAATTAATAATTTTACAGCCGAAATAAACCCAACGACGCCAATTGCGAAAATTTGGACGAATATAAGGCGATTCTGTAGTTATAAAAGCACCCATGGTGTACATTGCATTCACGACCCAAACTCTCCCTCCCACATATAAAACACATATTTCCAATATTTTTAACGAATACTGGTCTAACAATTCTTCCGACTAACAGTTTCCAATATTGTTCCAACCAGCAAAATATAAAATAATTAACAATTACAATTACTCCGCAAACCATGCACTACTGCCCTCTTAATTGATCAAGAAATCAACCTACTAGAATTTTCGTCAGCTCTAAACAAAGCCCGGTATTGACAAAATCAATTATTTCATGATACGAAAAGCAAGTACTATAATGAAGTACAAACTGGTTAGTTTTTACAACAACGTTTTAATAACTACATCCCCCAACAATACAATACTAGTCTTTTAATCCCTATATTAAAACCAAAAAGTGACAAAACCGAAACGAAATCATACAGGCCGATATCCCTTAACCCATGCTTATCAAAAGTACTCGACAAAATAATTGCCAATAGACTATGGTGGTTTGTCAGAACTAATAAACTACTCAATAGTCATCAAATGGGATTCAAAAGAGGCAAATCGACAACAGATACCCTAGTGTATCTATATTATCTGATTGCAAACCGATCTATAATTTGACTAGATTTCGAAAAAGCCTTCGATAAAATAGGTATCCACACGGTCATTGATCAACTCATCGAATGGAAAGTAGGACCAAAAGTATCAACTATGTAAAATGTTTCATGACCAATAGACAAATTTTAGTGAAAATTGGTAAAGAAATCTTCTACCACTCCACAACGGTATACCCCAAGGATCCCCTCTCTCGGTAATTCTCTTCCTAATAGCCTACAATAAACTGAGCCACACCATAGCATTGCAAAAGGATATCGATTTCTGCGCTTACGCAATATCATAGTCCAATCGACCCAAAACAAAAACCCTTCAATAGATCTTATAACTCTATTTCAAAATATATCTAACTGAAGTGAAAACTCCGGCGCTGTTCTTTCTAAAAAAAAATGCAAATTCATACACATTTGCCGCAAACACAACTGCACCATCAGAGCTAATAGCCTCCAAAGTCCCGAGATTAATAAATTAAAAATCCTCGCTACAGTCATCAACAAGAGATATAGCTGGAACAGCCATATTGAATATCTTATAGTATCCTTACCAAGCATCTAAATGTAGTGAAGTGTCTATCTAGCGCAAAGTTTAACTGCTCGACCTACTCTCTGACCCAAGTCGTAAAATCTCTAATTATCGCTAAAATTACCTACGGTTTAGTTTTTTATGGATTTTTTAGTAATTCACTTCTCAAGAAACTAAAAAGTCTCTACAACTCGGCGATTAGAATCGCACTTGGGGCTTTTCGTTCTACGCCGAAACACAATCTGTTTTTCGAGCCTAACTTACTCACCCTCGAGAATCATAGGAAACTACAACTTAAACTAACGAAAACAATTCTTCACAGCAACAATACTCCTCTACTGAGTCTAGTATAAATTCTCAAGAAAAACGCTAACGTACCAAAAATTTCTTCAACATTAGCAAGAATTTTAAAAAGTGCTTAAAAAACCGATATTCCAAACTCCCCTCTCACTCACATGATCCAACTACTCTCGCCATGGCATCTAAAACCATCAGCAATCAATACTTTATTACATAAATTCATAAAATCCAATACACATCGTACAGTTTCGATCCCTATTCTTTGAGCTAAAGGAACAACTAACAGATCACTTCTTTATTTCAAAATCAGAAGAAATTACAAGCAACAGCGTCACTGACGAAACTAAAGTTAATAAATTGGGTGTGCTCCCTAGCTGTAATTCTCTATTTTCAGCCGAAATAATTACAATTTACGAAGCCATAAAATATGCCAAATGTACGGCAACTTTGCCATATGTACTGATTCCCTTTCCTTCCTTCACGACCTATCTAATTCACAGAACAATGAATTCTATGCTACACACATTAGATCCGTTTTGATCGCAAAACAGCCAAAAATTACCTAAATTTGGGTTCCAGGCCATTTTTAAATATAAAGTAATGAATTCACGGATCACGCTGCAAAATACGCGTGCGCTGCTCCTATGACTAACTACAATTTCTCCGACATCAAACACTTGCTGAAAATATACCACATCGATAAACATAAGCAGATTTGGAACGTTTCCTCGACCTAGTATAAAGATATAAACCCAAACCGAATTTCTCTTGTCGATTATTTACCTCGTACCACAGACACAACCAGCAGACTGGACAGCATAAAATTACTGACTCAGATTAAGTCATTCAAATATTTCTCACGGAGACCTGTTGAATATTGAACCCAAGTCCATATGCAACTACATACATTATCCAAACTCCTAGCAGTATTCTATCACATTACCTCCGTGAATGTCGAGAACTGAACCGCTTAAGATGTTATATCTTTCAGCATGATGATCCTGTATCCCTTCTCTCTAACCCCTCCCATAAGATATTGATAAAATCTGGAAATTTTTGAAAACATTACCTAATTTAATTGACCCTCGTTGACTCACTCTTTTTACCCATAAGCATCGGAAGGCCATTGTTGCTATTGCTGCTATATCTATATTATTATTATTATTATTATTATTATTATTATTATTATTATTATTATTATTATTATTATTATTATTACACTTTATTCTAATAAATTAATTATTACAATAAATACAATTAATGAGTACTGGCTGCCAGGGCCTTCGACTCGATCTTAATCTATTATTATTTAAAATTTTATTTTTGAAATTTATACAACTTAAAAAGGGTTCTATTAATTTTATACTATCTAGAGTCACATTTTTTAAAAGATTACTAGGGACTTCCGTACCAAATACATCCCTTCTAATGGCTTTGAATGCTCTGCATTCGTTCAGTAAATGAGTTGCTTATTTATAATTATCTATTAATTCAGTTAATTCACTAATTTTATTAATAAATAAATGAAATAAATAACTTAATTTTCTTACATTTGATATTCAATTTCAACTAAAAAGTCTTAGTGTAGTCCCTAGCCTTTTGTCGAAATGTCCCAGTAGAGTCGGAAAAACTTAAATTATTGTCTCTACTGGGATGCCTTAGTGGCACAGTGGAGTCAGTAAAAATGTTAAACCATTGATTCTGCCTTTGTAAACGTATGTCCTAGTGGAGTTGTTGAAAACATGAATCCACTGGCTCTGAATACATAAGTTAAAGTCCCAGTGGAGCCGGCAAAAACAATAGCCACTGTTTCTGTCTCTGTTAACTTGTGTCCCAGTGAAGTCTTAAACCACTGGATATGTCTGCGTAAGTTGAAGACTCATTTGAATTGGTAAAACTACCTACAGCCTATGTATGCTCATGCTTGTTAAAAGCCATAGATCGCAGTTATTAAACTTCGTGTTGCGTATGGTTGTTGTTGGCTTATTTTCTTCTCAGTTTGCATTATTAGGTGCCGAAACTAGTATCTGTTTTAGGGGAATTGTTGCAAAGAGAGAGAATTTGTCCACATTTTAGTTTAGCGTGGTTTGAGTTTTGTATGGGTGAAAAATATGTATATGTGGCGAATTCGTCCCAAGTATTATATAGTAGGTGTATTCAGTTGATAAAGCAAAAAAGCAAAGCACGAAGCATAAAAGCAGAAAAACTAAAATAATATCACATTTGCTCTATTACAAAAACAAATATCTACATCATAAATTGCATAGCATAGCAAAAGCAGTTTTAAAAAATAGAAGTAAATAAAATAATGCAATTTTTAAAAGAAAATCCAAACTTAGAGGTAAGCTTAAAATTCTTGTAAATTGCGATACAATTTTTATCTCTTTCATTTCAGCAACCTACTGCGCAAATATTTTTTAAAAGATGTCTTTCCACAGCTAATATTAGTGCCTCTTGGGATTTTGTGATGTGGAAAGTGAGACACCTGCAAAAACAATCACTAATGGTTAAGATAGGGAAATATCCACTGGCGCAAAGGAAAAAGACATAAGTGGTTGAAGTTAAATATTTTAATCTAAGCTTACCTAGTAATAAATTATTTTCCTTGCAGCAAAAGTCAATCAACAAAATCTGCCCACAATATCCAGAACTGCAACAAATTTTATGTCACATTCGTTGCAGTTATGACAGTCAGACAGCTGGCGACACATCGATGGTTTTGAGGATCTATATTACCTTTACAAGCCGAGTTCGAAGAAGAATTTACGAAGACAGCACGAATGCATCAAAACAAGTAGAATATTCAAAAGCAAGTGCTTTCACAATTTATGAAGGACCATCACCTATCATCACCACAGCGCGCAGCTCGGAAAACTACGTTCAGTAAAAATTTGAAGCGAAATGCACTGAGAGACATGATGTCGGTTCTGGCGCAGGCACAAGATGACCGCAATGAAAATATACGCATGAAGATTAATCTAGACCGCGAGTTGAAAATGGAATATACTGGGGAAAAATTGCTAGTTACCTTAGAGTTAAAAAAAAATGAAATTCAATTACACAAAATTAGAAAATCATAAGAAACTAAAAAGACTTGAAATAGAATCGAAAGAGAGAATAACTAGACTTGAATTAGAATTAAAATATAAACTTGTTAATATCTAAAAATGTATATAATTTATTTCCTTATTTTTTTTTCTTTTTATATGAATTAATATTTGTTTTGTGATATGGGATCATTATTTTGTGATTTTGGCAATGAAATATATGATGCTACATTAAAAAAGTGTCTTTATTTAATACAAATTTATAAGAAATATATAAATTAAATACCGCTTTTTAGCCGAATATATTGTTACGAAATTGCCCTCTTGACAATTTACTCTGTTACAAAATTGCCCTCCTGACAATTTCTCTAACTCTCTGTACTCGGACTCGTACCACTGGATTGTGTAGTAATCAAACAATCGCTGGTTAAATTAAAATAATTAGCTTTATTTAATTATTGCTATTTACACATTTAATATTAGGCTTAAAGTTTACTTATTTATTATTTGCACTTTATTTCACAAACCATTAGTCACTTTATTTAATAATGAATTTCACCACTTTGTAAATCACAAATACTGCTGCTTTGATTATAATGCTAGATGTGCACACTGTTACGGTCTCTGATCTACTGTATTCGACTTTGAACAGTCTTGTCGCTTTTATAGTTTTCGAATGGTTGGTGTAGAAACTTCCACGCTATTCTCGTATATTCTAGAAGCTTCTATCCTCTTCGACAGAAGTCGAGAATATTCTTTTTGATATTACCGACAGATGGTTCTTGAATAAGCTTTTATTCGAATAGTTCGCATCTTGACTCACAGGGGGCACTCATTCTCCAGATGGGATCCTAAAAATATGCTATCCCGTTTCACGGATATGCAATCACGTTTCACTGCCCTCCGCTTAATCTTGTTCGTCCCGAACAAGGATAGTACTGCAACCTTTATAAAAATATAACCTCTCTAAATGAACGACTTTCATTTTGCTCCTGGCATTTCTCGCCAACTCGATGCGGTATACTACATCGTTGAGCCGCTTTATCACCTTATAAGGGCCTTCCCAGTGTGTTTGCAGTTTTGGCGATAATCCCTTTTTCCTTTGCGGATTATGAAGCATAACTAGCTGCCCTTCCTGAAATCCCTTGGAGTTTGCTCGTAGATCATATCTGGCTTTCATTTTATCACTCATCAGTTGTGTGCGCTTTCTGATGATTCCATGAATTTCATTCAGCTGTCTTCGTTTGTCAGCTACATAACTGCTACCTGAAACTTCCGTAGATGAGTAGGCACCGAACTTCAGATCTGCAGGCAATCTTATGTCACAACCGAAAATAGCCTTAGCTGGTGTTGTAGATGTTGTATCGTGAGTTGCCGATCGTTATGCCATTAAGAAGAGGGGTATGTGTTGGTCCCAATCTTTCTGGTTTCTGTCCACGACTTTCCTTAGGTGTTCCTCAAGCGTACGATTAAATCTTTCAACCATTCCATCGGATTGTGGGTGCAAAGGGGTTGTACGAGTTTTGCGTATGCCCATCAATTCACTCATTTCGCTGAATATTGTTGACTCGATATTTCTGCCTTGATCCGAGTGCAACTCGAATCTGCAGACCCAATTATTGATAAATGCATCTGCAACGGTCTTAGCTTCTTGATCGGGAATGGGGTATACTTCTGGCCATTTACTAAAATAGTCGATTACGACGAGAACATATTTGTTGCCGGAATCACTAATTGGAAACGGACCTGCTATGTCCATTGCAATACGTTCAAATGGCGCTCCCACATTGTATAAATGCATCTTCCCCTGGCTGCGACGGCTCGGTCCCTTGGCAGCTGTACACTTTTCACAAGCACTAATCCAGTCAACTACCGATTGCTGGCAACCAACCCAATAAAATCGTGTTTTAATTTTCTCCACTGTTTTTGTTATTCCCAAATGCCCTCCGCTTGGCCCACTATGGTATTCCTTGAGAATTTCGCTTATTCTTGCCTTGGGTACCACAATCAAGTTCTTCGTGGTTTTTCCATCTTCGCTCTCCCACAGGCGGAATAGGCATCCATCTTGCAGCTTTAAGCTATTCCATTGAGCCCAATATGCTTTAGTTATGGGGCTTTCAGTCGAGATTTCGTTCCAATCAGGCCGTTTTCCTTCACTCTTACTTGATACGATTTTTGCCAAATCTGGGTCATTTCGTTGTTCTTCTTTTATCTTTTCCGCTGTCCATTCATCATCTGGTAAAACAGCCATTAAGCGCACATCGACTACTCCTTCTTTCCCTTCAGCTTTAGAACAGTGCTTACATTCCATACTGCAAGGACGTCGTGATAGTGCATCAGCATTCCCGTGGTTTCCGCCTCTGCGATGTTCTATTGTGAAATCGTAGCTTTGAAGTCTCTCAATCCATCTCGCAACCTGACCTTCGGGATTTTTGAACTGTAATAGCCAGCGCAGAGCAGCGTGATCCGTTCTCAACAAGAACTTTTGCCCATACAAGTACTTGTTAAAGTGCTTCACGCACTGCATAACCGCCAAAATTTGTCTCCGTGTTACACAGTAATTTCGCTCTGGCGTTGATAAGATCTTGCTGAAGTAGGCTATTACTCTTTCATGTCCGTCAATAACTTGCGACAGGACACCTCCAATCCCGAATCCACTTGCATCTGTATCCAAAATAAATTTTTCGCCAGGTATTGGATACGCAAGGATCGGAGCTGTACACAATAGCTCTTTCAATCTGTTGAATGCCTTCTCCTTTTCGCTTTTCCACTCAAAAGGACAATTTTTCCTCGTTAATGCATGCAGACTACCAGCCACATCCGCAAAGCCTGGAACAAAGCGTCTGTAATAGGTGCAAAGACCCAAGAAGCTGCGTAGCTCATGCAAACTAGTTGGTCTTGGCCACTCCCTTACTGAGTCTATCTTATCTGGATCTGTGTGTACTCCTTCAGGTGTGACTTTATGTCCAAGGTACTTGACTTCTTTCTTGAAGAACGAGCATTTCTTTGCGCTCAGCTTCAACCCTGAAGCTCCTAATCGCATCAATACTTCTTCCAAATTCTTCAAGTGGTCCTCGAAGTCCTTTCCCATAACGATGATGTCATCTAAGTACACCAGACACGTTTTCCAGTGGAGAACCTTTAGCACATGTTCCATTAAGCGTTCAAATGTAGCTGGAGCATTACACAGACCGAATGGCATCACCAAAAATTGCCATAGTCCATCACCGGCACTGAATGCTGTCTTTTCCTTGTCTTGTTCGTCGACTGCCACTTGCCAATATCCGCTTTGTAAATCCAGCGTTGAGAACCAATTTGAACCAGAAAGTGTGTCCAACGTATCGTCGATTCGAAGTAATAGATAACTATCTTTCTTCGTTACCTCATTTAGTTTACGATAATCTACACAGAAACGTGTGGAGCCATCCTTCTTCTTGACTAATACCACTGGAGAACTCCTGGGGCTCGCTGATGGCTCTATGACGTTGTTCTGATGCATTTCCTTCAGCAATACATTCACCTCTTCTCTCTTTGCCAGAGGTATTCTTCTTGACGCTTGACGAATGGGTTTGGCATCACCAGTGTTGATTGTGTGTTTCACCATCTTTGTTCTGCCTTCGTTTTTACCCTTTTCAGCAAATACTGACCAATGTCTTGCCAAAAGTTGGCTGGCAGTCTTCCTCTGCTCTGTGGATAAGTCTTTGCTCCATTCTTTCGTGAGATCGTCGAGTACCTTTTTATCAGCTGGTATCTTCATTTTTGTGTCTTGCGGCTGGCTTTCACAGTTAACAATTGCCGAAATTGCCCGGCGATTTCCAATTATCTGTCCTTTCTCTATGGTTTTAGCGGAATTTGCAAGATTGACCACTCTTACTGGCACTATTCTGTTCTGCTGTTCTGCTACGAGGGTTTTTCCAATGATGACGTCATCCAGTACAAATTTTTCATCCGTCTCCACAACCCACAACTTGTTCTTCTCCACATCTCCGTCCATTTTGGCCCATATGACTGCCTCTGACTTTGCTGGGATTTTTGTCCGCCGCGATACAATAGCTTGTCGGATACCTCCATACTTATCCTCACCAACGGATAACGGTATTTCGGTGTTCGCATACTTCAACATTCGGCATTTCAAATCTAGGGTGAATCCATTCCGAATCATAAAATCCACACCTAAGATTAATTCGTCCACAATATCCGCAACTACAAACTCGTGCGTCACTGTTGTGGTGCCGATAGTTATATTCCGTGTAACTTTTCCCAGTACCGGTGCATCATCTCCAGTTGCCGTACGCAATCTTATTCCCTGAAGCGGTTCGATTCCCAGAACGAGATCCCTTCTAATTATGGAATGTGATGCACCCGTATCCAATGTTACCACGATTTTTCTTCCATTTACTACGCTGTCGCCAGTTAGGCTGTTGATTTTCCGTGCCATCTGAGAACGAAGATTCTGGGAGTCAGATCAAGCCCCTCGAGACTGACTCCATCTAGTTTGTCGACGGCTTTTCAACATTTTCTGATTCCCTACTTTGGAATCTGACTTGCTTTGGAGGTCTTACCGGTGAGCGTGATCTAGAACGTTTCCGTCTCGATTGGCAATTACGGGCCATGTGTCCGACCTCTCCGCAGGTGAAGCATTTCCCCGTGAAACTTTGGCCGCTTTCCACTTGTACCTGACGGGCTCTGTATACTGGCTGGCACACCAAGGCTGCTGTCTCTGAAGTTAAAGCGCTAGCTACTGTCTCCATATATGTAGCTTTCGGATTAGTTATTGCAGAACGCTTTATCTCCGCATCGCGAATGCCATATACAAAGGTGTCCATCATACACTTCTCAGTGATCTCTCATGGGTAGGCAAGATGAGCCAACCGTTCCACTTCCGCCGCAAACTGTTGTAGAGACTCACCACTCTTCTGTACACGTGTTCGTAGCTCTACTTGGTACATCTGCTTGCGATGTTCACTACCATACTTGCGCTGAACGGCATTCATCAAGCTTTCATAGCAGTCTCGCAGACTTTCTGAGATAGTTTGAAGCACATCAGCGGCAGCACCTTTCAACGAAACGGTTAATGCAGCCACTTTTTCGCTAGTGGTAGTCTCAAACTGCATTCTGAAGACACTAAATGTTGTGGTTCCATCATAGGTAGGAGGCTTCAGTTTTATTGAGGATAAAGCTGTCACAGGCAATGCACCTTCCTGTAGTAGGTGAATTCTTTGCTCTATTTGTTACTTCAATTCGTTCTGCTTTTGTACTACAGATTTTTCGAATGATTCTTGCCATGTCTCAATTTCACAAACATTCCTGTCTACCATCTCGGACATTTCTTTCATCTGCTGTGAGTTTTGTTCCGCTAGTAGAGCAAGTCGTATTTCACTCTGCTGTAACTGTTCTTTAACATCCTCTCTGACAGCTTGAGCATTTTGTTGTAATCGCTCCTGTATCCTATCGTCGACTGCTTGCTTCAGGGTTTCAGCATTTTGTTATAATTGTTCCTTGACAGCTTGAGAATTTTGTTGTAACTGCTGCTGCATCTTTTCATCTCGCTGCTGCATCTTTTCATCTCGCTGCTGCATATCCTGTTTGAAGGATTGTATTACCCCTATGAGTGCGCTCATGTCAAAGTTACCCGTGTTAGTTTCTTGCGGCGTTTCTTCGTGTCGAGATGTCGTTGCGTCTTCACATTGGAATTCTTACTCATCGACGTCTATACCCTGCTCCTCTAAAGCGCTTCTTAATCGCACCTGGAGCTCCGCTTTAAGCCCTTGTGTTTGCAAATTTAAGCGCTCAAGATCCTTCTTGAGCTGCTCCAATCTCAGTTTTTCGAATTTAACCATTGTTTATTACAGATACACAAACCCACTTCTGACACCAATTGTTACGAAATTGCCCTCTTGACAATTTACTCTGTTACAAAATTGCCCTCCTGACAATTTCTCTAACTCTCTGTACTCGGACTCGTACCACTGGATTGTGTAGTAATCAAACAATCGCTGGTTAAATTAAAATAATTAGCTTTATTTAATTATTGCTATTTACACATTTAATATTAGGCTTAAAGTTTACTTAGTTATTATTTGCACTTTATTTCACAAACCATTAGTCACTTTATTTAATAATGAATTTCACCACTTTGTAAATCACAAATACTGCTGCTTTGATTATAATGCTAGATGTGCACACTGTTACGGTCTCTGATCTACTGTATTCGACTTTGAACAGTCTTGTCGCTTTTATAGTTTTCGAATGGTTGGTGTAGAAACTTCCACGCTATTCTCGTATATTCTAGAAGCTTCTATCCTCTTCGACAGAAGTCGAGAATATTCTTTTTGATATTACCGACAGATGGTTCTTGAATAAGCTTTTATTCGAATAGTTCGCATCTTGACTCACAGGGGCACTCATTCTCCAGATGGGATCCTAAAAATATGCTATCCCGTTTCACTGATATGCAATCACGTTTCAATATGTTTATATATCGCTTCACGTTTGTTTGAAAAGCGATTGGTAGTCTCGAAGTTTCTTATATTCTTTAAATCGTTATTATTATCATCAAAACTTTCAAAACTGTAATAAGACAAGTCAACATGTGGTATTAAAATATTATAAAGAATGCATGATACTATTCAAATAAATAGGGGCATCACAATAGATCTTTCAGGTCGCAGTGTATATAACACCCTTAAATATATCTATGTATCTATGCATGATACTACAATCCACAGGTAACATAACTTAATGCTGTGTTCATTCGTAATGCATTGTAAAGGCTACAAAAGTAAATCGAAAGTGACAGCAAACAACGCCATATTTTTTCCCGCTCTTTTGACATTTCTCTTCAGTAAGGTTTGCCATTTCATCATGCAAAGATATACGAGCCAACAACGAGTCGAAATTATTAAAATTTACTACCGAAATTCGGAGTCAGTCGCCTCAACTTTAAGAGCGCTACGTCCTATTTATGGTCGTCATAATTGTCCTTGCAGATAACCAATTGAGCGTCTAGTGGAAAAATTTGAATCCACAGGCACAGTACAAAATGTTCCCGTGCCAGTGAGACAAAGAAGTGCCCGTAGTGTCGAGAATATTGCTGCCGCTGAGGCTTCAGTTCAAGAAAGCCCAAATGTGTCTCTCACACGTCGTTCTCAAGCGTTGGGCATCTCTGTGACGTCGTTGTGGCGAATTTTGCGAAAAGATCTTGGCCTACATCCTTACAAGATCAAATTGACGCAAGAACTGAAGCCGCTTGACCGCTAAGCGTCGTATGTTCGTGATTTGGGCTGAGCAACAACTTGAAAATGATTCGGATTTTCATCGGAAAATCATCTTCAGCGATAAGGCTCATTTCTGGCTGAATGGCTTCGTCAATAAGCAAAATATGCATTATTGGTTAGACAGCAATCCACACGTACTCCGTGAGTCATCATTGCATCCCGAAAAAATTACGGTTTGGTGCGGTTTATGGGCCGGCGGCGTCATTGGGCCGTACTTCTTCCGTGATGAGCAAGACCGGCACATTACTGTGAATGCGAATCGCTACCGTTCAATGATATCCGAATATTTTTGGCCCCAATTGGATAATATGGACTTGGAGGACATGTGGTTCCAACAGGACGGCGCCACAAGCCACACAGCGAATGCCACAATCAATTTACTGCAAACCAAGTTTGGTGAACGTGTTATCTCACGAAATGGCCCAGTCGATTGGCCGCCTCGGTCGTGCAATTTGACGCCGTTAGATAATTTCCTGTGGGGCTACGTCAAGTCTATGGTCTATGCCAACAAGCCAGCGACGATTGATGAACTTCGTACGAATATCGAACGTGAAATTGCAGCAGTATCGGCCGATTTATGCTTGAAAACCGTTGAAAATTGGGTTCAGCGTCTGGACTTCTGCAAGCGTGCCCGTGGTGGCCATGCAAAAGAAATCGAGTTCCATACATAATAGCATCGAACGTACTTTCCCAGGAATAAAGAATTTCATTGATATCTAAAACCGGTTTTGTTTTATTTAAAAAGCTTTTGTAGCGCTCTTATTGAAAAACCCGTTATATTACAAGTCATAGTGTTGGGACGCGTGTGGTTTTGCTCCGTAGTCTAGCATTTTTTGGGTAGATGCAGTGAGAAAGTGGTTGAAAAGTGCGTTAGTGTAGTGCTCTATGAATACAATTCGGGTGTGCTGCCTGGGACATGTATCCAATTTGTTTCCAAAGCCTGAAATGGACGTGGAATGACAAATAAAAATCTAAATTTAGGGAAAAAATTAAACAAAAACAAAAACGCTTAACTTACCATCAATTATATTTGTCACAGCTGCTGTACTCTTCACACAAAAAATTGGCAGGAGTTGCCACCTGTGTCAGTAAGTTGTATTGATTGGTGATGCCACTTAAATTTAATTTAAAAATTCTTCAGAATTGCATTTGTTTGAAAAATATTTTTCACTCATACGAAGTCAGTTCACTCATAAGATCAGTGAATTAATAGTGTGTGATATACAATGATGTTCACTTTTGTATTCAAAACGTGAAGTATTAAGCTTTACGTCATTTGAAAGCGACAACAAAATACTTTATCGCAAATCCTAAAAGTAGGCTTCAAACATTCTGTTAGTATCTACTAGTATATCATTATTTTACGTATATAGTAGCTAATTGTAATTAGTATATAATATCAAATTATAATCATTGAGCTACCTTATTGGTATCATGGAAAGCTTTCGCACCCCGCCGCCTGGTGATGGAGGTGTGATTGACCAACCTAACCCACAACTGCTGCAAAGCTATGCACCAGGGGAAAATCAGCTGCTTATTAGAATTCAAAATCTAGAAATGCTTTGTGTAAAGCTACAAAAAGAGAACGCTGAATTAAAACTTCAACTAAACGATAATATAGATATCAGCACATCAACATCAAAACCAAACTCTGAAAAAGATTCCAAAAATTATGAAACTGATGAAGAAGAATTAGCTTTGGAAACCTACTGGATTCTAAAGAAATCGAAACCTTCAAAAAAAAGGAAAGCAGAGTCTTCGCCTGAGTGCGTTATTAACCAATCGGAGAATGCAATTAAAATCGCAAATTTGGTATCAAACTGTGAAACAAAAAAACAATTGCCTCGTCCACCTCCCATAATGATTTCAAATATCGATAAGTACCAACAAATCTACAGCTGCATCCTAAAAGCTGCAAAAGAACAATTCCTTATCAAGTTACTCAGTAATGGAGTCTACAAAATTAATGTTTTCAATATTGAAGACTACAGGGCTTTAACAAAAATGCTTACGGATACAAATACACCATGGTATTCGTACGAAAACAAACAAGACAGACCAATAAAAGTGGTAATAAAAAATTTGCATCCTTCTTGGGATACGAAATCATTTATGGATGATCTTAAAAAACAGGGTTTTAAAGCAATCGCTGCTATAAACAAGCTAAAATAGCATACAAAAGAACCAATGAACATGTTTCTTGTGTCTTTTGATGCATCTGATGAAATAAATAAAATTTTTCAGATTACAAAAATCTTAAATACAATAGTAACTGTTGAACCAGTCAAACAGCAACAAACTATACCGCAGTGCAAAAGCTGCCAAGCACTTAGACACACAAAAAACAACTGTGGAAGACAGCCACGTTGTGTAAAATGCGCGGGTAAGCATATCACAGATAAAAATGAAAAACCGTCTACAATGCAACCGAAGTGCTCAAACTGCGGTGGTGAGCACCCAGCAAGCTACCGGGGTTGTGTGATAGCCAAAGAATTACAAAAAATTAGAAATAACTCCAAAAGTACTATCAATAAAGATAAATTTAAAAAGCAACAACCGCAAACTGCTACAATAACACTAATAACTGCATATCAGGAAGCAAGCACTTCAAACTTGCAAGTAAGACAAAAACGTGATAAAGAAAATCATTCACAAACAAACAACAAACCACAAACCACATATGCACAAATTGCTAAAGATAGCAAAACCAAATCAACCTCAGATATTGATGCTTTACAACAAATTTTGGCTAAATTAAATAAACAAGCTGAGTTTAACAAACAACTTGAAAAGCGTCTTAGCCGTCTTGAATCAAAGATCAAAATATCAAAAAATGATTAAATCCATAAAAAGTATGTTATGAAATGCTAATGGTCTTTCCAAACATCAAAACGAATTAGAATTGGTACTTAAAACTCAAAATATTGATATTTGCCTCATTACAGAAACGCATTGTACGAAAGAATCATTCACGAAAATTACAAATTTTGAAGTATATCACACAATTCATCCGAACAATTGTGCTCGAGGTGGTAGTGTAGTCATAGTTCGAAAGAATATCAAGCATTATGAAGGATTGAAAATAACTACAGATGAATTCCAAGTGACTTCGATAGTAATTGAGGTCGACCACCAACCACTTACTATCGCTGCTTTATATAGTCCACCACGACGCAATATTTACAACGAAAAGTATAAAGAATTACTTAAGCTCCTTGGCGATAAATTTATTCTTGGAGGTGATTTCAACGCAAAACACACCTACTGGGGTTCACGACTAATCACGATCAAAGGGCGAGAACTTCTCAAGGCACTACAATCGACTGGTTGTGATAAAATATCTACAGGAAAACCCACCTATTGGCCTACTGATCATAACAAAATTCCAGACCTCATTGACTTCTTTATATTGAGAAAGTTCGCTAAAAGTTACATAATGGTTCAAGATGGATTCGAAATGAGCTCAGACCATTCACCAATTTATATAATAATTAGCACTACTACAATTAGTAAAGAACAACCACATGTCTTAGTAAATAAGCGAACCAATTGGCCTTATATTAAAAGCATTATGAATAGCACAGCAACATGGCAAAATACCTGTATAGAAAGCACGGAGCAACTGGAAGATGAGGTGATAAATTTCACTCAATGCATACAGAATGCATGCTGGCGAAGTACTCCCAAGCTAAAAGCAATTTTTCCTGGCTGTAACTACCCAAGCGAGATAATGGCTTTGGTTAAAATTAAGCGCCAACTTCGACGTAAATGGCAGATGACCAGATCAGCAGCTGATAAAACTCAACAAAGGATTTAAAACTGACTCATTTAAAATATATTTAAGCAGCTTATCTACTGACAAAATGTCAAATTATTCACTTTGGAAAGCAACGAAGACATTAAAGCGACCTACTCTTCAATCTCCACCTGTAAAGCTACAAAATGGTTGGGCGAAAAGCAACACTGAAAAAGCCCAGATATTTGCTGAGCACGTAAAGAATACATTTACAACGCAAAGTAGTGTTAACTCTGATGAGCTTCCTCCAACTCATGAAGAAGATGAAGACATATCTTTCACTACCTCCAAAGAGGTTAAAAACATTATAAAGTTCCTAAAGCTAAAAAAGGCCCCTGACTTTGACTTGATAACAACAGAATAACTGAGGCATTTACCATACAAAACCATTAGAACCTTGACCAATCTGATCAATACATGCATCAAATTGAAACATGTACCCATGTACTGGAAGGTAGCTGAGGTCATATTGATAGCAAAACCTGGCAAGCTACCGTATGAAATTTCTTCATATAGACCAATCTCCTTGCTACCGATCTTATCGAAAGTGATGGAAAAAATGTTTTTAAAACTACTAATGCCAATAATCGAACGGAAAAAATTGATTCCAAACCACCAATTCGGCTTTAGAACCAAGCACTCAACGATTGAGCAGGTCCACAGAATTGTCAGTAACATTGAAAAATCTCTAGAAGAGAATCAAGTCTGCTCCGCAGTTTTTCTAGACGTATCTCAGACATTTGAAAAGGTCTGGCATGACGGCCTTATACTCAAACTGCGAAACCAAATTCAAAAGCAGTATTTTGATTTCTTAAAATCATATATTTCTGACCGTTCTTTCCGTGTTAAACAGGAAGACTGTCACTCCAAATTAACAGAAATTAAAGCTGGTGTGCCGCAGGAAAGCGTTTTGGGACCTATACTTTTCCTGCTATACACAAACAATGTACCCACGACAGAAAATTGTACTATCGCAACGTTTGCAGATGACACAGCCCTACTTTCCACTGGACGCAATGCAGAGGAATCTACCAATGTGTTACAAGCAGCGGTAAGCAATGTGTACAATTGGACAAATAAATGGCGAATCAAGCTTAATAATGCTAAATCTACTCACATTGATTTTACAAACAAAAAGATACTGCACCATAAGATCTTCATAAATGGACAAGAGATTCCATACGCAAATACAGCCAAGTACCTAGGCATGAATCTTGATGCAAAACTTCGCTGGAAAGTGCATGTTAAAAAAAAAGGAAGAACTGGATATCAAATTCAAACAAATGCAGTGGCTTATTGGCAAGCACTCAGTCGTATCGACATCCAACAAAATTTTAATTTATAAGCAAGTCCTTAGACCGGTGTGGACTTATGGTATCCAACTGTGGGGATGTACCAGCAGCAGCAACAAGCTGATGATTCAGCGATTCCAAAATAAAGTACTGAGATGCATTGTGAATGCTCCTTGGTACGCACGTAGTACAGATCTACACCGCGATCTAGCTGTAGAAACAGTAGATGATATTATAAAAAAAACATGCGATTGCCCACGCAGAGAAACTAAAGCAGCACACTAACGATGAAATTGTTAAACTCGTTAATTGCGCTGATATTGTGCAAAGACTGAAACGCACAAAGCCTACCGACCTTACTAGGCAAACCAATAAACATTTGGAACCTTATAATAACTTAAATAAATAAATAATATTTAGCTAAATACAAAATGCTTGTTAGTTTATAGTTACTAGCTGCATTAAATTATTAACATACTTATATTATATATATGAAATTTGTAATATATTTTGTTAAATAAAAAAAAATAAAATAAAATTCGTAATGCGTTGGCGTAGTTCTTTAAGGCGGCAACATCTCTCTTTTAATATTACAAAACAATGATCCACTCATAAGCGGTATTGACTATGTCGAAGATTGAAAATCTTTCAGTTAGTTGGAATCATTGCAGTGGTATTGTTCCTGTATAATGTTATAGTAAAATTAGACAATGAATTCACAGAATCCGCCGGAACCCATTCATTTCGTGAAAAGAAATCTGATGGATATTTTAGTAGTAGTATGTATGCCCAGGCAGTGTGTATGGCTAGACTACCAACGTTCAAATGACGAATGCATAATTTATTGTCACGTGTCATTTGCGCCTTAATAGAATAAATGTTCTTTCTTGAAGAAAACGCAACATGGTTCATGCTTGGCTTTCGGCTAATTTGAATTCTGCACCATCCACATAATCTACATAGTATTTCACCTCATGAAATGTTGCTTGAACCAAACCTGCCCGTTCAAGGCATTTGACCAATATATTAACTTTGCCCGTAACTTGATAAAAGCCTTAAAAACTATGAAAGTTATATTCTGGATGGTTCCTCCATCGCCAACGCCTAAACAGATGCGATTTTCGAACTGATGCATTTTCTCTCGATGAGCCTAATCTGTACAGCACAATCGCTAATTGCAAAGAAACGTTGTATTGTTGGGCAGAATGCTTCTTGTCGAACTCCGCACTGTCGCTTATCAGCGATTCCAAATGTAGAAACTGCTGTTTAGTATAATCTCTTTAAAGCACTGATTATCAAAACTCGTGATAATTTCATCACACTAGGTAGACGTTTTATTATAACTATTTCTCTCCGGCTTCCTCGTTTTATTATAACTAATTCCTCTCCGGCTTCCTCAGACTATAGAAAGTGTTTCTGCAAGCTTAACTTGTATTTCATTTTCCAATGCTTCACTGTTTTCTGTTCAAAATATGCCAATTAGTATATGTTGCATTTATTTACCAATTTACTCCAGATACCACATTTTTCCTGCACCTGTTCAAAATCTAACAGTAATTTTATTGTTGCATGTTCGAATAAAATTTTTTATCACTTTTTCTCTGCTGAAGCTCATGCAGTCAGACTAAGTTATCATGTCAACGAAGAAGCATTTAACGCATTAGTGACCAGATAAACCAAACCTAACATATTAGGGAGTGCTCAATAAATAAATTTCTAAAAGAATTGCTTGTTAGTTTTAAGATAACTAGTTACAGTAATATACGCATTTTATAAAATAAGATTAAATTTTATAAACTTATAAATAGAATGTATAAAAAAAAAAATGAAAAAAGAATTTTCACGGTATATCGCAAATTCCCTTTAAAGAAAAATATATTTTTTTTTGTTTGTTTTTATAACTTCACTTTATTTCATTGCAATCTCTAGACATTAAGCAATTATTATATCATAAAACTAAATTTAAATCTATAATTATCTTAAACATAGATTTAAATCTAAGCAATTGGAATATTAGCCAATGCTAAAATTCACAAAAATGTTTACCTATTGGTAATTTTATTTTTATTTCTTTATTATTATTATAATTTTTTGTTTTTTTCTTATAATTTGAATTTTTTCATTTTTTTGTTTGTTTGTTTCTTTTTATTTAACTTTTTTTTAGTAATATTTTAATTACAATTATTATTATTATTTCACTTAAATTTCTGTTTCTAAATGAAATCGATAGGTGTTAGATGAATTCCATAGGTGTTTCTAAATGAAATCGTTGTTTGAGTTTGCGATTGATTGGGTTATTATTCAGGGTGTATTGAAAGGCGTTCACTATATCTTAAGTTATATAGAAGTATCTCATCACTCGATGTAATTGTTGGTTTGTTGCATACCAAGGGGCGTTTGCTATCATACGTAGAACCTTTGATTGGTATCTCTGCAGAACTGCAATATTCTATTTTGACACTGATCCCCATAACTGGTTGCCATTGGTCCATATAGGCTTCAGTATGGCTTTGTAAACTAGAACTTTATTTTCAATTCCGATCCATGAGCCAGTTCAACGAGTTTAGTTTTAGGTCCAATTGTTCTCTTTTAGCAAAAATATGTTTCTGCCAGGTCATTCGACGATCTAAATGAAAACCAACGTACTTTGTATCTGTTGACTGTGGTAGTACCTCATTGTTAAAAAATGTCGGGCGACACGTGCTGTTTCTGGGAGTGAAAGTAACTTGGGCAGACTTGGTCGCATTTGCTTCATTCTTCACTTTTGTAGCCATATTGTAGAGTCAGATGGTTGGAGTGATTTACCATAATCACTTTATCGTCAGCAAAGGTACCAGTTGTCGTATTTTCTGTTGTTGTGTTGGGTTGTTGTGTAATTTCTGGCGTATAGTAGCTGTTTTGGTCCCTATGCTGCCTTGTTAAATTTGGTTTTATTACTTGGATACCTCGTAGTTTGCCATCTTTTTCGTAGTTGACGTTTCTCAACCAGAATTTTCTTAATATCTGTTTCAGTTTTTAAACATGGTTTCGATAGGTGTAACTCTGGAGTACATATCCATGCTGCTTGCTGAGTAGTTCGTATAAATATTTCTACAGCTTCATCTAGAGGAAGTCTCTTAATCAATATTTGTCTGAAGTGCAGCCAGTTCATTAGTTTGTTGTGCAAAGATGGGGGACGTTGTTTCATCACTGGTTTGGAGTTCATGTATATAAAAAAAGGTGAATGATCAGAAGATAGATCTAAACACGACTCTGCTGTGACATTATTTAATGCAATACCTTTCATTACGCAAAGATCTATGACGTCAGGGATTTTCTTGTTATCTGAAGGCCAGTACATTGGTTCTCCGGTTGATAAGTGCGTGTATTTGTTAGACAGAATGGTATTTAGAAGCCCTCTGCCTTTTTGGTTTATTGTTTTTGAACCTCACTGAGAATGCTTTGAGTTGTAGTCGCCAGCAGGATCAAATTTTGGCCCCAAACTTTGAAGAAAATGGTCAAATTAGTGTTTTTTAACAGCATGTATAGATGGACAGTAAACAGATGTAATAGTTAAAGTCCCAACTTGGTCAAATATAGCTATGCTGGTTGCTTGAATATGTGGGTGTTGGTATTTATCTAGAGGTTGATATTTTATACTGTTTTTTACTATGATAGTTGTGCCAACTCTTGCGGTTCCGACAGGATGGTTTGTGGAGTATACGAGGTTTGTTCAAAAAGTATCGCTTATTTTGAATTTTCGCGGGCTACGGGTGTTCGATTTTCGATCTTATTATGGCGTTATGTTGGTACTCATGTCCCTCACTTATGTTGACGATCTCGGCCATTTCGAATGTTCAGTCAGTTTTTCACAGCTATTGTGCCTGGACGTGTTTTAGCTTGTCTTCGATTTTTGTCAATCGTGGCGTAGCGTCGTACTTTCATGGTCCTTTTCAGTTTCGGGAACAAGAAAAAGTTACAGGAGGCGAGGTCTGGGGAATACGGTGGCTGCAGCATTATTACAGTGTTGTTTTTGGCCAACAATTTGTTCCTGAGCAATGTTAATGCGATGCTGTTTTCGGTCGAAATTGAGTAATTTTGGTGCGAATTTGTGGCGACCCGCCTCATGCCCAAACATTTGGTGATAATAATATATATAGGTCCTCAGCAACTTCTCTGACAGTGATTCGACGATTGGCCAATACTAGTTTCATTACTTCATCAATGGTTCTGTGTCGCTCCGCCTCGGATTAAGAACACAAATATAATGGAATAATGATAACGAACACTTGTTGGATCAGTGTGCCGAAGAAATATTTCTAAAGCATACAAGCGCAAACTTCTTGTTTGTATTATCAATTTTGCATATGCTTTTCTTCTACACGAATGTAGGTCAAATTATCTCACATGGTGTGGAGTCATACATATATTTTTGTATATACATATTTACAATTTATTATTTTAAAGTTTGACAATTTGCACAAAATTGTCACATTTCATATAAAGAACACACACTATTTCAAGAAATCAAATACTTTCTCAATTTTATACGTACATGTGTGATTAAGAAATTTAGAAGTTATTTAATTTCATATATTACTGATTTTTAAGAAAATGGAAATATTGGGACTTATTTTGTAGGTTTTGTTGCATTATAATAATAATAATAAATAAAAAATGTATTATTTCTATTGAGTATGTTCGCCACTTATACCAGGCGAACAGAAAACGAAAGCAGTAGGGATTTACAATTTTCAATTGCAAGTTGAAATTATTCTTCAATTGTGAATTAGGCCACTTTTAAGCAGAGGTCCCCAACTCTCAAAATTGCTTACAGAAAGCTTACATATTTGCAAAGTTTCGCACTTCTAGCTAAGCTTCAAGCTTGCAAAGCGCTGCCTATTGCTTCGTACGTACACAAGAAAGGTTATTCCTTTTCATTAGTGCTTCAAAATATCAGATCTGACATACATTTATACTTAAACATATAGTATAGCATAGTATAGTAGGTAGCGACTTGCGAAGGGACGGAAAAGCCCAATACAAAGAGGATTTGTCCCCATTAAATAACAATTTAATAATTTTAATTTTCAATTCCTGATGTGAAGTGTGATGCGGTTTTCGCTTTCTGTTCGCCTGGTATGAGCGGCCGATATAATCAATAGAAAGATTTTTTTGGTAGAATATGAGGAAGAAGCATTTTTGTATGTGAAATATAATTTACATATTAAAAATATATAAAAATTCCAAAATTCTATATATTTAAAATGTTTATAAATAAAATAAATTTTTATAAAATTTTCCAAATTTCTTTAAAAGTATGAAAAAATCAAATATTAAGCATTTCAATTCATGATATGTATATGTATGTGCATATTAATATACCATAATATAAATCCAACCGAATAAGTTGGATGTACGTATGTAATTTATATACATATGTGTGTACGTATAACATTGCGCTTTAATTGCTTTCATATCATATGAAATCAATATAAAGCACAATAAATGATAAGAAAACGATCAAAATGTAAATAAACAAAATGAAGAAGGATTAAAATCCACTTGATAAGTTCGGTATACAAGACACAAAGCTCTTAATAAAAGCTGTCAATAAAAGTTGACAGCCCCGAATAAAAGCAACATTTCAAGATTTGTACTAACTGAGAGGATGTCGCATATTCTTTATAGAGAGTATTTGGTCGAGGTGGTTCAAAAATTACTTTTGTGTATAATTTTGCTTAGATATCATATATATCTCTGTTGTTTGTATTCTGTTTCAAATTCAAATAAAATATTGGCAGGGGGGTTTTTGTAATTCTTTGCCTATAATTAGATATAAAGGGTGTTTTTTTAGACATGTGGTTTTCAAGCAGAAATAAAATGCATAAAATTTTATGTTATGGCCAAGAATTTAGCTTTATTATAAAGATAAGGGTTTGCCATTATGGTTTAAAAATTATTTCGGGCAAGTGGCCGCCGCGGCTGCCTCGAATAAATTTCAGGCGAGAGGCCCAATTTCGACCACTTTTTGCGTCAATTGGGGCAATATGTCAGCAATAACGCGCCGAATATTCTCTTCCAAGGCGTCAATCTTCTCGGGCTTATCTGCGTAGACAAGCGACTTCAGATAACCCCGCAAAAATAGTCTAGCGGTGTTAAATCGAACGGTCTTGGAGACCACGCCACAGGCCCACGACGCGAGATAGTGCGCTCACCAAAAGTTTCCTTCAATAAATTGTTTGTTTCTTTGGCTGTATGGCATGTAGCGCCGTCTTTTTGGAACCAAAGGTCCAACAAGTAGCGAATTGTACCATAAGAAGTATGAAATTAAAATAAAGCGCCTTCATGTCTCGATTGTAGTTTTTGTTGTATGATGTGCGGTGTGGCTTCTTTAAATATAAAGTGAAGCAAAATTAGAATTCAATTTGTCATGAAATTTTGGAATGTCAATATTTTCAGTATGGACAAATATCAGCACAATTTACTCTTTCGATCTTATATTTCATATTTTCCCTTTAGCAGCATGTGATCAAACATTTTTTGAGTCTATCCGAAGAAATCAATGATAATCTTTTAATATTTATATGTTCGTCTTTTGCCTATTCCATTAGTGTAAATTAATGTGTTCGCTCTTCCTGCTACTGGCTAGGCCAGACGCGTCAGTCCTGCGAACGCTAAGGCGTGCGGTCTGACGGCGAAGGAAGACAGCACGCCTTAGCGTTCGCAGGACTGACGCGTCTGGCCTAGCCAGCAGCAGGAAGAGCGAACACATTAATTGGCGCCCGAGCAGGGACCGCGAAAAAGTCGTGGTCTCAAGTAACCAACCCTTGGAGAGGTTTTAGTGCGACCAAATAAAAGCGGTGCACGGACTACCTTGACCGGTAGTGCCATCAAAAAACCATCAGACCAGGGTCAATAATAGCAAGGTAATCTGGTCGTAGCATTCGGTTCCTGGTACATCAGTATACCAAACCGAATAGACTCCCAGGTTTGCCTTTGAGGTAAGCGATCGGAAATCTGCGACTCCTACGGGACCCTCCAGGTTAGTAGATCCTACCGTAACGAAAATCTGAAATCTGCGACTCCCACGGGACCCTCCAGGTTGAAGGATATTAAAACATAAAAAAGAGTCTGAAAGCTGCGATTCCTACGGGACCCTCCAGGTCAGTAAGACTGCGTATAACTAAATTAAAGATAAGCGAATACGCCGTCGGAAAAGTCGACGAGCAGCCTAAACTACCATTGGCTAGGTAGCTCTCGCTAAAATCTTCACAATAAATCGGAGCAGTCCTACGCCATACAGCAGCAGCTACAACAATCCAATGAAGACATCAGCTCCAGTACTAGTCCTGTAAGATATTAATAATATATTTATAACTTTACGTTTTATCAACTTATATTTTTCCTGTAATAATCGCACAACCCGTGAATATAGAATCCAATTTAGAAAAAATGCATAGTGGGGATGGACAGTTTGTTGAGGCAGGAGCACCAGAGTTTGGGGGTACTTCCCAGGGGGTCTCCCTCTATCAGGCACTGTTGAACACCGCCCTTACTGCCGCGGCCAAGGATGGTGAGCGTCGCTTCAACGAGAGCTTGAAGCTCATTGAGGAACTCCGCTTGGAGATCCATTCCTTGAAGCAGACTGCCCCCATTATTGAGCCGTACAGAGACGTGGTGTTCAACACCGACTCAGGGTCTGACGAATCGTTCGTCCTAATACAGGCTCTGAGGGAGTTCGGGGGTAGCCGGGCGCATTACGCCTCCTGGCGACGGGCTGCTCAAAGCGCGTATGACCCATTTGACCGCTTGGAAGGTTCCACCAAGCATTACCAGGCGGTGCATTTAATTCGTGGAAAAATAGTGGGGGAGGCAGAGACACTCTTGACCTCCTTTAACACGCCTAGCAACTTCAGGGGATATGGAGCGCCATTGGGAATAGAGGGGCCTTCCACTTCTCGAGTAGCATACCCAACATCCCAGGGTACGCAGCAGAGACCACCTTTCGGTAGACCCGCCTTCAGCGGTCAGCCGAATAACCCCAGGAGGTCATTCGAACCCTTCCATCCATCCAATTCATCCGGTCAGCATCAGCACGAAGGGCACTCGGCGTCAAATAACGCGTTCATGACATTCAAAAGACCCCTGAATAGCCCTGGTGCAACGCAGACAAATAAATACCACAGGGTGAATCACTTGATGGTTCCAGAGGAACAGGAGAGAGAGATGACGGTAAGGCAGGGTGTCCCGCATCGTCGCACTAGGCGAAAGGGGCCTCATCCACCACAAGCCAGAATAGACGACTCTGGATTAGGGGAAGTTATCGACGAAGTTAATTTATTAGGCTTGGGCGATCCTCCCTACCATACCTCTCAATGACACTGTACGACCGCCCCCTTAAGTTCTTGATTGACACCGGGTCTGCCAAGAATTATTTCAAGGACCTTGATTTTCTTCAGGGGGTGAAGCCGGTAAACCGCCCAATCAGGGTAAAGTCTGCAGGAGGGATCAGTTTAGTCAGATCAAAGTTTGAGCTGGAGGTGCTACACGAGAAATCCACATTTTTTGTTCTTCCCGGCCTTGCCACATTCGATGCTATCCTAGGTTTCGATTTCCTTACGGAAATTGAAGCTACTCTAGATCTCAATAAGGGACTCTTCCTCCACCGTAAGGGCATCGAAGTCATTAAGGAGTTCCCATGCCAGGAAATAAATACCGTGCATGAGGACGCCTTAGGGACTCCGACAGAAAGGCACGATCGGGAACAGCTTTTAACCGAGTTAGACAGGGTGTTCGCCGACCCGGAGGAGGGCCTTCCTTTTAACACAAGAGTTGTAGCAACCATCGAAACCGAAGGTAGGCAGCCAGTGTACGCCAAGTCTTACCCATATCCCATCGCAGCTACCGACTTCGTGAACAACGAAATCGAGACCATGCTCAGGGAGGGAATTATTCGGAAGTCTTACTCGCCGTACAATAATCCACTGTGGGTGGTCCCTAAAAAGGGCGTACACGAGCAAGGCGTCCGAAAACTACGGATCGTCCTTGATTTCAAGAGACTCAATGACGTCACCAAAAGCGACAAGTATCCCATACCTGACCCATCTGTAATTTTGTCCAACCTAGGCAAATCCGAGTACTTTTCCACGGTAGACCTGAAGAACGGATTTTACCAGATTGCGCTCGCAGAGGAAGATAGGGAAAAAACAGCATTCTCCGTCAACAACGGCAAGTACGAGTACTGCCGCCTGCCCATGGGATTGAAGAATGCGCCCAGCATCTTCCAGCGAGCGATTGACGATGTTCTGCTCGACGAAATCGGCAAATGTTGTTACGTCTACATGGATGACGTTTTGATATTTTCTGCCAACAAGGATAGTCACTTCAGAGATGTTCGCCTCGTCTTAGGTAAGCTATACGAAGCGAATATGAGGGCATCTCGGGAGAAATCGAAATTCTTCATGACCGAGGTGGAATTCTTGGGTTTTGTAGTGTCGAAGGAAGGTATAAAGACCTGCCCACAAAAGGTGAACGACATCGTGCAATTTGAGGTACCCAAGAGCCTAAGGAGCCTCAGATCTTTCCCGGGCCTTACCGGATATTATCGACACTTTATCAGGGATTACGCGAGTATCACCAAGCCTCTGACACGATATCTACGAGGGGAGAATGGGCATGTAAGCGCCTCCCGCTCCAAAAACAATCCCGTGGAACTCGACGGAGAAGCGATCGAAGCGTTCAACAGGGTAAAAGCGATACTGGCTTCCGAAGACGTCCTACTTCTGTACCCCGACTTTAGTAAACCTTTTGACCTGACCACCGATGCATCTTCACACGCGCTGGGGGCTGTGCTATCACAGGGAAGCCGCCCCATAACCATGATATCCCGTACGCTGAATTCCGCTGAGGAAAACTATGTAACGAACGAGAGGGAAATGCTGGCAATAGTTTGGGCTTTGCAGAAACTCCGCAATTACCTCTATGGTGTAAGAAGCTTGAACATCTATACCGACCAACAGCCACTAACGTTTGCGATGTCGGATAAAAACGTCAACTCCAAGATGAAAAGATGGAGGGCGTTCATTGAGGAGTATGCGCCGAAGTTTCATTATAAACCCGGTAGGCTTAATGTGGTAGCAGATGCCTTGTCTCGCCAGTACATGCACGCCCTGATAAGCGAAGGTATGGAGGACAACGTGGACGAGTCATGCGACTCTAGCTTCATACCAGAGGTGGTTAATCCGGTGAACTGCTTCAGGAACCAGATTGTGATCATGGAGGGAGTAAAAACCGGAAGAGTGCAGTCAATCCTGTTCCGGAAACAATCAAGGCACAAGCTTACCATAACATCAATGGAGGATCTCCCCAAGCTGATGACCGAAGCCGTCCACGTCGGGGTGGCGAACGGGATCTTCTGCAATGAAAGGGTTACAGAGCGTCTCCGCGATATCCTGCCAGACATGTTCCCTATGGTAAAATTCCGGTACTGCAAAAACGAAGTCAAGAATATAGTGGACCCTAGTGAGCAAGTTGAAGCCCTAACAAAAGAGCACAACCGCGCACACCATTCAGTTCAAGAAAACACCTTGCAGATCCTCAGAATCGGTTACCTCCCAAGCATTCGGCGACGTTTGAAGGAGATGGTGACGAACTGTAGGGTGTGCTCAGAAGCGAAATACAACCGCCGACCCAGGAAAGCAAAAATTGGACTTACACCTATACCCACCTATCTAGGAGAAATACTCCACATCGATATCTATTCGACAGCAGGGAGTCATTTCCTAACATGCATCGATAAGTTCTCGAAGTTTGCCTCCGTTAAGCAGATTAGATCTCGAGCCATAGTCGATCTCAAAGGGCCCTTGCTAGAAACTTTGAATCTCTTTGAAGGTATCCGCACGGTCGTATGCGACAACGAAAAGTCTCTGAACTCCCTGACCATCAAATCATTACTGCTGGATCAATTAGGAGCGAAAATCCATGCGGTTCTTCCCCTGCACAGTACCCCGAATGGGCAAGTGGAGCGCTTCCACAGTACGTTGACGTAGATTGCAAGATGTCTGAAGCTGGCGGATCACTCATCCGATACGGTGGAGCTAGTGCTTCTTGCCGTATCTAGATACAACCGAACGATTCATTCGGTCACAGGCCAGAAGCCAGTGGACATACTTCGATCCATTCCGGACGAGCTAAGGGACGCGGTGATTGACAGGTTGAAGACCGCACAGGAATCGGAATTGAGAAACCTCAACAGGGGAAAGCGAACGCGGTTATTCCAACCAGGGGACAAGGTTTTCATAAAATCGAATAGGAGGCTAGGTAACAAACTTACGAAGATTTATTCGCAGGCCACAATCGAAAGGGACCTCGGATCCAAGGTCATAATTAAGGGAAGGGTGGTTCATAAGGACAATCTGCGTTAGGCAGGCTGCACGAATGAGACAATAATCTAGCTTAACTACCCCATAATTAATTTATAGCCATCCTCGCCACTTACATCCACATCATTGCAGGTTATTATTGGGTCTGCATGACATGCGATGCAGCATCCATGATTACAACCATTCCTATTATGTACCTGTCACTGGAGGAAAGGTAGCCTTGTTTACGGACCACGGGTATTTGCGTCATGCCACCAACTTGTCGGAGTATTAGGGAACGGTTGAACAGTCGGAAAATATCCTTCAATACTTCCCGGAATCCCACATGAGGAAACTAATTGAAGCTGACATAGAGCAGATCAGCCGCTTACTGCAGCTGATTCAAGTTCATCATAGGCATGCCCGCGGCATTGACATTTTGGGTTCGGCTTTAAAATTCATTGCCGGCACTCCCGACGCCGATGACTTCCAAGCTCTTACGCGCACTCAGGACCGGTTAATCGCATCACACGGGCAGCAAATACACGTCAATACTGTAATGCAGGAACAAATTCGACACCTAAGTCACACCGTGAACGAGCTCATGAGAGCCACCAAACGGGATAGGCTTGACTCAGCCAGCCTGTTCTCTTTGGTAACCAACCGCAATAGGGTGATCATGATGGAATTAAACAACCTCCTGAATTCCATCGCGATGGCTAGGTTAAACGTCGTAAATCCCACGTTATTGGACGCCCGTGAAGTGGAAGAGCTAGTGAGGGAGGAGCATTCGGGAAATGTGACGGTAATGAGTATTATAGCCGTCTCAAATATTTCACTGTACCAGAGTGAAACGGAGCTGTACTTCCTGGTCAAATACCCAATTGTGGATCGAGTCTGCTAGGGCACGTTAGTCTTTCCTGTCGTTAGGGAAAATAAATTTGTCCTGTCCTTGGGCTCGTTCGTTTTAGCCAACTGTGACAGAACTTTCCTACCCACTTTAACCTGCAAACCATCCGACAAGACGATGTGGTTTTGCGAGCGCAACCCATCCGACACCTGCGTTAGTCGCTTGGCGAACAACTTTTCTTCATCCTGCAATTCGGTTCCAGCCCACGACACGCCAGCTCTTCAGACTATCGACGACGGAGTCATACTTTTAAGGAGCCAACCCACCATAATCGAAGTATCAAAGAGGGCGCCCGTAAAGGCGAATGCCACTGTGCTAATAACATTCGATTCTGAAGTTCTTATTAACGGCACCTCTTACATAAACCCCAAAAGGGCACCTTTACTGAGGGCGGGTATTCCTTCTTTCCATACAGTGGACCTTACTGATTTCACGTCGGTGTTATTCCTCCCTTATTTGCGCGAGCTCAATGAGGTTAATCTCGACCAAATAAACACGGTACGCAACGAGGTCGTGGCTATGTCACTGCAGAACCTGATCATAGCAGGGGCTATAACCGTGGCCTTGCTGGCACTAGTCATAATCCTTTGGGCCTGCAAATCTAGAAGGAGGAACAAGGAGGCTCAGAATATCCTAAGAGTGCTCCAATTCATTAGGAATTGGCGCTCCAATAGATCTACCGGCCCGCCTGCACCTCCAGCCGAGGACGGCTGCGTTTAAGAGGGGGAGGAGTTAGTAGGGTGCATTGTGACTTTCCGCCGGCACGGTATGTGCGCGTACAAGTTGACGATCCATCAGCGTCAGCTTTTGCTTGCGCGTGCAAGCTGTCCGTCCATCTTGCGCGTGCAAGCTGCCCGTCCATCTCGCGCGTGCAAGCTGTCCGTCTGTCCGTCCACCATGCGCGTGTGGGACATCCGTCCGCTCAATACACCTCGCTCTAAAGTGTTTGCTTCGGTTAGCACTTCCGCCCCAAAGCACCCAAACGACAGTGCTGCAGTTCGGTTACCTGCATTTTGCTAATTCTGCATCGATCAAGGGCATTCTGGCAAATCGAATGCGATCGGTCGATGTACCGGAAAGCGAAAGTGGTGGGAACCCAAACTGTGGGAGCGTTGAGGTTGGCTGGCGCGGCACTTTAGGTCACGTAGGCTTCCGAACCGAGGCTTCGTGACGAACTCCGAATTAGGGAAAAGTCAGTTCGATTAGGAGACCCAAGAATACGGTTGTGCAAGAATACGGTTGTGCGGTTAAAGTGATAAGTTGTATTTAATATTTTGTAAAACCATTTGCCAAATTGTAACAGTAATTAAATGTTATCAAATTATAATTGTTTGTAAAATCATTTACCAAATTGTAGTGACAACTAAAATTGTAATAAAATCGCTTCGAGAAATTGTGGACTATTTAATAAACTGAATGTGAAAACCGAAATTAAATTGTAGTTAACTATTCATTAACTGGTTTAATTATCAATCGCCGCTGTTGCTGTGACACCTTCCTTCGCTGTCAGACCGCACGCCTTAGCGTTCGCAGGACTGACGCGTCTGGCGTAGCCAGCAGCAGGAATAGGTAAGGTACTAATTAGAATTCGTCAACCGCCGCAGTTGCAGCGCTGTCTTCCTTCGCCGTCAGACCGCATGCCTTAGCGTTCGGAGGACTGACGCGTCTGGCCTAGCCAGCAGCAGGAAGAGCGAACACATTAATTTGCATGTATCTAAAATATTTTTAAATTAAGTGTAAAATCAACAAAGTCTGTCTTACTTTGTCAAAACCGCTTGAAATCCTACAACCATATTTTATTAAAAGGAAATATGGTGATTTCGAATGCTTAACTTTTTTAAGTTATTAATAACTGTTTGTATAGAAGAACGTGCTCGATCTGGAATTGCGTCAATTTCAAGGTATATTTTCCCTTTTTGCCAAAGATGCATCATGATCTTTCGTTCACTGACGTTGATTTCCTTTCGTTTAGCTTCTATCACAAAAAAATATTTCAAATTGATTTTTTTCATAAAATTTCGAAGTATTTAGAAATAAAAATACCACTGCTGAAGTAACAGCCTTGATATTTTGGAATAATTGTGTTGATTTGTCTCAATAAGTATATTTATGTTTTTTGTACGTAGACTTTTTCTGCATTGAATTTCGCTCTTTTTGGATTTAAGGTCAGTTATTTTTTGTTTATTGTTGTTTTTGCCAAATTTTTGCAAAAATATAGTAAACGTAAAAGACTATGATACTGCATCAACAAAATTTAAAAAAATCATCCCGAAATTGAATAAATATATAACTTCAATTTGTTATTTTCATATGTTGTACGTAGACTTTTTCAGCTAAGTGTACATATGTACATATTCATGTATGAACACTGATTTTCTGAATTTATATAGTATATGATATGTTCATGTTTGAAATAAATTTTATGAACTTCAATATCTAGTAATAAATGCATATGTTCCAACTCATAATAGACCACTTCATAATCAAAAATTATTATAATCAAAAATCTATAAAAAATTATTTCAAGTTTTTAAAACTCCAAGAAATTTTAAATTTATATTATGATAAATAATGTTTAGTAAAACATATTTTAACATAAGGTGCGGCGTCTTTTTCCCATTACATTTGACATTTACCTCAAAATATGTCTACATGCGGTGTGCAGGGCTTACCCAAGTCGACTTGCTTGCATGTTTTTTCACAAGCGCAATTGCTTTGACGTGGAGACTTGAGTTATCGAAACTAATAGAAATGTGCAAAATCTTCTTACTGCTCCGTGCTTCTATCGTGTGAACTTGTCTTTGAATGCGTATCCATATATAGAAAATTATTTAAAACAAATAATCTGTCTTGACCTACATTCGTGAATAGTAGTTGGGACTTCTTTTCAGTTTTATTTTTACATTATTTACTGTCTAAGTTCTTCTATGCAACTGCATGTTTTTTTTATATATTATAATGATACTAATTTAATTATGTTAATTTAAGTTAATTATTATTTTGCAAACAATGTCTTAATATAAAAGAAATATGAAAAATTTTAATACATTTGCAAAATTCTTCCTTTTCCTACCATAAGAATAAAATCTGTTGCGCAGAAACCTTTATTTATTTTGTGGCCCAAACTAGCGCTCTAAAAAATTAAACTTTTCGTACGCGTCTCTTATTTTGAACTGATTTTTATTATACAAAGTAATTTGTCACCAGACCACCGAATGCAAAACAAAAACGGAAAGCATTTACTTTAAGCAGCGACTGCAAAAGGGAATAACAATAACAAAGCAGTGGCTGAATGAGCTATTGGAAGTAAATTCTCGCAATTGTGCTGCTGTTGTTGTTGTCATTCTTCCTCTCATCGAAGATGAGACCAAGAACAACAACAACACACATACATACTGGTCAAACGAAAGAACTAATAACCGTATGTATATACGTATGTTGTTATTTCTTTAAAAAAATATACAAACACTATTAGGGTGGCCCGGAATAAAGGAAATACAAATTAACATTAAACAATTTAAAATTTATAATAATAAATATGTATCGAGCGATCTTATCCAACATGCTCCCCCCGTTGAAGCTCTTGGTTCAACCATCATTTGAATAGGGTAAGGGAGCCACCTTTTGTATTGGACGACGAAATGAGCCAGATTTTGATTTTAACTCAACCACTCGAACTCGTCCATCAGAGCCGGCGATAGTTTTGGTTACTCGAGCCAATAACCATTGTTGCGGGGGAGTGTTGTCCTCATGAATTACGACTAGTTGCCCTTCCGTGATGTTAGGTTGTATGTAGTACTATTTTGAGCGTTGTTGCAGCGATGAAATGTAATCACGGGACCACAAATGCCAGAACTGTTGCTTTAAAAAAGAAATACGTTGCCAACGGTTGAGCGACGTTTGTTTGGTAGCATCAAAGGTTTGATCTGGTAAAGCGACTAGTGATGAGCCAATGAGCAAATGGCCTGGTGTGAGCGCTTCGCCATCATTACTGACAGAGGGCAAATTGGGCGTGAATTCAAAATTGCTTCGACTTCGATGATAAGGGTCTGCAATTCTTCAAAAGTGAGGTAGGCTTGGGCAACATTTTTTACGAGGAGCGTTTTTACAGATTTCACGGCAGCCTCCCATAGGCCACCGAAGTGTGGAGCACGAGGGGGTATAAAACAAAATTCAAATCCGGTTTGTGATGAATATGTTCGTATTTAGTGAGCTATGGTTTCACTAAAAAACAACTGCTTCAACTCGTGTAGCTTATTGTGAGCTCCAACAAAATTAGTTGCGTTATCGCAATAAAGCTTCTGTGGTATTCCTCTGCGACCAACGAAACGTTTGAGGCACAAAATGAAGTTGTTGGTGGACAAGTCTGACACCAGTTCCAGATGCGTTGCCTTTGAACTAAAACAATCAAAAACGGCAATATAAGTTTTGTATGGAACTTTACCTCGAATACGATAAGACGTTAGAAAAGGGCCACAACAATCCACGCCGGTAATTATGAACGGACGTTGAGCTCTGAAGCGGTCAGCTGGCAAATTACCCATGATTTGCTCTAGCAATTTCGGTTTATAACGAAAGCAGTGAACGCAGTCACGAACATCTTTTCTAACCACGTCTCTAGCGTTGATTATCCAGACTTTCTGACGCAAGATGCCCAGTAAAACCTTTGGAGCTGCATGCAAATGACTTCGTTGCAACTGTTCAATATATAATTTCACGAACCGATGGTTTTTGGGCAACTAAACTGGAAACCGTGCGTCGTACGGAATTGGAGCATTTGATAATCGTCCACCAACTCGAATTAAATTGACGAAGCCGCTGCCAACATTGGTTTCATGGAGAATTGGGGATAATTTCTGCAGCGATAGATGAACAATTCTTCCTTTAGCCATTGCATTCAAGTCATCTGCAAAGGAATATCGCTGAATGTGAGCAACGATTCGAAAACAAGTGTGGTCTAGTTCGATAGGTTGAAGATGAACAAGATCCTGGGCTTTTAATGAACGGTTTACTGGGCATCTGTTGAATAAACGGAAAATATAAGCAATAATTCGAATAATTTTAATATATGATGAATGCTTATCGATAACGCCTTCTATGATGCTTGATGTGACGTCAGAGTATTTAAAAACAGCTGCCTTTCTGCGTTCTAATGGGCTAATGGATGTGTCTTCTTCAGTAGGTGGCCAATTTGAATTGTGTTCCTGAAGAAAAGTTGGACCTCTGAACCAAATTGTATGGGGCAAATCCTGGGCACTGCAACCCCGGGAAACGATATCCGCTGGGTTGCTTTTCGAAGGAACATGTCTCCAAAAAATACCTCTAGTGTTTTCTTGTAGTACTGAGACTCGATTACCGACGAAACATTGTAAAGTTGATGAATGTAGTTTGAGCCATTGTAGGACTATTTTCGAGTCTGTCCAAAAATAGATTGATGAAACGAATTTTTCAATTTTTGGTTTGATTTTGTGCCATGTTTGGCTTAACAAAACAGCGGCACATAATTCGAGGCGAGGAAGTGATTGCCTTTATAGGAGCAACCTTGGATTTGGCGTTCAAAAGAGAAGTTTTGTAAACACCATCAAAGCAAACGCGATAGTAAATACAACAACCGTATGCTCGTTGAGAGGCGTCTGCGAAACCATGAATTTCTCCTCGGTGTGCTAGGGTAGTAAGCACATATCGAGGTACCTCAATTTTGTCCATATTTTCGAGGTCTTCTTGAATTTGTAACCAAAGTGATTTAAGGGGATTACTGATGATATCATCCCAGTTACAATTTTGTATCCACATTTCCTGGAGTAGAATTTTGGCCCGAACAACAACTGGACTCAAAAGTCCAAGTAAGTCGTAAATTTTTGCAACGACTGACAAAATGGATCTCTTCGTGGGGGCGACAACCTTGGGCAACTGGAATCGAAAACAAAACATATCAATTTTTGGTTTCCAAGACATACCTAATGTTTTGGTGACGTCATCCTCAGCCATTTTAAATTGAATTTCGTCATCTTGCGTGTTGCTGATGTTGACATAGTTGCTGTTCCATTTTGCAAACTCCAGACCATGTAGTTCCAGTATTTTCACAAGTTCGTGTTTATTTTTTAGCAACGTTTCCACGTCGTTCGATCCAGTAAGAACGTCATCGACACAGAGGTCATCACGAAGAACTTGCGAGCCAAGCGGATAAGAGCTACCATATTTTTCTACAATGAAAATTAAACTACGGATTGCTAGAAATGGAGCCGACGATAAGCCATAGGTGACAGTGTTCAGCTGAAACACTTTTAATTCTTCTTCTTTGTTGCTTCTCCACAATATGAGCTGATACTTAACATCACGCTCATCGACGCGGAATTGGCGATACATTTTGGCTATGTCAGCGGTGAGAGCAAATTATTTAAGCGAAACGAAAAGAGCGTTGTGATAGGGTCCTGCTGAATCGTAGGGCCTACCATGAGTATATCATTCAACGAATGATTCGACGAAGTTTGAGCCGACGCATCAAAGACGATTCTTATTTTTGTTGTAGTACTTTGTGGCCGAAGAACACAATGATGTGGTATGAAATAATTCGGGCCACTCAACCACTTAGTGTAGGGCGACATGTGTCCAAGCGATAAATATTCGTCCATAAACTCGACGTACATTGATTTTAGAGTTGCATCACGTTCCAATCGTCTTTCGAGCGACAGAAAACGTCTACGAGCCATTTCAAATGAGTCTCCTAATATTTCGGGCAACTTCTTGAACGGCAAACGAACTTCAATTCTGTTGTTTTGATCTATGCGCACGTTTTCCATAAAGTTACGTTCGCATTCTTCTTCTTCCGGTGAATATTTTTCTGGAGAATTAGCGTACTCCTCAACTTCCCAAAACTTGGCCACAATGGAGTCAATATTTGAAGAACTAGTAGCGAGATTGCAGGTGGGCAATAAAGATCTTGCGCCCGCGTTAAAAGTTCCACCAACTATCCAGCCAAAAACTGTATTGGTGAGACACGGCATACCTTCTCCCAAGGAAATTCGGTTATCGAGCAACAAATCGAAGAATATTTCGGTACTGATTAACAGATCAATATGTTGTGGTTTGTAAAATAAAGGATCTGCTAGTTCTAGAGTTTGTGGTATTTTCCAATGATATGTTTGAATGGACTCACCAGGCTGCCGGGCTGATATTAATTTAGTAACTGCAAAAGTAGAGGACCACTGGAATGAACTCACACGAGACTTTACTGTAGCGCAAACCGATGATTTAATGTTTGTGCGTACTTCGCCAATTCCAGAAACTTCTTGATAATACGGCTGAGACTTCAATCGGAATCTTTTTGCAGTTTCCTCCGACATGAAATTAATTTCGGAACACGAATCAAGCAGAGCCCTTACCGGATGAAAGGTGCCACTGAAACCCTTCAAAAGAACAACAGCAGTGGGGATGAGCGCCCGTTTAAATGAGCGGACTACGAATGAGACTGGGCTGGTTTGATTTCCAAAAGACGTTTGAGGTTGAACTTGTGACAGAGTATGATGCAGAGAGTGGCATACACGACAACGGGATTTCGATAAGCATTTCGACACCATATGACCTTTACGGAGACAATTGATGCAGCAGTTATTACTTTTTATAAAATTAAATCTTTCGGAAACAGCAATCGATGAAAACGATGAACATGTTGGTATATTGTGGTCCGAAGAGCTACAGTATGCGCAATTCGAGTTTGAGTTTACAAAGGTATGAGGCGACTTGGAGGTGTTTGACTTTGGGGTTGCACCTTAGGATTTGTCACATACTTCAACCCTTTTTCCATGACTTTCCAAAAACTGACAGCGATTCTTTAAAACATCATAGCAGGTATCCCACGAAGGCAACGATTTGAACTCTTGTTTTTCATCATAGCTCATTTTAGAATCAGCGTCCAATTTTGATAAAACAATATGAGTCAAAAGTCCATTAAGAACATCCATCTCTGACCCGAGCGATAGAAGCGAACCACGAATTGCTGCAACAGTATCAATGATGTTTCGTAATGAATTACTGTCACCCTTGGACATCGGAGTAATATTGAACAACGTAGAAATATGCTCTAGAAATATGAGCATATTGTTATCGTATCGGCTCTCCAGCCTCTCTCGCGCCTTTGGGTAATTCTCCTCGGTTACCTGGAATGGTTCCACAACCGCTAAAGTTGGACCCGACAAACAATTTAATAAGTAATTAAATTTGTCGACGTCAGTTATCGAAGAATTTTCATGTTCCATGTTGTTAAATGTGGTGATGAAACGTTTGTAATCACCATATTTTCCATCGAACTTGGGCAACTTAAGCGAAGGCAAACGAGTATGATGTGGGGTACAAGGAACTGAAGCGTTGAGTAATGTTTGATCCAATTGTATAGAGCCACGTCGGTTGTTCAGTAAACCCATTATTTTTGCCTTAGCAATAGTTCTTCCAAATCACTCCTTGCAGCATCGGTAGGGCTAAGTTTTTCGATTTGCCCTTGAATGTGACATAACTGTTTAAAATACGACTCCAAAATTTGAAGCCGACATTCCAAAATGGTGGAGTCAGCCTTGTCGCCATCTTTATCTACTTTTTTTTGAATATTGGTAATGCTACTCTTCATGTTGCTGCGTTGTTGTTTTAGCATTGCCAACTATGAGTTGGGAGCAGCAGCCTCTATTACACCATCAGCGTTGTTGGTGGCCATTGTCCGTCACAAATGGAGCGACAGTATATAATCAGTTATATGAAAACTAACGGACAACGATTGTATATGACGCTTAAAAGTTATGTTCAACTTTCGAAACAAAATTGAGAAATTTTGAAAGTTTTATGAACCACTAACGACGATAAAAGTTTCCGCTTAAAAAATTACCAATTATAATTTTCTTTTACAAATATTCGGTCGGCTGTAATAAGTTCTAGCCCAAAATCTCCGTGATAACAGCAATTGATAAGCGCATTAAAAGAGCAAAAAAATTTGAACTTACGACGCACCACACTTGGCTCCAATAAAATTTGTCACTATACTCGACAAATTTGTAATAATTAATGTGCAGCACCGACGACAACCCAATAAAATTTGTCCTCCTTATCGTAGCTCGATGAAGAAAAAAATCAAAAAAATAATCACTGCTTGCGGCTCACGGATTAACTGGTAATCTCAGTATCAATTCTTATTACAGACCGTCCTGCCAGGGTCGCCAAAATGTTGCGCAGAAACCTTTATTTATTTTGTGGCCCAAACTAGCGCTCTAAAAATTAAACTTTTCGTACGCGTCTCTTATTTTCAACTGATTTTTATTATACAAAGTAATTTGTCACCAGACCACCAAATGAAAAACAAAAACGGAAAGCATTTACTTTAAGCAGCAACTGCAAAAGGGAATAACAATAACAAAGCAGTGGCTGAATGAGCTATTGGAAGTAAATTCTTGCAATTGTGCTGCTGTTGTTGTTGTCATTCTTCCTCTCATCGAAGATGAGACCAAGAGCAACAACAACACACATACATACTGGTCAAACGAAAGAACTAATAACCGTATGTATATACGTATGTTGTTATTTCTTTAAAAAAATATACAAACACTATTAGGGTGGCCCGGAATAAAGGAAATACAAATTAACATTAAACAATTTAAAATTTATAATAATAAATATGTATCGAGCGATCTTATCCAACATGCTCCCCCCGTTGAAGCTCTTGGTTCAACCATCATTTGAATAGGGTAAGGGAGCCACCTTTTGTATTGGACGACGAAATGAGCCAGATTTTGATTTTAACTCAACCACTCGAACTCGTCCATCAGAGCCGGCGATAGTTTTGGTTACTCGAGCCAATAACCATTGTTGCGGGGGAGTGTTGTCCTCATGAATTACGACTAGTTGCCCTTCCGTGATGTTAGGTTGTATGTAGTACTATTTTGAGCGTTGTTGCAGCGATGAAATGTAATCACGGGACCACAAATGCCAGAACTGTTGCTTTAAAAAAGAAATACGTTGCCAACGGTTGAGCGACGTTTGTTTGGTAGCATCAAAGGTTTGATCTGGTAAAGCGACTAGTGATGAGCCAATGAGCAAATGGCCTGGTGTGAGCGCTTCGCCATCATTACTGACAGAGGGCAAATTGGGCGTGAATTCAAAATTGCTTCGACTTCGATGATAAGGGTCTGCAATTCTTCAAAAGTGAGGTAGGCTTGGGCAACATTTTTTACGAGGAGCGTTTTTACAGATTTCACGGCAGCCTCCCATAGGCCACCGAAGTGTGGAGCACGAGGGGGTATAAAACAAAATTCAAATCCGATTTGTGATGAATATGTTCGTATTTCGTGAGCTATGGTTTCACTAAAAAACAACTGCTTCAACTCGTGTAGCTTATTGTGAACTCCAACAAAATTAGTTGCGTTATCGCAATAAAGCTTCTGTGGTATTCCTCTGCGACCAACGAAACGTTTGAGGCACAAAATGAAGTTGTTGGTGGACAAGTCTGACACCAGTTCCAGATGCGTTGCCTTTGAACTAAAACAAACAAAAACGGCAATATAAGTTTTGTATGGAACTTTACCTCGAATACGATAAGACGTTAGAAAAGGGCCACAACAATCCACGCCGGTAATTATGAACGGACGTTGAGCTCTGAAGCGGTCAGCTGGCAAATTACCCATGATTTACTCTAGCAATTTCGGTTTATATCGAAAGCAGTGAACGCAGTCACGAACATCTTTTCTAACCACGTCTCTAGCGTTGATTATCCAGACTTTCTGACGCAAGATGCCCAGTAAAACCTTTGGACCTGCATGCAAATGACTTCGTTGCAACTGTTCAATATATAATTTCACGAACCGATGGTTTTTGGGCAACTAAACTGGAAACCGTGCGTCGTACGGAATTGGAGCATTTGAGAATCGTCCACCAAATCGAATTAAATTGACGAAGCCGCTGCCAACATTGGTTTCATGGAGAATTGGGGATAATTTCTGCAGCGATGGATGAACAATTCTTCCTTTAGCCATTGCATTCAAGTCATCTGCAAAGGAATATCGCTGAATGTGAGCAACGATTCGAAAACAAGTGTGGTCTAGTTCGATAGGTTGAAGATGAACAAGATCCTGGGCTTTTAATGAACGGTTTACTGGGCATATGTTGAATAAACGGAAAATATAAGCAATAATTCGAATAATTTTAATATATGATGAATGCTTATCGATAACGCCTTCTATGATGCTTGATGTGACGTCAGAGTATTTAAAAACAGCTGCCTTTCTGCGTTCTAATGGGCTAATGGATGTGTCTTCTTCAGTAGGTGGCCAATTTGAATTGTGTTCCTGAAGAAAAGTTGGACCTCTGAACCAAATTGTATGGGGCAAATCCTGGGCACTGCAACCCCGGGAAACGATATCCGCTGGGTTGCTTTTCGAAGGAACATGTCTCCAAAAAATACCTCTAGTGTTTTCTTGTAGTTCTGAGACTCGATTAGCGACGAAACATTGTAAAGTTGATGAATGTAGTTTGAGCCAATGTAGGACTATTTTCGAGTCTGTCCAAAAATAGATTGATGAAACGAATTTTTCAATTTTTGGTTTGATTTTGTGCCATGTTTGGCTTAACAAAACAGCGGCACATAATTCGAGGCGAGGAAGTGATTGCCTTTATAGGAGCAACCTTGGATTTGGCGATCAAAAGAGAAGTTTTGTAAACACCATCAAAGCAAACGCGATAGTAAATACAACAACCGTATGCTCGTTGAGAGGCGTCTGCGAAACCATGAATTTCTCCTCGGTGTGCTAGGGTAGTAAGCACATATCGAGGTACCTCAATTTTGTCCATATTTTCGAGGTCTTCTTGAATTTGTAACCAAAGTGATTTAAGGGGATTACTAATGATATCATCCCAGTTACAATTTTGGATCCACATTTCCTGGAGTAGAATTTTGGCCCGAACAACAACTGGACTCAAAAGTCCAAGTAAGTCGTAAGTTTTTGCAACGACTGACAAAATGGATCTCTTCGTGGGGGCGACAACCTTGGGCAACTGGAATCGAAAACAAAACATATCAATTTTTGGTTTCCAAGACATACCTAATGTTTTGGTGACGTCATCCTCAGCCATTTTAAATTGAATTTCGTCATCTTGCGTGTTGCTGATGTTGACATAGTTGCTGTTCCATTTTGCAAACTCCAGACCATGTAGTTCCAGTATTTTCACAAGTTCGTGTTTATTTTTTAGCAACGTTTCCACGTCGTTCGATCCAGTAAGAACGTCATCGACACAGAGGTCATCACGAAGAACTTGCGAGCCAAGCGGATAAGAGCTACCATATTTTTCTACAATGAAAATTAAACTACGGATTGCTAGAAATGGAGCCGACGATAAGCCATAGGTGACAGTGTTCAGCTGAAACACTTTTAATTCTTCTTCTTTGTTGCTTCTCCACAATATGAGCTGATACTTAACATCACGCTCATCGACGCGGAATTGGCGATACATTTTGGCTATGTCAGCGGTGAGAGCAAATTTATTTAAGCGAAACGACAAGAGCGTTGTGATAAGGTCCTGCTGAATCGTAGGGCCTACCATGAGTATATCATTCAACGAATGATTCGACGAAGTTTGAGCCGACGCATCAAAGACGATTCTTATTTTTGTTGTAGTACTTTGTGGCCGAAGAACACAATGATGTGGTATGAAATAATTCGGGCCACTCAACGACTTAGTGTAGGGCGACATGTGTCCAAGCGATAAATATTCGTCCATAAACTCGACGTACATTGATTTTAGAGTTGCATCACGTTCCAATCGTCTTTCGAGCGACAGAAAACGTCTACGAGCCATTTCAAATGAGTCTCCTAATATTTCGGGCAACTTCTTGAACGGCAAACGAACTTCAATTCTGTTGTTTTGATCTATGCGCACGTTTTCCATAAAGTTACGTTCGCATTCTTCTTCTTCCGGTGAATATTTTTCTGGAGAATTAGCGTACTCCTCAACTTCCCAAAACTTGGCCACAATGGAGTCAATGTTTGAAGAACTAGTAGCGAGATTGCAGGTGGGCAATAAAGATCTTGCGCCCGCGTTAAAAGTTCCACCAACTATCCAGCCAAAAACTGTATTGGTGAGACACGGCATACCTTCTCCCAAGGAAATTCGGTTATCGAGCAACAAATCGAAGAATATTTCGGTACTGATTAACAGATCAATATGTTGTGGTTTGTAAAATAAAGGATCTGCTAGTTCTAGAGTTTGTGGTATTTTCCAATGATATGTTTGAATGGACTCACCAGGCTGCCGGGCTGATATTAATTTAGTAACTGCAAAAGTAGAGGACCACTGGAATGAACTCACACGAGACTTTACTGTAGCGCAAACCGATGATTTAATGTTTGTGCGTACTTCGCCAATTCCAGAAACTTCTTGATAATACGGCTGAGACTTCAATCGGAATCTTTTTGCAGTTTCCTCCGACATGAAATTAATTTCGGAACACGAATCAAGCAGAGCCCTTACCGGATGAAAGGTGCCACTGAAACCCTTCAAAAGAACAACAGCAGTGGGGATGAGCGCCCGTTTAAATGAGCGGACTACGAATGAGACTGGGCTGGTTTGATTTCCAAAAGACGTTTGAGGTTGAACTTGTGATAGAGTATGATGCAGAGAGTGGCATACACGACAACGGGATTTCGATAAGCATTTCGACACCATATGACCTTTACGGAGACAATTGATGCAGCAGTTATTACTTTTTATAAAATTAAATCTTTCGGAAACAGCAATCGATGAAAACGATGAACATGTTGGTATATTGTGGTCCGAAGAGCTACAGTATGCGCAATTCGAGTTTGAGTTTACAAAGGTATGAGGCGACTTGGAGGTGTTTGACTTTGTGGTTGCACCTTTGGATTTGTCACATACTTCAACCCTTTTTCCATGACTTTCCAAAAACTGACAGCGATGCTTTAAAACATTATAGCAGGTATCCCACGAAGGCAACGATTTGAACTCTTGTTTTTCATCATAGCTCATTTTAGAATCAGCGTCCAATTTTGATAAAACAATATGAGTCAAAAGTCCATTAAGAACATCCATCTCTAACCCGAGCGATAGAAGCGAACCACGAATTGCTGCAACAGTATCAATGATGTTTCGTAATGAATTACTGTCACCCTTGGACATCGGAGTAATATTGAACAACGTAGAAATATGCTCTAGAAATATGAGCATATTGTTATCGTATCGGCTCTCCAGCCTCTCTCGCGCCTTTGGGTAATTCTCCTCGGTTACCTGGAATGGTTCCACAATCGCTAAAGCTGGACCCGACAAACAATTTAATAAGTAATTAAATTTGTCGACGTCAGTTATCGAAGAATTTTCATGTTCCATGTTGTTAAATGTGGTGATGAAACGTTTGTAATCACCATATTTTCCATCGAACTTGGGCAACTTAAGCGAAGGCAAACGAGTATGATGTGGGGTACAAGGAACTGAAGCGTTGAGTAATGTTTGATCCAATTGTATAGAGCCACGTCGGTTGTTCAGTAAACCCATTATTTTTGCCTTAGCAATAGTTCTTCCAAATCACTCCTTGCAGCATCGGTAGGGCTAAGTTTTTCGATTTGCCCTTGAATGTGACATAACTGTTTAAAATACGACTCCAAAATTTGAAGCCGACATTCCAAAATGGTGGAGTCAGCCTTGTCGCCATCTTTATCTACCTTTTTTTGAATATTGGTAATGCTACTCTTCATGTTGCTGCGTTGTTGTTTTAGCATTGCCAACTATGAGTTGGGAGCAGCAGCCTCTATTACACCATCAGCGTTGTTGGTGGCCATTGTCCGTCACAAATGGAGCGACAGTATATAATCAGTTATATGAAAACTAACGGACAACGATTGTATATGACGCTTAAAAGTTATGTTCAACTTTCGAAACAAAATTGAGAAATTTTGAAAGTATTATGAACCACTAACGACGATAAAAGTTTCCGCTTAAAAAATTACCAATTGTAATTTTCTTTTACAAATATTCGGTCGGCTGTAATAAGGTCTAGCCCAAAATCTCCGTGATAACAGCAATTGATAAGCGCATTAAAAGAGCAACAAATTTGAACTTACGACGCACCACACTTGGCTCCAATAAAATTTGTCACTATACTCGACAAATTTGTAATAATTAATGTGCAGCACCGACGACAACCCAATAAAATTTGTCCTCCTTATCGTAGCTCGATGAAGAAAAAAATCAAAAAAATAATCACTGCTTGCGGCTCACGGATTAACTGGTAATCTCAGTATCAATTCTTATTACAGACCGTCCTGCCAGGGTCGCCAAAATGTTGCGCAGAAACCTTTATTTATTTTGTGGCCCAAACTAGCGCTCTAAAAATTAAACTTTTCGTACGCGTCTCTTATTTTCAACTGATTTTTATTATACAAAGTAATTTGTCACCAGACCACCAAATGAAAAACAAAAACGGAAAGCATTTACTTTAAGCAGCGACTGCAAAAGGGAATAACAATAACAAAGCAGTGGCTGAATGAGCTATTGGAAGTAAATTCTTGCAATTGTGCTGCTGTTGTTGTTGTCATTCTCCCTCTCATCGAAGATGAGACCAAGAGCAACAACAACACACATACTGGTCAAACGAAAGAACTAATAACCGTATGTATATACGTATGTTGTTATTTCTTAAACAAAATATACAAACACTATTAGGGTGGCCCGGAATAAAGGAAATACAAATTAACATTAAATAATTTAAAATTTATAATAATAAATATGTATGGAGCGATCTTATCCAACAAAATCCAATATACGAAAAACAAAAACTTCCTAAAATTGCACATATTCATTGACGAACGAAATGTTTGATTGGATTAGATTTTGTGAAATTTATGAGCTTCTTCAGACGAATAGCGCAAAAGCATCAAAAAACTAACTTAAACAAAGGTATTGAAACCGTACAGATACTAACACAATTTCATGCCGACATGAATTTATGTATGTGAGTTAAGAAACACCGCTATGACTATTTTTAGAAGATATAAAGTTCTTTGCTGTAATGATCTGCTATAGCAGCAGCAATTCAAAGTGGTTCAGTAAAATTATTTAATACTGGATAATTTATGCTAAAGTAGAAACTATTCTTAATATTCTTTATAAAAGTAATTATTATGCTTTCAAAAAAAGGATGAACAATTAAAAAAGTAACCACATTTCTCAGCGGACTTGAACCCGGCATCATAAAATTGATAGACCAACGCTTTACCACTTGCGCTTTGATCTTTATAAAAGATCCTATGCATGCAGACATATTTTATATTGTCAAGTGTTCTAATATGCACGCATTATGCTTCGTCATGACATGGCAATTCTTTCTTATACGCAAAACCACAAATGCTTTGTTTTCAGCCCCACTTTCCGAATAAGAAACCTTTGCCATACAGAAAATTCATTATTGTGTATTTTACCCCAGCCACACAGAACAGAAAATAAAAATTTGATTTCAAATCTGTCGCTTCTGCTGTGAGCACACACACACACACTAAATTATTCATACGAATGTGCAAACAACAATAGCCATGTGTGTGGCTGCCGATGGATACATATTCACAACTCTTTCGTGAAACTGCCGATCAGGATTCCAATGTGGTTACCAAGAATGATAAAATAGAAGATTGCGCCAATGCTGGTACGAAAATTTCCTCTCTCTGCGCATCTCGTCATAAGGCTCACACGAAATGAGAGAAAAGCCAAAATTCATACATTTTAGTATGAGAAATGTGATAATGTGTGTTTTATATAAAATTTTTTTATATTTTCCACATTTTATGATAATATTTATATAAATAAATATATAATATTATATTTCAATTGATTTGGCATGAAAATTTTTGTTATATTCAATAATTAGTTGGTAAAATTTGTGTCGTGAAAGTTGTTATTTACTGTTTTGGTACGATAATGGGAATATAAAAAGAAATAATTATGGGAAATGAAATTATAATATGTGTATATTTATTAAATATATGTATATTTATATAATATTAATATATTTATATTTATTAAATCACTAGACAAATTCACTTTTTTTTGTACATGAAAATCCGCTTAATCCGCTGCTTAAGCACTTTTTATCGAACGAGTTTTTTAATAATTTGTACTCATTTACTTGCAAGTGCATTTGTTAAGTTATATATTATTAAAAATAATTAAAAGCCAATTAATTCATAAATTATTGCCTTTGCACTTGCATTTCTCATATGAAAAAATATTTCAAAGCGCCTTTTGACGTCACTCAATCAGCTAATCAGCTGTGCTGCGTTTTTGTCGAGAGAGGAATAGCGGACCTGCGCATGGCGCAAACTTCTATTTTATCATTCTTGTGTGGTTACCATCAACTTCAATCAATTACGATATATAAAGAATATGCGACAACCTTCTCTTCAGTACTAAATTGTATTGCTGGCAGATGGCGATAATCATTTTGGTAAAAAAAAATGTTGCAGGGCAACTTGGTGTAGTGGAACGAATTTCTGTTCTTGTTGATATCAGTCTTTCGTTGTTCTTTGATGCGGAAGGTTGTGCCAAACATTGTATTTGGTTGTGCGTCCTTCCGTATAAAATAAAGAACATGAGAAGAACGGAAGAATGCGATTATGTAAAAATGCACTTGTGAGCGCTAAAGCATACACAATAAGCACACAATACTTATATCAAATAAACTACGTGTTTGGTATTGTAAATGTGTGTATGCTTTTGAATAAAAAATACATATGTAAGTTACGGAGCGTTGACCACGAAGCATCAAAAAATAAAACAATAACTTTATTTCGGAGTCGTCACAACAACACTGAACGACTTATTCTTTATTGACCTTATATTTATAACAATTAAACGCTTAATAGGCTATTTGATTAATACTAAGAAATATAGAATAAGCTTAAAATAAAATATAAAAAAACTATTCATAGGAAATTGTGAAATAAATAACTAAAGACAATTCATAGAAAATTGTGAAGTAAATATTTGGGAGTATTTCCTATGAAATACTCAAGGCAACATTTCAGAGGAAATAGCGAATATTTGAGAGCATTTCCTATGAAATTGTCACGAAAACATTTCATAGTGCAACCAAAGAATATACAAGAATAGACAGTTGATATGAATGTGCTTGTGCCAGTTCTGCTACTGAGAGGAGTTTTTAAAATTGATGTATGTAGTGGTAAAAATACAGTGCACCCCCCTTAACTCTAACTATCGTCATTCCTTAATTCACTTAACTTCTCAAAATAACTGAAAACACAAAATTCTGTTGATAATTTCTCATTGTCAATGAACCCTCAAGATCCACAAGTCGAAATATCCAACTTGCGTTTAAGTAAAAAAATTAATTTGACAAAATAAAAAATTGTTTTCGTCATTATTAAAGAAAGAAACACTACCTCTGTTTAATTAAAAGCGTAAAGCCGTTTACTTAATTCGTTAAGCTGCATTTTTGACCTATTTTGAAGATTTTTCTGAGATTATTGAAACTGTTGCTATATGTGAGAATACTGTAAAAACGTGGAATTCTCTTTTGACCGGCAATTTCTTAATTTTCGTCTCTCTCTGTTCCACATTCTAATTAGTTTGCGTCTCTTTTACAGATTCATTCGTCGAGTCAACTCACCATATTTCACCACATCAGAGATGCAAAAATTGGTACTTTTCTAAGTTCTCAGCTTTTAATAATTTATTTTTTCTTTTATATCGTGAATAATTAATTACATAAGAATAAGGTCTCATTAATGCTCAAAAATTGAGTTTAAGTTTTAACAATGAGAAATGCAAAATTATTGCACATTATTTGTTGCGAAATAATCAATTTCGCGGAATTTTATGAAAAATGCCCAAATTTAACTGGTTTAATAGTTTAATGTTATCGTGAACGCCCCTTGAGCTGTGTTTATTCTTATGCGGCCCATAGACGATACATCATGATCATACTCATATATAATAGTATGTGTTGTTATGTCCCCATGGTAATCATACCTGGCACAGACACCCTGGCTAGCTCACTCCTTTTTTGTTCTTTGGTGGGTTCTCAACCCACTGTGCCAGATCGTGGGGAAAACATGAAGTTCTACTCTAAACCTATTCTACGTTTATTATTTATTTTTGATACCACTCACCTCTCCACCGGATTCCTCCGTCCCGATCAGCCTCTCCTCATCCTCCCCCTCCTGTCTCCACCTTAGCCTACCATAATTTATTTATTTTTTTATACAAACACACACATACACGGACAATTACTACGGCCTCCACTAAGCTGCGTATAGGCTGCCTAAATCAGGCAACAAGGACTAACTCAAACCCCGCTTTCGCTCTGCCACTATCTACTCTTAGGATCTCCCTCGACCAGTGTAGGCTATTCTTACCGAGCGCGCCACCGCCACGCTCTGTTGAGACCGTATCACACTTTCCTAACGCCTTAAATTAATTCATAGATTCTACTCATTAACAGAACATATAAAAACTTTATGCTTTACATCCAACAAAAAGAAAACTTAAATAAAGACGTAAATAAATACTTATATTTAGGAACTTATGCTTATCTTAATACGCTGGACTTATCTTTATTTTTGCCGCTCTGGGTAGGAGGAGTCTGGTCTTCAGCGGTCGATCCGTATCCATTTACTTCCCTTATAATCGGGAAGAATTTGAAAAATTGATGACTATGTAATTCACCTTCTACTACACTTTTTATACAAAGTCGAAGCCACCTTTTTACTTTTCTAATTCGACGATAATGAAAGGAAATCGAAACACTTTTTTTACGCAGCATTAAACAACTTCAATACCATTTCTATTTAATTTAATAATTCTATATACTTAATTTATTAAAATATCGTATTCCCGCGTTTTCAACACGACAATAGCACAGAAATTCTCACAAAAAAAATTGCCCATGATTTAGATGAATATAGACGAATCGAACGACAACGACCGTGAATTTTACTTTACTTCTTGCCATGCAGAATCTGACTCTTTTCTCAAAAATGTTCCGCATCTCCCTGCTCCTCTCTGACTCTTTTCTCAAAAATTTTCCGCAACTCCCAGCTCTCTCCCTCTGACACCCTACTTTTCACTATCCTATCCACAACCTGTCCGTCCGTCTCTACCCACCCACTAAGCACACCCCCTGGCAACAGCTGTGCTTTGTGGGTCAACCAACCAATTCAAGGACAGCTACTAACCTTTCATCATCACTTTTTTTTTTCTTCTCCTTTTCCTTACCAAGTCGCACTCACGTATTTACCCCACACTAACACTCGATCCACCCACACATGCACCCATATTAGACCAGCTCTCGCGTATTAAAAGTTCCCCTCCACTCAACCTGAGCTTTCAACGCAAAAGCTGTCTAATCCTCTCACACCAAAAACAAAAATAAACATAAAGTGATGATATAAAATCTCTCCCATATACATATATATATATATATATATATATATATATATATATATATATATATATATATATATATATATATATATATATATATATATATATATATATATATATATATATATATATACATATTTACATAAAGATTACCAACCGAAGTATGCAGACACTAAACCGAACAGTCATCTGATGCACCAAATAAGGTAGCAGCCAGCTGATCGTAACAGTGTGAAAAAGAGAGAAAATATGCATGTATGTGTCACACAGGCATGATCGCGCTGTGATCACTGACTGATCGTCGAAAATCTAATTCATTTAGATTTTGAGGGGAAATTTTATTACGATGTTGAGCATGATGTGTGGATGATCGTCGTTTGTGGGCAATTTACATGCAAATTTTGCTCATTTGAGTTTGACTGCCAACGTGTGAAGATGTGCGCGGATAAAAATAATTAATTTAATGTGTTTCTGCTGGAGTCCCTTGAATGCTATTGTACTATTTTTTTTGTGCTTTTCTTTCATCCAAAATCGTTTTTTTATTTTTTTACAATTTTTCCTTGCACAGTACAAGCCCTAGCGCACACAAAACTTCGTCATCCGACAGAGACATGACAACCTCACTATTATGTCCTCAATTGATTCATTCCACAATAACATTAATTAAAATTACAAATATCAAACGAATGTCTGTATCAATACCATATAAAAGCAAAAGTAAAAAGTAAAAGTAAAGTGATCTGCATAAAAGCTAGAGATGTGTAACCCACAAGAAATGTCAACTCATGACTACTCAAGTACTAGATACTCGTTAATCATATACGTATACATTAAGGTAGTTACTATAAACAAATACAGTTATAATAATTCTCCCACGCTAATTGGGCAGCTTCAGGCATCTGACACATAACTATCTAGATAGGCTGGTGTACGACGTATTCGAGAAGTCCTTCGAGGTAGTTGTTGTTGTTCAGCCGGAACTGTTGTGTTTTGTTCTTCAGTGTCCGCATTTTCATAATTTACTACGTTGACCGGAATTTTAATTAAATCTTGAAGATCGTATCTAGGAACTATCGGGTTTGGATTCTGTTGTATTTGTTCTTCATGTTCTGGACTTGTTTGTTGTTGAATCATGCTTGACCGAAGTTGATTAATATGACGTTTAACTGTATAACCATCATCCAATTTGACTAGATAATGGAGATGACCCAATTTCTTGATGATTGTTCCCAACTTCCATAAATTTTTATTGTTTGTGTAATATCGAGCTTGAACTCTCTCTCCCTCGCGTAATTGACGAGCCTTACACAAATCTCCAGAACCTTGATTATGAATTTGAGGAGGTCTCAGCGCATCTAGCTGGATACGGATTTGTCTGTGTAAGTATTGCTCCGATGGCGTTTTTTCCATTTGCAAGTGGCGTTGCCCGGTAACGAAAAAGTATTTCTCATACTTTCTCACGTAAAGAACGACGGTCATCTAGCATTGATTTAAGTCGATGTTTTAAAGTTTGAACATTACGTTCGGCAAGACCGTTCGTAGCTGGATGCCCGGGTGCAATAAACTTCTGAAAAATACCACGACGTGTACAAAATGATTGAAATTCATCACTGGTAAATATTGTGGCGTTGTCGGATACAATTACGTCTGGATAACCATGTCTAGCAAATAAATCTAGTAACATCTCTATTGTAGTAGTAGAAGATGGAGAAGAAGGAGTTATACCAATTTCAGCCCACTTGGATTTAGCGTCCATCACAACCAGATAATAATGGCCTTGAAAAATACCCGCATAATAGATGTGGATTCGTTGCCAGTTGTGTTGTGGTTCCTCCCAAGAGTGTAATATAGCCTTGGGGGGACTTGACCTCACATTACCACAAGATGAACACTCTTTTACTAGACGTTCAATATCTTTATCAATTGATTTCCAATACACGTACCTGCGAGCTAATTGTTTCATTTTTGAAATACCAATATGTGTTTGGTGAAGTTCTGCTAAAACTGCCTGTTGTAAAGTAGTCGGTACTACTACACGTTGACCTCTAAAAATGATTCCATTGTTTATCGTAAACATGGTGTCTTCCACTCGATTATTTTTAAGATTTTGTAGAATTGTTGACAGTTGTTGATCTTTTTGCGTTTCCGCTTGAAGAGTTTTAAAATTTAAATTTAACGTTAAAATTTTATGTATCGATGATTCACAGATTTGATTAACTTCTTCGTTTATAGCATCTATTAAATTTGACGTTTTTACTGGAGCTCGAGACAAACAGTCAGCATTAACATTTTCGATGCCTTTCTTGTAGACAACTTTATAATCGAACCATGAAAGAAATGCTGCATATCTCTGAAGACGTGAAAAAGTCATTTGTGGTAACTTTGCACTTTGATGGAAAATTCGAACTAAAGGTTGATTATCCGTTATAAGTGTAAATTGTTTTCCATATAAATATTGATAAAAATGATCCACTGAAAATACGATAGCCAATGCTTCACGATCAATTTGAGAATAATTCTTCTCAGCTTCCGTAAGCGATCTTGAAGCAAATGAAATTGGACGTTCTTGATCATCTACGATGTGAGACAACACTCCCGCAATTCCAGTTGGACTAGCGTCACAAGCTAATTGTAGTGGGTATTTTGGATCATAGGGTACAATTACACGATCACTAGCTATTTCTTTTTTAATATTTTTGCAAGCTGCATCGCTTTGTACATTCCAATTAAATTTTGAATTTTTCTTGATGAGATCACGTAAAGGTGATGTAATTGTTGAACAATTTGGTTTGACCCAGGAATTCAATTTCTTCTTGAAAAAACTGCATTTATCTTTATTAAGATTTAAATCGTATTGTTGAAGACGTTGTAAACATTTCAATAAATTTTCTTTGTATTCTAATTTTGTTTCACCATGTATAATGATGTCATCAAAATACGCTTCCGTTTTTGGAACTTATTGTAAAATTTGATTAATTATTCGATTAAACTCCTTATACGTACCCCGATGCGTTGACGTCGTTTGGATTTTACTTCAATCTTCATCCACTGGTATGTGTAAATACGCTTTGTACAGATCCAATCTGCAAAAATATTTCGAATTACGTAAACAGTTAAAAATATCTTCAATTTTTCGTATTGGACTATGGGCGTCCACGAGACGTTCGTTTACTCCTACTTTATAGTCAAAACACAAGCGTATCCCTCCATCAGATTTCGGTATTACGACCAAGGGGGAACCCCAGTCACTGATTTCAGTTTTTGAAATTACACCTGCTGTTTCTAGTTGATCAAGTTCTTGGTTGACTTTTCCGATTAAAGCATAGGGTATTTCCCGTTCCCTGTTAAATATAGGCTTAGCCTCATTACGTAATTTAAGCGATATTGTATATTGCTTAACACATCCAATTTTTGGTTGAAAAATATCTTGAAATTCGTCATTTATTGAATTAGTAAAATTAGCATCACTTACGTTTTTTACTGAATACGTAGAGTTGATTTCGTTCAAATTAATTTGAAATTTTCGAATCCAATTGCATCCAAGAAGTGGTGTATATTCCTCTGGAACAATATAAATTTCGTCAAATATTTTTTTACCATCATACTCTCCCTCGACTTCAATTTTTCCATCCGGAGTGAAAACATTTTTTGTATACGATCGGAATGCTATTTTCGTTGGCAAAAATTGAACATTGAGGTTAAGTTTCGTAGATTGGTCTCTAGGTAAAAATGTGTAACCTTATCCAGTATCGATTTCAAATTTTACTGGTTTACCTTGAAGATTTATCGTAATAAAAAATCGGTCAAAGTTTTTTGAATCATTTTGGTGTATGTCTACTACGCTTAAAACACCATACTATGTATGATGTACTATGTCTTCTATTTGATTTGTAGATTCTTGGCTTGAATTACCACCTTTTGTACGAGATTTTATGCATACCTTTGCTACATGACGAGTTTTTTTGCACTCGGAACATTTGAGATTATTTTGTTGATTAGACAATCCTTAACATGGTGGTTGTTTTTTCCACACCCTATGCAAAGACCATCAAGACCTAATGATTTAAAATCCACATTAGACTTATTGTATTTCGAATTGTTTTGATTGAACTTGTTTTGAATCGATTTTTGATTATTTCGATGGTGATCCTTCCTTTTACCTGAAATTTTGTTTATTTCACCTGCTGTTGATTGTTTAGCGAGCTCTTTTGAATCACTTTTTGCTGCTTCCAGTGCAAGAGCTTTCGTTAATATTTTAGGAAATTCACACAATTCATTTTGTAACAGTTGCTCACGAATACCATTGTATCTGATACCACGAATAAACTGCGCACGTAAAAAAATGTCTGCTACAGATTTTTTACAACTGCAGTTAAATTCGCAGTCAGCTATATTTGACTTTAACATTGCCACATATTCGGAAATTGATTGATTTTCTTGATATTTCGTTAAGAATTTATGTTGAGCCACCAACACGTTTTGTTGTGGTGATAAATGTTCATGTAAAAGTGTTATCAATTCGTCGTATGTGAGGCTGGTAGAGTCCTTGGGTGCTGCAAGAGCTGTAACCATCGCAAAATGCTTGGAACCAATTGAGTTTAACAATAGATTTGCACAATATTGTTTGTTGGTATGTATACCTTTCATGACTGTGTAATTTCCGAACCTTTTTTCATAATTACGGAAAGATTCCTTTGTAGTATCCAGACAGTGGCTATGCCCATTCAAATAGCCATTCTCATTGCCTATCGTCATGGCCAAAGCCGAAGTAAATAAATTAGATTTGTCTTCACGACGAATTTAAGAAAATACATAAAAGTAAAAGAAAACAGGAAAATAAGGAAATTTCCCGATTCTACTTTCTTTTTTTTACAAACAAAATTTTCAACATTTGGATTCATCAGCTATTAGTGTATGGTAAATTTTTATGAAACTCTTATGAGAACAATCCAATCAAATATTTTTAACACATTGCTTACTGATAATTATAATTGTACATTCAGAACGAAAATATATATTATTTTTCATTTGTTGCATTTAGCGTGGGAGTTTTGTTGTTGCATTTAGCGTGGGAAGTGGTTACTTTTTGTTAGGCTGTGGGATGTTGCATGCTGGGTATGAGTTCTGTGTGCGGAAAATACTTGTAGTATTTTCCGTCCTCACACATCCAACAAAAAGAAAACTTAAATAAAGACGTAAATAAATACTTATATTTAGGAACTTATGCTTATCTTAATACGCTGGACTTATCTTTATTTTTGCCGTTCTGGGTAGGAGGAGTCTGGTCGTCAGCGGTCGATCCGTGTCCATTTACTTCCCTTATAATCGGGAAGAATTTGAAAAATTGATGACTATGTAATTCACCTTCTACTACACTTTTTATACAAAGTCGAAGCCACCTTTTTACTTTTCTAATTCGACGATAATGAAAGGAAATCGAAACACTTTTTTTACGCAGCATTAAACAACTTCAATACCATTTCTATTTAATTTAATAATTCTATATACTTAATTTATTAAAATATCGTATTCCCGCGTTTTCAACACGACAATAGCACAGAAATTCTCACAAAAAAAATTGCCCATGATTTAGATGAATATAGACGAATCGAACGACAACGACCGTGAATTTTACTTTACTTCTTGCCATGCAGAATCTGACTCTTTTCTCAAAAATTTTCCGCATCTCCCTGCTCCTCTCTGACTCTTTTCTCAAAAATTTTCCGCAACTCCCAGCTCTCTCCCTCTGACACCCTACTTTTCACTATCCTATCCACAACCTGTCCGTCCGTCTCTACCCACCCACTAAGCATACCCCCTGGCAACAGTTGTGCTTTGTGGGTCAACCAACCAATTCAAGGACAGCTACTATTTTTTTTGTGCTTTGCTTTCATCCAAAATCGTTTTTTTATTTTTTTACAATTTTTCCTTGCACAGTACAAGCCCTAGCGCACACAAAACTTCGTCATCCGACAGAGACATGACAACCTCACTATTATGTCCTCAATTGATTCATTCCACAATAGCACCCATTTAGTTCTTCATTATTAATTAATATTACAAATATCAAAAGAATGTCTGTATCAATACCATATAAAAGCAAAAGTAAAAAGTAAAAGTAAAGTGATCTGCATAAAAGCTAGAGATGTGTAACCCACAAGAAATGTCAACTCATGGCTACTCAAGTACTAGATACTCGTTAATCATATACGTATACATTAAGGTAGTTACTATAAACAAATAGAGTTATAATAATTCTCCCACGCTAATTGGGCAGCTTCAGGCATCTGACACATAACTATCTAGATAGGCTGGTGTACGACGTATTCAAGAAGTCCTTCGAGGTAGTTGTTGTTGTTCAGCCGGAACTGTTGTGTTTTGTTCTTCAGTGTCCGCATTTTCATAATTTCCTACGTTGACCGGAATTTTAATTAAATCTTGAAGATCGTATCTAGGAACTATCGGGTTTGGATTCTGTTGTATTTGTTCTTCATGTTCTGGACTTGTTTGTTGTTGAATCATGCTTGACCGAAGTTGATTAATATGACGTTTAACTGTATAACCATCATCCAATTTGACTAGATAATGGAGATGACCCAATTTCTTGATGATTGTTCCCAACTTCCATAAATTTTTATTGTTTGTGTAATATCGAGCTTGAACTCTCTCTCCCTCGCGTAATTGACGAGCCTTACACAAATCTCCAGAACCTTGATTATGAATTTGAGGAGGTCTCAGCGCATCTAGCTGGATACGGATTTGTCTGTGTAAGTATTGCTCCGATGGCGTTTTTCCATTTGCAAGTGGCGTTGCCCGGTAACGAAAAAGTATTTCTCATACTTTCTCACGTAAAGAACGACGGTCATCTAGCATTGATTTAAGTCGATGTTTTAAAGTTTGAACATTACGTTCGGCAAGACCGTTCGTAGCTGGATGCCCGGGTGCAATAAACTTCTGAAAAATACCACGACGTGTACAAAATGATTGAAATTCATCACTGGTAAATATTGTGGCGTTGTCGGATACAATTACGTCTGGATAACCATGTCTAGCAAATAAATCTAGTAACATCTCTATTGTAGTAGTAGAAGATGGAGAAGAAGGAGTTATACCAATTTCAGCCCACTTGGATTTAGCGTCCATCACAACCAGATAATAATGGCCTTGAAAAATACCCGCATAATAGATGTGGATTCGTTGCCAGTTGTGTTGTGGTTCCTCCTAAGAGTGTAGTGTAGCCTTGGGGGGACTTGACCTCACATTACCACAAGATGAACACTCTTTTACTAGACGTTCAATATCTTTATCAATTGATTTCCAATACACGTACCTGCGAGCTAATTGTTTCATTTTTGAAATACCAATATGTGTTAGGTGAAGTTCTGCTAAAACTGCCTGTTGTAAAGTAGTCGGTACTACTACACGTTGACCTCTAAAAATGATTCCATTGTTTATCGTAAACATGGTGTCTTCCACTCGATTATTTTTAAGATTTTGTAGAATTGTTGACAGTTGTTGATCTTTTTGCGTTTCCGCTTGAAGAGTTTTAAAATTTAAATTTAACGTTAAAATTTTATGTATCGATGATTCACAGATTTGATTAACTTCTTCGTTTATAGCATCTATTAAATTTGACGTTTTTACTGGAGCTCGAGACAAACAGTCAGCATTAACATTTTCGATGCCTTTCTTGTAGACAACTTTATAATCGAACCATGAAAGAAATGCTGCATATCTCTGAAGACGTGAAAAAGTCATTTGTGGTAACTTTGCACTTTGATGGAAAATTCGAACTAAAGGTTGATTATCCGTTATAAGTGTAAATTGTTTTCCATATAAATATTGATAAAAATGATCCACTGAAAATACGATAGCCAATGCTTCACGATCAATTTGAGAATAATTCTTCTCAGCTTCCGTAAGCGATCTTGAAGCAAATGAAATTGGACGTTCTTGATCATCTACGATGTGAGACAACACTCCCGCAATTCCAGTTGGACTAGCGTCACAAGCTAATTGTAGTGGGTATTTTGGATCATAGGGTACAATTACACGATCACTAGCTATTTCTTTTTTAATATTTTTGAAAGCTGCATCGCTTTGTACATTCCAATTAAATTTTGAATTTTTCTTGATGAGATCACGTAAAGGTGATGTAATTGTTGAACAATTTGGAACAAACCTTGAATAGTATGTAACCATTCCTAAAAATCTTCTTACGTCATCCGCTGATTTAGGCTTTGGAAGATCTAAGATAGCTGCTATTTTCTTTTTCGATTTTAAAATTTTATTATTTTTGATGGTTTGACCCAGGAATTCAATTTCTTCTTGAAAAAACTGCATTTATCTTTATTAAGATTTAAATCGTATTGTTGAAGACGTTGTAAACATTTCAATAAATTTTCTTTGTATTCTAATTTTGTTTCACCATGTATAATGATGTCATCAAAATACGCTTCCGTTTTTGGAACTTATTGTAAAATTTGATTAATTATTCGATTAAACTCCTTATACGTACCCCGATGCGTTGACATCGTTTGGATTTTACTTCAATCTTCATCCACTGGTATGTGTAAATACGCTTTGTACAGATCCAATCTGCAAAAATATTTCGAATTACGTAAACAGTTAAAAATATCTTCAATTTTTCGTATTGGACTATGGGCGTCCACGAGACGTTCGTTTACTCCTACTTTATAGTCAAAACACAAGCGTATCCCTCCATCAGATTTCGGTATTACGACCAAGGGGGAACCCCAGTCACTGATTTCAGTTTTTGAAATTACACCTGCTGTTTCTAGTTGATCAAGTTCTTGGTTGACTTTTCCGATTAAAGCATAGGGTATTTCCCGTTCCCTGTTAAATATAGGCTTAGCCTCATTATGTAATTTAAGCGATATTGTATATTGCTTAACACATCCAATTTTTGGTTGAAAAATATCTTGAAATTCGTCATTTATTGAATTAGTAAAATTAGCATCACTTACGTTTTTTACTGAATACGTAGAGTTGATTTCGTTCAAATTAATTTGAAATTTTCGAATCCAATTGCGTCCAAGAAGTGGTGTATATTCCTCTGGAACAATATAAATTTCGTCGAATATTTTTTTACCATCATACTCTCCCTCGACTTCAATTTTTCCATCCGGAGTGAAAACATCTTTTGTATACGATCGGAATGCTATTTTCGTTGGCAAAAATTGAACATTGAGGTTAAGTTTCGTAAATTGGTCTCTAGGTAAAAATGTGTAACCTGATCCAGTATCGATTTCAAATTTTACTGGTTTACCTTGAAGATTTATCGTAATAAAAAATCGGTCGAAGTTTTTTGAATCGTTTTGGTGTATGTCTACTACGCTTAAAACACCATACTGATGTATGTCTTCTATTTGATTTGCAGATTCTTGGCTTGAATTACCACCTTTTGTACGAGATTTTATGCATACCTTTGCTACATGACGAGTTTTTTTGCACTCGGAACATTTGAGATTATTTTGTTGATTAGACAATCCTTAACATGGTGGTTGTTTTTTCCACACCCTATGCAAAGACCATCAAGACCTAATGATTTAAAATCCACATTAGACTTATTGTATTTCGAATTGTTTTGATTGAACTTGTTTTGAATCGATTTTTGATTATTTCGATGGTGATCCTTCCTTTTACCTGAAATTTTGTTTATTTCACCTGCTGTTGATTGTTTAGCGAGCTCTTTTGAATCACTTTTTGCTGCTTCCAGTGCAAGAGCTTTCGTTAATATTTTAGGAAATTCACACAATTCATTTTGTAACAGTTGCTCACGAATACCATTGTATCTGATACCACGAATAAACTGCGCACGTAAAAAAATGTCTGCTACAGATTTTTTACAACTGCAGTTAAATTCGCAGTCAGCTATATTTGACTTTAACATTGCCACATATTCGGAAATTGATTGATTTTCTTGATATTTCGTTAAGAATTTATGTTGAGCCACCAACACGTTTTGTTGTGGTGATAAATGTTCATGTAAAAGTGTTATCAATTCGTCGTATGTGAGGCTGGTAGAGTCCTTGGGTGCTGCAAGAGCTGTAACCATCGCAAAATGCTTGGAACCAATTGAGTTTAACAATAGATTTGCACAATATTGTTTGTTGGTATGTATACCTTTCATGACTGTGTAATTTCCGAACCTTTTTTCATAATTACGGAAAGATTCCTTTGTAGTATCCAGACAGTGGCTATGCCCATTCAAATAGCCATTCTCATTGCCTATCGTCATGGCCAAAGCCGAAGTAAATAAATTAGATTTGTCTTCACGACGAATTTAAGAAAATACATAAAAGTAAAAGAAAACAGGAAAATAAGGAAATTTCCCGATTCTACTTTCTTTTTTTTACAAACAAAATTTTCAACATTTGGATTCATCAGCTATTAGTGTATGGTAAATTTTTAAGAAACTCTTATGAGAACAATCCAATCAAATATTTTTAACACATTGCTTACTGATAATTATAATTGTACATTCAGAACGAAAATATATATTATTTTTCATTACTCTATTTTTCTTGTATAAACCATTTCATTTACTATTGTTTCTACAATTGTAAACTAAATGCTTGATTTTAAACATTTTCTTTCTCTTGATATGAGGTGATGTGTTCTGAAATTTATTTCAGAACCACTGTGTATATACGTAAAAAAATGGAATTACTGAGAAGCGTTACTCTACACAATAACAAACCACATTTAATTAAGCTGATTTATAGAGCAATGCAACAATTGATTTATTTCTCATAACAAAAGTATGTACTTAAGTAAAATCTATATAATTTTTTCCATAATAAAACTGAAATAAACAGCAAAAAAATAAAAACAAAAATAAAATAAAATTTCGAATTTGTAACAAAAGAAAACAATAGCACTAAACGTCAAAAACACCACAAAATATTGCATTTTATTTTTTAAAAAATTAACTTTATACAATGTATAGCAATTTAACGCAATTAAATAAATTATTGCTTTATCAGGCAAGGGATGGGACCTGCTGCCCCATGCGGTATCACAAAGGGTGGCCGCTTTACCTACCTACCTACTTTTATCAGGCAAATAAAACTTATGATTATAAAATCTTATACTTTGGTTGTAAAAAATGAAACAATCATATGTTAAAGTATTTTATTTGTTGTATAGCAAAGATAGCAAACGAACAATATTTTCCAAAGAGAGCATGGAACATATATATATATATATATATATATATATATATATATATATATATATATATATATATATATATATATATATATACAAAATTGACGCGATTAAGAATTTACTTATATAATAAACTATTTAAAATAACAATAATAGTTGATTTTTACTGTGGTTTAAGGTGGTAGCAGTAATAATGTAAAACCATTGTTAATATTCATGCTGAAATTCACTTTAATGCAACCCTGTGCCATTTTTCGAAAAGGTGAATTCCAAATATTTCACCAAATTTCATTTTCAATATTTGCATTTATTGTGTGGAATAGTTTTTGTTTTACGGCGCTTGGCTTCACAACGAAGGTAATTTTTTAAAATATTGATATATATTTTATTTTTAAATTAATATATTTCATTTTAAGATATATTAGAATGATGCTTCATACAAGGAAGTGCGCCGTTGGATGTATTGGATACAATATATGCTATAAATTTCCAAACAACATAAAATTGAGGTAGGTCATATATATTTTATATTGATGTGCATCTGAAACACCATAATAATTGTAGGAAACTTAATTGATTTAGAGTTTGTGAGGGAGATATTTTATTATTTCTAAGTGCTGTCCTGTAAATGTTTCCTTTTCTCCCACTTCTCCATAATGAATAATAATGAAAGTGGGGGCAAAACTAAAGTTTAAACCCATGGTGTTATGTATTGCAGCATTAATAATATATATTTAAAAATACTAATAAATACATTCTGATATCCATGCTAATTTAATGATTTATTTTTAATTTAATTAACTATGGACCGTGATATGAGTGATATCCCATCAACAAAGAGGAAGTCGTCATAAAATAAAAATGTTTTCCGAGACATTTTTTTATATTCATCAGTAAGGTTTGTTTGAAACACTAATCGTTTAATATGTAAACTTTTTATTTTCTTTTTTGGTTTTTAAATATTTTCAATATTATTTTTATCGTTTATTCATGATTTTTTTCATCATTTTATTTTTTTAACTATTCGTTTTATTTCATTTTTACCAATTTGTTTATATTTTTCAAATTTTACTCATCCTAGTAAATTTTATTCCCTCTAATGTATATTTTTTTTCCATAGGAGAAACGAATGGAAACGCATTATGGGCATATATAGTTTTAATCTTTAATTAAATTTATATAATCTACTTATACAAATTGGTTTTTATTTGTTTTTATTTTAATAGTAATTTAATATATTGTAATGGGTGAAATATGCCGACAGGGGAACCGAGCATCCAAATGAAAAATTTACTCGGTAACGCACCACTGCATACCCCCTGGGTGGTGTGGAAAGTGCAAAATTTATAATAAAATTATTTACTTTTAAAAAACTTATTTATTGTTTATTTATTTATTTAAATAGTTATTTATATCAAATAGTTTTCGCTTTTCGATATAGGCTGAATACATCTCATGCTTTTTATCCACGTCATCTTGCATAACTGCCATCAAATTAGCAAACAGTTTGCAAAAATTAAGAATAATTAAAATTCAAGTATTTATTAAATTCACTTTTTTAATGTACTGGATTTTACATTTTTTGCATATTTTCTCAGTCCAGAGTCCGCAATGCTTCGAAATAGTATAGTGCAGCGTTTCATTTGACACCATCCACTATTTGTAACACTACTAATAATATTTTCTACAATACGAAATAATATATTCAATAAAAAGTTTTCTTGATTTTAGACCAGCAAAAAATTGTAAACAAAAACAGCTGTTTGTTATTCACCACTTTACTACACAACAATGGCAACCCGCATGTGGTATACGTTACAACAAACACAATAAATTCACATACACTATACGTGTGACCAAAAAAAATGGTCGGAACGGTAAATAAATTTAGAGGGAATTGAATGTCTTTTCTTTGTCTTCTTTGGTATCGCATCACGCATTATTGTATATTGCCACATACCATCCTTTGGTACAAATTCTTTTTGACATCTCGGCCGAGACGCTGTCTCGCTCTCGTCTCGGTCTCCCGCATTATTGTATTCGGGCTAAGTGGTATACTTGCACTGTTTCAACTGTTCATTTATACATTTACTTTTTTATATTTTTTGCACAAACTCATCATTTGAATATAATTTAAATCAACACAATAATAATATTAAGAATCAAAAACAAAATCAAAAGATTAATTTTGGTTTTCTTTAAATTTAATCAGCTAAAATATAAAAAATCCCAAGGAAATTTGTATGGGTAATTTTGAATCCCGTTGGTTTTCGATCAATTTTCAATTTGGAAGCACTTTCTATCGGGGATAGAAAAGTTCGGCCGTTTCGTCCGAGTATAATTTACTTGATAAATTTTTCCATACGAAAGTATACCCCATCCTCTATAGAATGGCGAATCCAATGCGCCTATAGCCAAATACTTTATACATCACCTGCTTCAATACTTTTATTACTCCTTTTGTGTGTACCTTTTTCCCTCGACCCTCTTCAATTTAATTTATATATTATTTTTGCCTAAATGTAACCATCACAACTGTAATTCAATGCTTAACCTCTACCAACTAAATAGTATAATTATTATAATCAACACTCAAATACAAAAACACACAAGCCATCTGGATCAACTCTCATCACCCACCAAAAAAAGTACAATTCACAAAACTGTACAACAAACATAAGTCTTCTGTGTTTTATATGCTGATATTCTCTAATATATTTCATCAGCTCTCAATATCGCCGCCCTCCGTTATTTCCCGACCAAAGGTCAGAACTCGCCACTGTCAATAGCAGCCACACATCATATAAAATATTTTCTCCAATTATACAAACAATTTACCCACAGAAAGCATACCAAAATGCTTCGTTTGTAATTTGTGTGCACAAAATGGCCAGCCTAACTCTACTTTTAATTCAATTGGATCCGCCCCGAGTGACTCTAAACCTAGGATTCTCCTAGCCACTATACACAGTTAAACGTCTGCTAAATTAGTCTCCTACAACTGAAAAATAAGTGACACCACATTTCTACATTCTATTCATTCTACTCTGCTAAAACTAAAATTTTTGAAAAAAGGGGAAACCAAGTGTGCACCCCCTGCGGATATATAAGTTAAATTCAATTCAACCATAGTATTAACGATGAAATCTTATTATTCCACCTAAATGATGATGTAAATGGAAATTTCACTGCTTAAGAAATTTGAAATTAATTTCTGTCGTTTTTCCTAAACCATGGGGTTATATTTCAATTCATATTGTGTTGAAGTGGTCTCCTGTGGATTTCACTTCTTACAAAAAATTTGTTTTCTTATATTTATTATTTATATTTCTGAAACTGTTTTAGATAACCTTTAGTACCACTTAGTGGAAATGCAATATGTGAGGGCTCCGCGATGAAACCTTTTGTTTAGAACTAAGTTTGAATTTAATTATTTCAGAAACAATTCATGCATCCATCAATCGATAAATTATGATAGAAATGCTTACAATAGAGCGATAATATGAATATTTTGTGAGAATCGAGTTATTTAAAAGCAAAAATTCGTATTTATTTTTAAAACAAAGATATATCACACAAAATACTATGATTAATATATTAGATCATCATAAATGTTATAAGATGAAATTCTCTAATATATTTCTTTACGCAACGAGCGACATATTGAATTCCCATAGATCAATTAGTAGTAATTTTAAATTTTAATTCTATTTTTATTAGAAATAATACAAATTGTGATGAAAGTTGACATTAAAAGCCTAAATAAAACGTTATAGTAAACTGTTTGAAGGGGAAATTACCTCAAAAGCAGCAAATACAATTAAAATTATGCCGACAGAACTTTGGAGGATATAAAAGCAACCCAATTTTCTTGCCGAGGAAATATAAAAATTTTCCACCCGTGAGTAATAAAAGTATCGAATTGAATTAACTAAATAGAAAAGGACTTTTCCTGGAAGTTACTTTCCAATTTCTTTCTCTCCTCACCACGTTTTTAATTTTTAACAGATTTTCAATGACACGCAACTTTTTAAAATATTTTTTTGACATCTTCAGTTTCGACCAATGAAAGAATTTGACAAGCATTTATATATAAAGTGTCTGGGAACCTTGTACCAACGCCTTTTGCAAAGTATCTTCTAGGACTGCGAACAAAATCGCTGTTTCTGTTATTTATACTTTGTGCGTATCAGTCATTTCTATTTATACTTCATAAAGTTGTCAAAATTTTGTTTAAGGAAATTGAAGCTAATGGATGAGAACATGCCATTTTCCTTAAAATTGTTACGTACGAATATATTGAATAAAACATAAAAATGAATTGTCTTTAGTGGTATGTTTTTATACTGATATTTTATTGTAATGTAAAGTTTTGGATTAAAATACAATATATACAGTTCTTCTGAAACGCTGACTGGTAACGATATCGTATAAATTAAACTTAGGTCTTAAGCTGGTCAACTGCTGTTTAAGACCTGATAGTAATTTGTGTGAAATTGACTGCAGTCAGCGCTTTATTGCTATTTTTTTCAATCGGAAGAAAAGTTTACTCAAAAATGCCTTTTAACATTTTGATGGAATATTTAACCATTATAGTAAGAGATATTTTATTTTGGTCACAGTAACCAATATAAATAAGAGATATTGGATTTTGGTTATGAATAACTATTATTACAACTGAAAAAGTTTATTGGTTATCAATTATCTCAAGTAATTTTATTTTATTTTTTTTGGTTATCGGTCACCAATTCAACAATGAAACAATATGTTTTGGTCATCAGTAATATCACCACACTAAGCATTGCAGGCTTATACTTAAAGTTCCGAGTCTAATTAATTATTCACCTATACAAAAATAAGCGATCGCAATGCATCCTGTGAAAGGTTACATCTAACATCACTTAGTACCAGTCTCAATGCAGAGAACGTTCGCTCTACGCTAACTTGAGTTGCTGGTGTCACATGGACAATATTTGCCAGTGTTTTGAGAAAAGGAAATGTGTATTTTTTCTTCTCCCAGTATTCTAGAAGGTCGGCATCGCTATCAACCCTGTATGTGTCGATTTCGGCAAAGCATTTTAGCAGCGCCTCCGAATTCATACTTGACGCCACATCCTCTGACGACGAATCAACTTCCAAGGTTCGTAAGGTGTGGCGAACGAAAAAGGAATTGCTTATATTTGACGTTTCGTCAACGAATGCATTGTCTTCGAAAGGATACTGCGTAACATGAAGAAGACGTCCATCGATCTGAAAAAATTGCAAAGGTGTTATAAAAGATATATAGCAAATCGATTAGTATCGGTGCTCATAAGCTTGTTTCAATTCAATACCTTGTGATGCTAATTTTTTCAAGGGAACTCGCGCTTCTTCTTTTTTATTTGATGGAAGCAAAAGTCAAAAGCGTGGATCTAAAAATATTGCAGCATTAAGGACGTCGGTGTTGAGTAAATGTGGCTCTCTCGCTCTCAAGACGGCAGACAATGCTTCCGTGTTTACGCATTCTAATTTTACAATTAGCTCAAACCCAGTTTTGAAAAAATCGCCCATTGTCAGCTGCTCATGTTGCAATTTAAGGGTTATTTAATGTAGGGGCCTCAGAATCACTAGTAAGTCATTTAATTCACCCCATTCTTCATCTGACAATGGTAGATTCAGATGCTCATTGCAAACTTCCTTTTTGCACTAGTTTCGCTATCATCGGAAATGTAGAGCTCCATCTCGTTGGAACATCTACGGGAGGATTGCCTAGATTAACGTGGAATATTACCTCTGTAGCTATGTCAACAGCTTCTTTTAATGTTTTTCGTCTTCCTGCTAAATTAATTGGTTTGAATGGTTGTGATAACCCATGCTTAAAAGTACTTAAACCAATATATATATATATATATATATATATATATATATATATAAATATATATATAAATATATATATAATATATATATAAATATATATATATATATATATATATATATATATATATATATATATATATACATACATATATATATATATATATATATATATATATATATATACATATATATATATATATATATATATATATATATATATATATATATATATATATAATATATTCCTTTTGAACGATCTTGCTTAATGTAATAACAACTTTATTTTCTTTGAATCGAGGTCTGAAATGAATTCGAAATTTAAGATTTCAACTGTACAAAATATAAGGTTAAATAAGACCGTTTAAAAATTAGTTAGTTGTAGGTAAACTTGTTGAAATAATCTGACAACCAGAATAACTGTCATACATTCTTATACATTATTTTTCTTTCTTCTTCCTTATGTTTTAATTGCTAGTAGCTAAAAATCAATCGTCGATGTGATTTTAAATAAACGTGTTTGTCCTTAAAATCTGCGAAAACTTTTATTTTGCCATTATAACAAAAGGTAACGACCTGTAATTTTCTAACAGAACTTACCTGCACTTCGGCGTTCTTAATGTTTTTACGACTTCTCTCACTTTTTCCACAATTGAAATAATATTTGCATTGACCAGAAAGTCGTTCACGATTAATTGCAAGGTGTTGGCTGTACATTTTCCAGAATAGACATTTCGGTTTTCTGAACTGAAAGTATTTTCAAAGTCTTCGAGGTTGAATACGAATTCTCCAGAGTCATGTTTAGCACTATCCACTTCAGTTGCACTTGCTGCAAGCAAATCAACCGCCTTTCGCCTATTTCGACCGTAATCTGTAGTCACAGTATATATTTGCTTCTTAGCTATATTGAAGTCACGCAAAACTTACTCTATTCTATAATTTGTGCATTTATACCAAAAACTGAACGGCCGTGTCGCGTTGCACTGTCCATTTTAAGAGATATCATTTTTCTCTTTAACTTTTGCGTGATAAGTCTTTTCAGTTGAATGTGTTTTTCTTTTACCAATGTCATGATATTGTGCCATGTAATGGAAGTCATTTTATACCTTTGAAGATCTGCTCCGTTAGATTCTTAAAAGTATTGGAGTCGAAGAAAGATAGCGGTGGGGATTCCTGCTTAACCAATTCGAGGCAAGTATAATTTATTTGTTTTTTTGAATATGTCAAATAAAATTCCACTTTCTTCTCATATCATTCTCATGTTCGTATTTATATATTTGTTGTTGGTAATTATCGAAATGCTTTGCTATCATGTGCCTCCTTAGGCACAATATTTATGTAATAAATCAATTAATTTTCCGATTCACTAAAATGCACTCTCATCCTTCACAATCACATTATAAATGCACATGAATAACGCCAGAATCCGAACTACAGTGAAATATTCTTGTCGACGGATAGCAAAAAGAAATGGAATTATACAAAATTCAAGTTCTGGCACATTTTGAAATTTATAAAACTTTCCTGTATATTTACAAAAACTTATGCAGTTTGTGTTAACATAATAGCCGCGATTCTATCTACTTTATTCTTCACGAGACAAAAAAATTCGAATTGTAGGGAAAAATTCGCGTTAGCGAAGTTTGCCTGTATTTGGAGCAAAGACAGTATACAACAAAACTATGCAAATCGCTCTTTACCAACCAGGGGAAATGCTATTCGTGGCTCCGCCGTAGAATCGCTTCCAAAATGTAACATTTTTCTGCTAACAACGTCCTTGAATATGTGCAATTTTAGGAAGTTGTTGTATTACGTATAAGCTATCATAAGTAAATTGTTAGATTGGATTATATTGTTATGGTAGGAAGAGGACAAATTTTGCAGATGTATTAAAATTTTGGTTATTTATTTTATAGTAATACATTATTTACAAAATAAAAAATAATTTAAATTAATATAGGAAACAAATCAAAAAATTAAAATGTTTTTTCTTTACAATTAATAAACCAAAATGTTTTTTCTTTACAATTTTCCATAAATTATGTATCTATCGTTATATGATTAGCACTATACTAAAATATTTCATGACTGCAATAGAAGAACACTGGTTAGCGATGGAGTATGATGAAATTCATAAAAAAAATACGCCGGTTGGAGTCTTTCGAATGGAGTTTGTGGAAAAATATTCAAGCTAGTCGGCTTGGGTAAGCCTTGCACATATCATGTAGCCATTTTTATAAGTAAATGTTAAATGTAATGGGCAATAAGAGGCATCTTATATTAAAATATGTTTTACTAAACATTATTTATACTAATACAAATTTAAAATTTCTTTGATATTTAAATACTTTAAATAATTTTTGATATATTTCTGATTATTATACATATAAATATTAAAAGATTATCAGTAATATTAGCAAAATTGGTCTTTTGGGCATAATTATTCTTCCTTTGGATACACTCACTATATGTTTGATCACAAGGTTCAAAAGCGAAAATATGATATATAAAATTGAAGGAATAAACTGTGCTGATATTTGTCTATTTTGAAAATATTTAAATATCCTAACTTCCATGACAAATTGAATTCTGCTCTTACGATAACGGTTAATTATAACCACTATTGCAATACATCTATACTAATGGTTAAATAAGACCTTTTCGTCATTCCAGTTATATCAGTTACTTCCCTGGACATTTTGCTTTACTCTTGCAAATTAAAATTCATATGCATTTTTACAAATAATTTAATTTAATCCGCGAAAATCCATAAGGAAAACGTAGAAAAATGTACTTTTATCTCACGTACTTGTGTAATGTCAATAAAAATAACAATAGTATAGAAAATAGAAAAAATTGTTTGGAATGTTTCATCGCACAAAAACCACCAGAAAAAAAACTGGATAGAATTCCCTATAACTCAATTTCAGAAATAAACCTCTAGCAGACTTTCCAAAATACCAAATCCAGCAGTGATCAAAGAAACGAGGATAAATATAAAGATGTATGCTACATGAAGAGAGATTGGGTATTAGAATTTTCCGATCTGATACCTAACATTTACTTTTTGTTGGATATGATTTTTTGTCGATAAGGGCTCGACGTAATGGCAAAGGTTAGTTTCGTTGCATCCGAGAATTTATTGGTTCTACATCCCTGCGTTGGTTAAACTTTTAATAGATCAGAAGATATAGAATACCTAAAATATGTACAAAATTATACAGAAGAGCGGCTCTATTGAGACAGACTCAAGTAATTTTTTTATGATCCACTTTTCACTATCGAAATGATAGTGATTACTGAAGTTTACCACACATATTTATATTATATTGCCAAGGAGCCACAAATTGGTAGTATGAACAATTAATGTGCACATTGTAATGCAATACAATTTTAAATCGAGCGCTTGAATTTTGGTATGCTAGTTGTAAAGTAATTTGCCTACTCTTGGAGAACCATATTCAGAATTGTCTATTTTCATGCATCACATTCTTTGTCAAAATAATTCTGTAGTCTCTTTAGGTGCAAACGAATTAAAAAAGGGTACCTTATGGACCAGATTTACAAACATATTGGAGGTAATGTATTATTTGAAAAATGACTCCGCAAATGCACCAACAACTTTCCCTTAATTAACCACGCTGGCTGACAGCACAACAACCATCCTAGGTAGCACTAATTTATTCGTTAATAATGAAGCTATTGTTCTAGTGGTAGCAAGGTAAAGAGTCGCAATCGACAACTTTCTGAGCAAAAGTATGTGTACCATTCCCTTCTGTACCCATTTATGTTTGTATCTTCATAATATTATCATACAACGAACCTGTTTCGCAAATCGTTTTGAAACAAAATCGTGTCCTGCATGCAGTTTTATGTTTTTCGATATATTATTACGATTTACCAGCAACAAGAAAAAGCATATTGTATTGATGAAATTAAGAGGACGCACTGCTCTACACTAAGGGTATTATGGATGGTTTCCTTTTTTCGTAGTTGCAGCTATACCTCCTACATGTATGGGCAAGGGTTTCGAGTTTTCACATACTAATCTATAATAGCATAGTTTTATCGGGCTATGGTATCACCTGTATTCTTTAATAGTACTCCGAGTCGAATACCTAATTTCAGGTTTTATTTTCAGATAGTTTTTAAACCTCTTAACTGTGTTAATGGATTAAGCTGACAGGACACCATCGACAATATAAGAGGCAAGTATTATTTTTGCATTATTAATAATGCCACTAAAGATGTCAGAATCCGCAGTACTAGCTTTTAGATTAAAACCCTCCAACGTATTCCAAAATTTGCGATTCCAGTACCTCAGTGCTTTTTTTAAGTCGTGAAGACTTTTACTGAGTTTCAGATATTATTTTGCCATCTTGATGAACAACAGAATCCCACATATAAGCTTTTTCTTCGAATGTAACTTAAAGAAACGCAGTTTTGACATCAAAGGGATCTATAACCAGTCCAAGTACATTGGATAACGCAAAAATAATGGAAACTGATCTGAATTTGGCAAACTGACTAAAATTTCCGAATTTATGCCGCTAAACACGTTTAGATTTTTCGATCTCTCCTTTTCCCTGTTGTTTCATTTTGCTTAACCATTTCTTTGAAAATACTCCCTAATTCTGCCGTAAACTCATTAAATTCCAAGCTCTATTGCTGATTAGTGACTAAATATCCGCGTTCTTGGTATGCTTCTGATGCGTATTTAAATCGTCACACATTGCCTGTTCAAAGGTTGTAGGCATATAACTGTCAACGAAGCAGTGTAGTGCAGAACCGCGTCACCTGTCTCTTTAGTGCTGGATATTTTACTTTGCCGCCTCATAATTTTTCGTGAGTAAAAATTGCATCATAACTTTAATCTTCAATTATGATGCCTCTAGAAGTTTAAATTTTTCTCTCCTGGGGGAGCCAAATTGTAGCATTTACAGTTTAGTTGATACTTTGCTGCGACTTGATAAGTATTTCCACCACCATCTCCTTCCGTTTTTTCAGAGTGCAGGACTTGGTCTTTAGCAGATGTTCCTGACGTTTAGCCAAAATTACAAATGCGATGTCTTCAGCATACCGGATGACCACCATCTCCGTCAGCATTTTCAGCTCCATGACTCATAGTCGTTCTGCGGACCTTATACTCGGCTTCGATTTTGTGGAAATATGAGTACGATTCAGGTCGTTGCGCTTTGCCTCTTGCTTTATAGCTGCAATTTTTTCAGTACACAAGTACCAGGATGTGATGTTGAACTTACGTGGCATCTCCGAATAGTATTCTTTCAGAGTAGGTTTCCCTATATAAGCAGCCATGACAGTTGCAGTTCCGATGCATACTGAGTTCCGGACGACGTACCGCGAGGCTCTCTTCCACCATGACGCCTCTGTTGTGTGTGATACTGCCCCAAGTCTTGGACTATGCGTTGAAGTCGCCGGCAATGATTATTGGGTGTTTGTTAAAATCTTCTCGTATGCCACCTCCGACGAGGTTTCTGGTTAACTGTGGTTGCCCCACTATCGTTCTGTCACTGATTTCGTCACCTATTTTGTGGTCGAATTCCTCGGATATATGGGAGTTTTGCTTTTGCTTCTCGCCTCAGATTTATTATAGCCTCTTGCTGCCCGAGGGCGCTGCGTCCTTTGAAGAGGATGAGGCTGATATAGTTTTCTCCGCATTTCGAAAATTCATTTCTGCCTTCTTGTGAAGGTCTGGAAGGATCTCTACCAAGCACTGCATATGTATGTTGACTACGGAGATCCATAATTTTATCATCCCCAAGCAACATGAACAACATGCATCCTTCGGTGCATGCTTCAAAAATGGGTGGGAGAAAGTTGAACGATTTTTTCTGTATTTGGTGCTAAACTCTCATGTGAACGTGGTATTCTTTCCGAAGCAGTCCGGAAGAGCTACCTCCTTTAGATGTACTGTTTTCTATTCTTTTCGCCACGATCCAGGTAATTGCCTGACACTTATGATCCGAGCCTACCTTTAGCATGTACATAAACATTTAGATCCCAAATTAAACACCACAATTCGTCCCAGATTGGAGATATTTTTAGATTTATTTGCGACACAAATATATTACACCAAACTAATTTCAATGATTTAAATTCGGGCTCAAATGTCAAAACCGAGCATTTTTCATGCGAGGTGTTGCTGAGAGCCCTAAGTATGCGTCCATCATGATTATCGCGAAAGATGTTATAAAAAACGAGTACAGAAGAAGTATATATCTGAAGTCGGGTTAGACCGACTTCGAAATACCCTTTACATTTTATTGTGCGTGCAAATTCAAAAATGGGGATGTTTTCTTCATAAATCATCATTAGGAGCATATCTACGGTAATTTTCAGTAGGGTACCTTGAAATGATTATATCGACCCCATTTCTTGTGTCTGGCTTTGTATTGTTAATATAACCCTTAATATAAAATTTAGTCCAAGTTGGTTACTCGTCAGCACATCAGTGCCAAAAATCACAAACCTGATTCGAGCAATGGCAGGGCAAACGCAAAGAAAATGGTCCGCCGTCTCGTCTTCTTCTCCACAGGCTGGGCACAGCGCACTGTCTGATATGCCAATCCTTTCCATGTGCCTAGCCCATAGAAAGTGCCCCGTCATCACGCCAATCAACACCCTGCAGTCCCTCCTGCCTAAAGGAACCGTGACCATCGGTCAGAGATAGCAGGTAGCATAATTTTCGTCCATCCGCAGCTTCTCTCAGCCCGCCATGCTTGCTTGTGGATCGAAACAACCCACTTGTTTGCAGTGGCTTTGATGACAGCAGAAGGGAGTGGCAGAACAGGCTGAGGGCCAATAAAAACAGCCTCAGAGCCCATCCTGGCCAAAGAGTCAGAGGTCTCGTTACCCGCAATGCCAGCGTGTCCCGGTACCCAAGTCAGCGTCAGACTATTATGTTTTCCAACACAATTTAGCCTGGATTTGCAGGACCTGACTATCGTGGAAGTGATGGTAGGGCTTTCCAAGGCCATTAGCGCAGCTTGGCTGTCACTGCAGACACAAATAGATTTGCCTTTCCATCTGTTTTCCACAACAAAATCCATCGCCTCAAGTATCGCATACACCTCCGCCTGAAACACAGGCGCATGCAGACCAAGGGCAAAGAACCGACGGGTCCCACAAGATTCCACGAAGACACCAGAACCTGAACCTTCTTCAGTCCTGGAGCCATCAGTGAAAATACGGCAGCAGTGGTTGCCGGGCTCGTTCTCGGAATCTAACCATGAACGAGCCTCTGGCAGCAACACATTGTACCGCTTTTCTAGTATGACGGTTGACGACATGGAGTCCGGGGGCATAGACAGGATTGCAGAATCGATGTCAGTGCCTGCGCCGTCGTCCAATATCGAGTACACCCCATACCAGTGGCCACTATGGTTCACTCTAGTGGCGGGAGATTCACCAGAGCATCAAGTACCGGGACTGGAGTAGTCTGAAATGCTCCGGTACAACATATGGCCACAGTACGCTGTAGTCGTGATAGAGCTTTGTTGACCCCTACAAGAGAGAGTCTGCTCATCCAAACCACCGATGCATAGGTGATAATGGGTCTTACTATAGCTGTATAGATCCATAGAACCTTACTAGGGGAAAGACCCCATGATTTCTAAAACTACCCTTACACTGCCAGAAAACTGACAGTGCTGTGGATGTCTTCAGTTCGACATGTGATTTCCAAAAAAGTTTGTTATCAAGGATGACTCCAAGATATTTTATTTCCTTGGATAGCTGGATAGTGACTCCTTTTAGTGTAGGCAGAATAAGTCCATCAAGCTTTCTCCTTCTGGTAAAAAGGACAATACCAGTCTTGACAGGATTAGCCGATAGCCCATTCGCACTGCACCAAGTGTCAATCATATCCAGAGTTCTTTGCACCCTTCTGCAGACAATCATAAGGGATGGACCTGTCACAAGACAGCCAACATCATCCGCATATGCCTGAGCGTATACCCCCGAGTCATTAATGGCGTTAAGCAGGGGATCGATTACCAAGCACCAGAGCAATGGAGACAGTACCCCACCTTGGGGACAGCCTCTATTAACCCCAGACGACACCAGCAAATCTTCCTCCGCCCGCACCGTTATGATTCTCTGGGCCAGCATTGAACGTATCCAGTTTACTAGGACCCGGTCTACGCCATGCCGCCTAGCAGAGCCGCACATACTGTCGAAAGTAGCATTGTCAAACGCACCCTCTATGTCCACAAAGACGCCTATTGCGTATTCTTTCCTGTCGATGGCTCGCTCTATCCTTCCAACAAGATTTTGCAGAGCCGTCTCGCAGGATTTTCCGCTTTGATAGGCATGCTGAAATGGAGAGAGTGGATGCGTCTTCAGAGCCTCCCTACGCATGCGAAACTCCACCAGCCGTTCTAAACTTTTTAGCATGAACGAGGTCATACTAATAGGTCTGAAGCTCTTGGGGTTGGTGTAGTCGTCTCTTCCAACCTTAGGAATGAAGGCAACCCTCACCATCCTCCAAGAGCGTGGTACATAAGCCAGTGCGAGACATGCAGTGAAGATCTTCTTCAGTGCTGCCAACACTAACTCAATGCCTTCCTTCAACACAATCGGATATATGCCATCCAGTCCGGGCGATTTGAAGCTGTCAAAGGATTTGATAGCAAATCTAATGGCAGCCTCATTCGCCACAGTTCTGGCGACATACCAATCATGTCAAGAGGGTGTAGCTGCCCTGACAACAGTTCCGAACAAAGGTGGTTGCTGACGGGCTATGCTTACCTGATTTCCTGGAAAGTGTGACTTCAACAGCAAGCTGAGTGTCTCACTTTGCCTCTCCGTATAGGAGCCATCAGGTTTCCTGAGCGACCCAGCTTAGCGGTTTGGTCCTTTTTCAGGACTTTGACCAGTTTTGCCGCGTCACTCAGGGATACGATATCACTGCAGAAATCTCTAAAGGAAGCCCTTTTCGAGTCCCGAATTAGCTTCTTGTAGTCCCTCTGAACAAGTCTATATCGTTCCCAGTCCTCATCAAGATTCGTCTTGAGGGCCCGGTTGAGGAGTTTTCTAGACTCACGCCTCAGTACCTGAAGCTCTTGATTGGAACAGGAGTCCGGCTAAGAGGAGGTCTAGTTGGACAGGCCAGCTCGAAGCTGTTTTTTAGAGCAGTGTTGAGATGTTCAACAGCCGCCTCAATGTTTTGCTCCTTGCGAAGTTTCAGTGGCATCACGTAATTGCTACGCAGTGCCTCCCTGAACTTTGGCCAGTCTGTGTTTCTTGGGTTTCTGGTTGGCAATGGCATCTGCGCCTGCTCGCCACACTGAAACTCAATGTATCTGTGGTCCGAGCACGAGTCTTCGGCGAGGACCCTCCAGTTGTTGATCGACCATCCTAGTCTTGGATTTGACAGGGTGACGTCAATTACCTCCTGCCTTCTCGTAGTCACAAAAGTAGGCTGCCTGCCAACATTGTGGATGTTCAGGCTGGAGGAGGCAATATACTCGAAAAGTCGAGAGCCCCGCTGACTGCACTTGCTGCTGCCCCAGATCGTATGCTGGGCATCAGCAGAGCAACAAAGAACCAGACCAAGATTGCGCCGCTCACAGAACCCTACGAGAGTAGCGACCTTCCCAGGTGGTGGCGCCTCCAAAGCATCGTAAGGAAAGTAAGCAGATGCAATCAATAACCTCGACCATCCGTGCATACTCTTAAAACTAATCTCAGCCGCAACCAGAACCTGACAACAAAATACATCAAGGCAGGTCGCTGCGCAGATGGGATGATATTATAAGACTGGCTCTAGGTCTAATCGATTTTCTGTCATATAATATCGTGGCCCCTTTCAACGAGCCAAGGCCACAGAGGCGACCCCTAAAGACCCAGGGCTCTTGTAATGTTGTTATGTGGGGTGATGTTTGCAGCAGGGTGAGTCGTCTACTTAGGAGTACAGTAGCGGCTTTAGAATGCTGCAAGTTGATCTGCGTTACCGTCAAAGGACGATAGCTACGAGAATCGTCCGTGCCACTCATCTAGGAAAGACATGAAAAGTTACAGTCCCGAAGAAGAGACTCAGACGGCTCCGGTACCGAGAAACCATTACATCAATAGAGGCCTCATCCATTCGCACCACAAGGCTAGCACCTTCTTTATCATCCCGGTTGTTACCCCTGGTGTGCGAAAGAACTCTCCAAAGCCTCGTGTTGATGCCAGGGTTCTGAGCACGCAGACAGAAAAGGACATCTGCGGTCGTCAGATCGGGATCCGGAATCCAGCAGATGGCCTTCCTGAGGGACACGCCTGCTTCGCTATAGACCGCAAAGCGATTGGTCCCCATGGGGGGCACGTCATTGACTACACCCCTGAGCCAATCATAGTTGGCCTGAGACGCGCACGACACCTGTAGAGTGCCGTCCTTTGTCTCATAGCCTTTCGCATTAGTTTCAGGACCGGAGGCAATGACGTGACGCATCAGATGACCTTTGCAGTATTTTATCTATGCATCAGTCAGCCGATGGTCAGGCCCCAGCTTCCCAATCACCGCCATTGGTTGCGGGCCGGTAGCCGTCTCGCTGTACGATGGCTTGGCTGCACCTTTGGAAGTGCTTGGGCGAAGGTCCAGCTCACTACACTCCACAGGCAAAGACTTCGCCCTGCAGATGGTTTTGCTGGGTGCCAGGGGCTGGGCAAACTGCAGCTTATTGGCAACATTCTTCCCCGCCACATTAGCCACCACCGAGGTTTCGCTCGTACCCTTTGGGGTCGTGGCGCCACCAACAGTAACAGCTGCAGGGCAGGTGGGAATAATGTTTTCAGCAACAATCTTCCGCCGCTTACCTCGCGAGCGAGCTTTCGGAGCGGTCAATCCCTCCGCAGGCTCGGTGGCTTCAGTGGGTGTCACTTCCGCCGACCTGGGCCTTTTGGAGGGAGTTGACACAGAAGGGCCGGCAGAGCCGCGTGAGGATTTCTCCTGCACGAGCCTAGCAAGCCGCTTCTTTCTCATTCTCCTCGCTTGAGTTCGCGTTGCCCCAGAACTACTGGTCGGTCGTTCCGCCACTGTGGTGACATCCCGACGCAGGTCCTCTGGATCCAGAGTACGTTCCTCAGTCTCTGAACAAGAAGAGATTGCGGTAACAACCCCCGTCTCCTCCAGGATGCGCTCTCGTTGATAAAGGCGAGAGACTTTAGCGATGGTTGGGGCCTCCAGAATGCGTGCCCCTGCTGCCGAAGCGGGTGGATTTCCACATGCGTGGGTTCCACCTGGAGTATTATACCTATTGTTGTCCATCGCCAGACAGTGGTTTTTGTTCGGGACTCCTCCCTAGCCAGTTGGGTCCGCGGATGGTACCCATTCTCTATATCATCATTGTGCTAGACAAACTGACATAACTCCCGCCTCTCCTAAGAGGTTCAGAAGTTATCTCATTTGCCTACCAAGGGTCCCCCTATCCGCCACCTGGGGACGGGTCCGATGGGATGGCAGGCAAATCCAACACGGACCGGTGGGGTTTAATGTTAGTACCCGCAACCTTCCTGTGAAATTTCGTTCATGTATCTTCTGTAGGAACCTAGTAATGATTTTTCTTAAATGAGGGCGTGGCAGTGTTAATAATCTGCCCATATTTGGAATGCATGCTAGTATAGACCCAATGTATACATGTGCCAATTTGTATTCATATATCATCAATAGAAGCTTAGATAGGGTAATTGTCTTTAAGTGAGGTCCCCAAAGTTCATTATATGGGAGGGAGGCGTATCCTGTCTCTGATAGACCCCTCTTTTATATAATTTTGTCTAATAGTATTGTATAGGTCGTAAGTTATAATAATATGTTAAAAGTGGGCGTGGCTTTAGAAATAACACGCCCATTTTTTGTGCTGTGTTTAATGTTAGTACCCGCAACATTCCTGTGAAAGTTCGTTGATAAATCTTTAATAGGAACACAGTAATGAATTTTGGCTAATTGTGGCCGTGGCAATTGTATTATGATCTCCATATTCTGCACACACACTATTATGGACCCCATGTATATTTCTGCCAATTTTTATTCCGCTGGCATCAATACGAGCATAGGTAGGCTAATTTTAATTTATAACCGAAAGTTCCTTATATCAAAAGTGTGCGTGTCTTTTCTCTGATCAGCCCCATTTGTTGCAGATAGCTTTATAATGTCCACATATTCCTTCCCGTAAAATTTCGTCGATAACTCTCTACCAGATCTTTAGTTATTAATATTTGTTAATGTTGTGGGCATGGGAGTTAATATATATCGCCCAGCTTTTGCACAGTGTTTAGTAGGACCCACATCTCCATAACTGCGTCACTATTCCATCAATTGGACTGAAGTTATAGTCATTTTAAAAAAGTTGAAAAAAGTGGGTTATAGTTATTTTTAAAAAGGTGAAAAAAGTTCCTTATATGTGAGGTAGGCGAGGTCTTTAACCAAATTAGACCATATAGCCATCTGGTCATGTATCTTTGTCTAGACTATACTTTTGCAAAATTTCATTAAGACAGCTCTATCGGTGTAGAAAAAAAGTGGCCACAAACGGACAGACGGACGGACGATATAAAAATTGCTTAGAAAGTGATTCTGATGATATCTGTATATATTTGTACATACCTACCACGCCTCCTTCATGAAATTGCAACCCCTCTCAAATGCACAAAATTAGTATACTCTATTTACCTTTTTTAAAGGTAAATGGTATAAAAAACCGAATGTTTCCCGACTGATTTCATATTCTAATCGCCATTTTGGAAACATTATCAGCTTCACTATACTTTGAATGCAATCAGAAGATTATTCATAAGAATAAATGACGCTTCGTCAGTTAAATTAAAAAAAAAACTGAATGTTTTGCGGCTGATTTCATGTTATAATCCATCATTGGAGACATCAGTTCAACTGGTGTACCAACAGCTTTTTCAATACGTGAAAGATCCAGGAGACAGCATATTGTGACGTTGCAGAAAATTTCTAAATTTCTCTGGATGACAAAATTTGTTAAAATATACTTATAAGTAAAACTTTATTTATGTGCTTCGAGTGAATCGACATCAAACGTGCAACAAGTCCACAGAGTTGTAGATATAATTTTGAGCGACATGGACAAAAAAAAGTATTGCGTGGCGGTATTCTTAGTTATTGTTAATGCGTTTGATAGAGTTTGGCACAAAGGACTTAAATAAAATAAATAGTGCACTACCTTTAAACTATGATTACTTATTAAAAAGTTTTATAGGCAACACACACTTTTACATAAAATTCGATGATGAATGTTCAGATATATTACAAATGACAGGGGAAGTGCCGCAAGGTAGTGTACTAGTACCACTTTTATATTTAATATATACTGCCAATATTCCCACCCCCACAACACCAGGAACCATGATAGCAACATTTGCGGATGATACTGTACTCCTAGCCAAAAACAACGACGAAAAATCCGCCATAGATCCGCTACAAAGAATAATCAAAAATAGTATAGAGATAAACAGAGATAAATCTGTTCAAGTTGTATAACAGGAAATCTGAGAAACATCCTCCACCAATTAAAGACGAAATAATTAAAATTGAACCCAGCGCAAAATACCTTGGCCTAATAATCGACTCCAAACTTACTTGGAGTCAACACATAAAAAGTAAACAACATGAAATAAGAAACAAATTCAGACAATAAGTTGGCTACTAAGAAGAAGTTCCAAACTATCACTACATAATAAACAAACAATATATAAGACGATATGATTATTAATATGATTTCCAATATGGAAATTCAGGATAGAAATCTGGGGGACTGCGAGCAAAACCAACATACAGCTGATCCAAAGAACACAATCAAAAATTCTCCTAGCGATAACGAAGGCTGACTGGTACGTGAGGAACGAAGGTATTCACAATGACTTGCACATTGACACGATGGAGGAAACCATAAAGAAGTGTAGCAGAAAATACACAGAGCGTCGAAAGGCCATTGAAAATCCTCATATCAGAAATGGAAAATTTCCCACAAAGGAGACTAAAGCGAATCGCATCCACCGAACTCCCACATAGGTTTTAACATTGTATTTTGATGTTTTGTTTTTTATGTATATTAGTATGCATGTAGGAATAAATAATACATTTTCTTGATTAAATAATATTTAAATCACAAATTTATAATGAGTGTGGGTGACACACTTAAACAAAAAACAGCAAGGAAAAGAAACGCATATTTTTCTTTCGTTTCAAACAAAAACAACGGCGACTACAAATTGCCGGTTGAAATGACAGAGACTAGAACACGATCTTGCTTTCCCGCTCTACTAGGTGTCAGCGAATCTTGGAGTGTCCAATGCGCGACTCCCACTACAAAATTTCATCCACCTGCTACTGCTTCAGGAACAACAATAGTAACTCAAAGCTCCTGTACAACAACTATAGCACGGGTAACTACCACTGCAACGATTTTTAGTTGCAACTCACCAATGATGGCAGTCGGAACAACACCAATTACACCAGCAACAACAAACACGCAAATACAAAACATAAATATTAAAACCAGTAATAAAATTACCGAAAATAAAAACACAAAACGAAACCGCGAAAAACAATCGCCAAACAATTTAAATGAACAAAATACTAGTAACAAAAGACCGAAAAATAAAATGTTCAACACAACACAAACATCACTCCAAAAATATTGGGTGAGCAAGCCTATCACTCCAAACACAACAAACAGATTCGAATTGTTACCAGTAAATGACAAAACGGACTCTCAAGACAAAAGTTTTTTCCATATGTTTATTTATTGTATTTTCAAATAATAGGATAACAATAAGTAGAAAAATCTTACAAACTAATTAATTAACAATAATACACCTTGCCAGTGCTTCGTGTATTTTAAAGATCCATGTATATTAGTTACTAAAATAAATAAAATCCATTGAAATTGTACTAGTACATAAGTATCTATATATTTAAACTGTAAATGATTGTAGTGCTGGTGTTTCAGTCCGTTGACTAGAGACCCTATTATATACCAGGGTTCTAGCCAGGTGGTTTGGATGACTTTTAATATTTTGCGTATATATCCGGTAGAAATCAATGAATACTTTTTTGACGAGTGTGAACGTTAATTTTTTTAATGAACCAAGGTGAGCCAGTAATGCATCTGAAAATTTTGGATTGTGCTCTTTGAATTAATTATATATTAGAGTTGCTTGCGCCACCGCACAACTGGCTTCCGTAAGTCCAAATTGGTTTAATAGTAGCTTTGTACAAGAGTATTTTGTATTCTAAAGTCAATAGGGATTTATTGTGCATAAGCCAATGCAGGCTATTAGCTTTTAATATCATATGCTTGGCTTCAATGTGGCGCTTCCCGGTCAATCGACTGTCTAGATGGATTCCTAGATATTTCATATATAGACTTCTAGATCACGAGATGCAATTTTGGGATTTGGGTGAGTGCTGAGGATAGCAGTGTCATCGCAAAAGTTGCTGTGGTTAAATGTTTGTCTGTCGGCAGATACGAAGTATATTAAGTACAGCACGGGACCTAGCAAGCTTCCTTGTGGTACGTCGGCTTTGATGTCATAGTTTTTAGAGTAACCATTTATAATTCACACTTTGAATTTCCTGCCCCTAAGATACGATTCCAGTATTTGGTGTGCTTTTGCAGGCAAGAGTTTTTTAATTTTGAAGATAAGCCCCTAATGCCATACTTTGTCAAACACCTGGGCAACGTCTAAAAAGATGACAGAACAGTAATGCTTTTTGTCAAATGCATTTTCTATTTCGTAAATTATTCGATAATCCTGCTCTACTGTGCTATAATATTCGCGAAAGCCAAATTGGTGATGAGGAATAATGCTTTTCTCGTTTAGATTCGGCAATAATTTACAAAGAAAACATTTTTCAAAGAGTTTTGACATGATAGGCACTAGGTTAATCGGTCTATTGGATGCCGATTGTGACAGATATTTTCCTGGTTTCGGAATCATTGATACTATTGACATTTTCCAGGTATCGGGAAAGCATCCTAGGCGAAGCAATCCTTTAAATATTGAGGTTAGCAGGATGACCGCTATTTGTGGCAACTCCTTGATCATTTTCCCATTAATGAGGTCGTGTCCAGGGGATTTTTTGGGAGCAAGGGTTCTAATTGCGTCACTTATTTATTTTTGTTTTAATTTAATAGGCGAACATGTGTAGTTCGACGATGAGACTAATAAGTTGTTATTACTGCGAGGTGCGTTTGGGGTAAAGACATCCCTTAAATGTTCTGCGAATACAGCAAACTTTTCTTCATCACTTCTTGCCCATTTCTCGTTTGTTGTTCGAATGGGTGGAACTCCGCGCATTGATGATTTCATTTTCCTGACGGTTTTCCATAGGGAGAAGCTGGTACCGTCAGTTGGAGAAAGATTTTGAACATACCTATCCAAACTGCTCTCTGATTCTTGACGCAAGGCGTTTCTTAAGTTTTCAGTGGCAACAGATAGCTTCCGTTTTAGGAAAGGAGATCTGAACTTTTGCAATTCTCGACGTGTCCGTCTCTTTACAGTTAGAAGAAGATCAATTCGAATTTTTGGGTTTCTAGTGGTGTCACAGTTATTGTCGGATTTGCACGAGGCGTGAAGTACAGCTAGTCTTAGGGTAGATGTAAATAGCTCCAGAAATGTTCCTAATTCCTCATTAGTTTTGAGGCGTAGATTAAGACCAAGATGGGAGCTAACGTATTTTCTGTATTCTAGCCAATTGGTTCTAAGGTGTGTGAAATCGAATGTAGGGAGTAACTTTTTGTTGAGGTATATTGTTACTTTTAATTGCTCTCGTTTTAGGTTTCTAGTAACTCCAAAATCTATAAGGTCAGGGAAATTGCATGGGTCTGTTGGGCAGTATGATGATGGTCCTAAAGAGATAAGCATGAACTTATACAGTTGTTTTCCTTTTGGCGTTGATAGCCGGGAGCCCCAGTGGGTGTGTTTATCATTGTAGTCGCCTGCAGCTAGGAAACTTGTTTCCAGTAAAGAGAAGAAATCTGGAAACTGATTTGTTGATATTCTGAATTTTGGAGAACCACCATCCGACCAAACAAATTGATGTTGCTTGAAAGTACTTTTTGTTGTATTCTTCCGTAGCAAAATGTTTTATTCTATTATTGATTGAATTCCAGTGCCACCATGTGGTTTACGAGAGGGATGCTTTTTGTCATAGAATTTATAACCTGGTATACAAAAATTTTACTTTTCGATTAGATGTGTTTCCGCTATGAGAAGTATATCCATTTCATTCGAGAGTAAAATGTTATTGACTTCTAACTTATGCTGGCTTACACCATTTGAATTCCATTGACAGATTTTCAACACGCCCATTTCTGAAATAGCAGAATCTGCATGAGCTGATTTTGGTTTCTCATAATTTCTTGGATCATAGTTTTTAAAGAAATTATGAACTGAGTTATACATTGGGTGACCGCTGCTATCATTCCTTCAAAGCTCTGATGATTTGTACCGCTACCCATCTGCGGGTCGGCCCCTGACTTAAGCACCCCTGCGTTCGTTGTCCCTGTGTCGCAATATAAAATTGGCTTATGTGGTTGTGCAATGACAGGAATATTTGGGCTAACTTAAGAGCGCTTGTTATTTAGCTAAGGGTCCTTATTCCTAATTTCCTGGTAAACAGGGCAACCTCTGTAGTTGGCAGTATGGTTACCGCCACAATCACTGCACTTTCTAGTAGCAATGTCAGTTCTGGTCTTGGTACAAGACAACAGTGAAAAACAAAGAAAAACAGTTGGACAAATATGAACGTTAACATACAAAATCAATTGCGCAAAGTTTACAAAAACCCCCTCCTATATATGTTTAGAATGTTGAATATATAAAAGCCTTATCTGAAGCACTAAACTCCATACCAAAACTCTTCTTGCTTATCGCTGGCTCTCATTTGCTTTCGCGCCAGTATTCGCACACAAAAATAAAAGATGGCTGTGACCTGCTGCGCTATTTGGCGGGACCTAATGAGGGGAATTCTCTCCGCACTAGGCCACGCTCAAATAGCCATGGTGAGAGTGAGCAGGTCACAGCCATCGTCAGGAGGGGTCCGGCGCGAACATGCCGCCCCCTTGCAGTATTGCAAGAAATATGACCTGTTCCCGCCGGCTCCCATCCCGAAGCACCCCTTACTGAAGGAGGGTGTGGTGCTGTCGGTGACACCTCGAGCACATGGGCAGCTTACAGCTGAGGGTGAAATGTTTCACCCCCAGGCACACAAAGCATAGCTTGCGGCTTATGGCGATTCCTCTTATACGCCGTGCCGATAGCTTCAGGAACTCCTCGCAGACTGCGATGGGGTGGCCCCAGTGCTTGCACATTTCGCACGGGCGTCGTGAGGCCGCATCCCTGGACCTGGCAGTTGTTGCTGCGGCTGGGGCGCGAGATGGCGCTGACCCCTGTTTACGGGGTGGGTGAGGGGTCTTCGACCTCGGTGGTAGTGGGCCTGCGGCAGGTAGCGCTGCTGTAATTGGGGCGGGAGATGGCGCCGACCCCTGTTGACGGGGTCGGTGTGGGGTTCCGTGCTGGGCGAGCTGCCGGTGGATTAGCTCGTAACGTGACCCGAACGCCAAATTTCCCGGTGATCGGCCACGGAATCATCACGGGGGCCGGGAACACCGGTCAATTGTCGGCACGGCAGCATGGCATAGTCTGAAGGAAATAGAAAAGCATTGATTAGTAAGGATCATAAACGGGACATATGCTCCGTTTGATGGGAGTACGAGGAAGCTACTAATTGGGGGAGTGGGTGCCAACGATTAGCGGACTACGGAGGGTACTATGGTTCTAACCAGTGGCAGAGCCATGCAATATCACATCTAAGTATATTAATAGGAAAATTAGCAGGATGCTAAGATTACTTAGAAGTAAATGGAGAAGATACGGAGAATGATACTAGCTACAGGAGTGGATAGAAGACCAGATGCCGGGGTTAATCAGCCTGCATTCCCGCTCGAGGGAGGAGAACCATCTTGGTGATGGGCCTAGTGACGACTCGGCGTGCTGTCCGCACTTTCGCGACCCTCACCCTACCGTCCGAGTCCGAGTGGAACTCGGTGATCCTTCCCAACCGCCATTCGTTGGGTGGAACGTGGTCATCCTGCAGTACCACCAGTTCTCCCTTTGCTGCGTTTTCCTGGTCTTCCATTTTGTCCTGCATTAGTACCCAAGAAGATACTCATGTTTCCACCGAACGGAGAACTGTTGGGAGAGAACTTGTAGCCTAGGGGTTGTTTCCTCCGAGACGGCTGGCTCGAGAAATGGTCCCCCTACGAGGACAGGGCATTGCTGGAGGTCGTCGGGATCGTCACTGAGTGCGCTAATCGGTCGTGACTTCAGACATGCCTCGACGCGGGCTATTACCATCGTCAACTCCTCGTACGTATACCTGATCTGCCCACCTATTGGTTTGAAATGGTGTTTGAAGCTCTTTACTGCGGCTTCCCACAGTCCTCCCATTGGTGAAACCAGTGCTGACCGGTTGCCTGGTCCTTGGCTTCTCGAATTATGCGTGCGAACTCCACGCGGACCATCTTTTCTGCACCCACAAAACTCTTTCCATTGTCGGAATAAATATTAGCCGGACACCCCCGTCGCCCGATGAATCTGGACAGGGCGGCTAAAAATACCTGGGTAGTTAAATTAGTGGTCGCTAATAAGTAAGCGGCCTTGGTGGCGAAACACACAAAGATGCACACATAGCCTTTTGTCATCTTGTACCCCCGCCCTTGAAATGTTTTGATTTCAAAGGGACCCGCAAAGTCAACCCCTGCGGTACTGAAAGGACGAGACAGCGTGGTGCGTTCTAGGGGCAGGGGCGCCATGATTTGGCTTAATCTGCGCTTTCTCTCGATCAGGGAAATTTTACACCGCAGGATGGAGCCCTTGGCGAGTACCTTTGCTCGTGGTACCCAGTATTGTGTCGGAGGAGCCGAAGCATGAGTTGATTCCCGCGATGGAACGTGATCTGATGGATGAATTCAACCAGCAGTCGCGTAAATTGTCCGTGGTAGGGCAAAATTTGTGGATTTGAGTGGAGTGCGCGAGGCGTCCGTTTACTTGAATCGACCCATCTGAATGAAGGAATGGGTTAAATGTGAGCAGAGAGGTTGAATTTGAAATGGGGTAGTACATTCTTTGAGTTATGGTTGCTATGAGAAGTGCAGCGGCAGCGATCTCTGCATTGGTTAATGGCGACCCCGGGGAGGAGCGGAGCTGTGCAGCGTTCGCGTAGCGTATCTCTGGAAGCGTTTGATGTAGCAAACTACCCGCAGCGCTCGCGGTAGCGATGAAAAATGCAGCATCCAGTCGTCGTGCTGTTCGACCTGGATAGTGTGCTTGGTACTTGATGGGCCACGTTGCGCTATTCCTCGGTCTAGTGCTCTCCGAAGGTTGAGGCCAGTCGTTTGGGTCGAGGATAAGACATCCCGGGCCGTTCCACCATTAGTGGTTGTGGACGAGCGCAGCCGGAGATACCCCCGACTGGCAAGGTCAGCAGGATTGTCCGCAGACTTTACATGCCTCCAGCACTCCACACCAACTTTGTTTGAAACGGTCGTAACACGATTAGCGACAAAGGTTTTCCACGTATGAGGGGATTTATGGAGCTAAGCTAATAATATCGTTGAATCCGTCCAACAGACCAAGTTGCCGGAGGTGACTCCACCCTCACTCGAAGTGCTGCTACCAACTTGGGTAACAATACCGCGCCACAGAGTTCTAAAAGGGGGAAGGACAGCGTCTTTAGGGGTGCCACCCGCGATTTAGCCACCGGTATCGAACATACAAGTACAGCTCAGCTGCGTACTCTGCTTGAGAAGCGTCGCAAAACGCATGGAACTGTATATCTACATCCGGTGACGACCCAACATATCGCGGGATACGAATCTGTAAGATGTCGTCATGGAGGAGGCGACGGTCAATGATTCGTCCCAATCGGTTTTGTCCGTCCAAATTTACTGCATTAAGATCTTGGCCACGATTACAACGGGCGCCAACCATCCTGCTGGATCAAAAAGTTGGGCTATAATCGATAACAGCTTGCGTTTGGTGGCTCGTGGGCCGAATGGAATGGGCTGAAGGTGGAAATATGAGTGATCAGCTTTTGCGTTCCATAGCATCCCTAATGTCTTGGTTAAACTAGCTTCATCCAGCTTCAGGAAGTCCTCCCGGAGTAAGTGATCCGGAGACAAAAAAGAGAGCATGGCTTCCGTGTTAGCTGTCCACTTTCGCATAGAAAAGCCGGTGGAGTCGAGTGCACGGATCAACTCATCGCGGGTCTGTATGGCCACGTTTTCATAATGTGTGCCGCCTATGGCGTCGTCCACATACATGCACTCTCGCAACACCTGGGCTGCTAGAGGTAGGTCCTCTTCAACGTCCGTCGCCTGCTGTTCTAGTGTCCTAATCGCTAGGTAGGGTGCACAATTGAGTCCGAAGGTAATAGTCTGAAACTCGTAATCGGACACTGGCTGCAGGAGAGACTCTGTAAATAAGGCGCTGGTACGGGGTGTGCTTTGGTGCTACTCAAATCTGCCGGTACATATTTTGCAGATCCCCGTTAAACACGAACTGAAACATTCGCCCGGGAACAATATGTTGGGTCAAGTCAGCCTGTGGGTCCCGTGTATAAGACGTCGTTCAAGCTGAGTGGTTGCTTGAGATGCGTTGCACAACCCGCAACTTGGTGGACGTACTCTCGGGTTTCATTACCGCATGAGGAGGCAAATAATAATGAGCTACTGCGCCGGTAGGAAGAGGCGGAACTTTGATCATATGATCGAGAGCTAAATACTTTTGCACCACGGAGTCGTATTGTTTTTTATGCTCGGGGTTACGAAGCAATCTGTTTTCATTGCGTTCGAACTGCTTTAACGCAATGTGCCGAGAAGCCCCAAGCGACTCCTCAAGCTGGTGCCTTGGTTTGAAAGGTAGCTGAACTATATATCGCCCAGAAGGTTCCCGAATGGTCCGGGTGTGCAGGTCAAGACAAGCCTAGTCACCGGGCGATAACCGTCTCTCCTTAGGCGGCTCCTCCACCTCCCACAATCTCTGCAGGAGCCCCTCGATCGGGTGTCCTGTCTCAACTTTTAGCCTCGCACAAAATGTCTGTGTCGAGTTCTTATGCATAGCTCCTGTGAGAATCCACCCGAATATAGTCTCCTGCGCAATTTGCCACCCAATAACGTCACGTTTCAGCACATCAAGCAACACCATTGGATATAAGTCACCACCTATTAAAATGGCCACCTGCGAAGAGCTTGAAAGGCTATCAAGGCGAAGAGCTTGAAAGGGTATCAGCCAGTTGTAAGCCGGCCAATTTGCGACACATTTGAGAGGATACCCCTAGTCGGGGTAGTTCGCTGGTTAGTATAGGCAATACTGAAGCTGAAACCGGGAGTCGCACAGTGCTGTCGAGTGGTGACCCTACAATTAGGTCGCACGCTTTCGTCACGTTAGCGGCCACCACATTGCTTACCCCGGACACTTGGGCATGCACGGTACGCATAGGGAGTCGCATGCGTCGTTGGAGCTGGTCCGAGATAAAGACGCTTCTGATCCAGGGTCGATCAATGCCCGGGCCATGTGATTGATTCCCTGGTACCAGATGTGAATAATGTCGGTACCTAAAAGCACGAGCTTGGGTAGCCAACCTCGGGCTTGATATGGGCCGGATCGCCCCAGGACTTTAACGGGTCTCACGTGTGCAGCGTGAGCGAAAGATGGTGTAGCAGGTTGAGCAGCCGTGGTGGCCGTGTTGCGTCCGTTCGATGGTCGTCTGCCTCGAGGCGGCGTCGAGCGTGATCCCCCTTCAAACAATTCACGCACAGGTGGTATCGGTTCACCCATCCCCACCGCTCTGACACATCAGCGTTGATGATCGTAGAGCAGTGGGGGACACGATGGTCTGGTTGTGCACAGATTTTACATCCCTCCGGGTTGACCCTCGCTTGATGGGCCTGCACATGGCTATTGCGGAGTGGTTTCGAGCGGTTCCCGATAGGATCTAGTGCCTGACCCGCCTGACAGACATCGGAGACGGCTTCCAACATTTGGAACCGTTTGGAGAGGAACTCCTCCATCGCTACGCAAGTTGTCGTATCCGCATGATCTTCGAGGGACTGTTCCCAAAGAGAGAGCGTCTTCTCTGGTATCCGAATGGAACTCCAGTATATGAAGATGGGATCCCAACTGCCCACATCTACTGACAATTCCTGCAGCGCCTTGATGCAGTTACTAACTTTCCGCTGCAACCGTTCGAGTTCCGACCCATTTTCTTTACCGATGGTACGCAGAGTGAATAGGGACATCAGCTGGCAATTGATTAGCTTGCGCCGATTTTCGTACCGGGCAGTAAGCCCCGCCCATGCTTGGTCAAAACCGCTATTCGTCAACTGGCACTGATCCACGATTTCTCGTGTTTCCCCCCCTAGTCGTAGCCCTCAGGTGGTACAGTCGTTCGATATTAGATAGTCGGGCGTTCCGAAGAAAGAGCGCAGCGAGCATATCCCGCAAGGTGATCCACTTGGAGTAATGGGTTACTATGTAACTGCGAGGATAGCGCAGCAGAAGGCTCGGGAGGCACCGCTAGAGAGACTGTCAATGATTTCATTAGGCTACTGATTCGAGATGGCCCTGTTTGTAAATAGCAAAATTTGCTGCGAATCGTTACCGAATAGACTCCTTAATGGCGATGCTGTTGGGGACCGTATTTTCTGGTGTCCTCGGGGAGCGTCCTCTTGCTGCCTGTCCTGGGCACGCGTGTAGCTGCAAACCTAACACTTACTCACAGTATAAACAACACTCACTCTTTTAGTTCAAAAACATCAATACTCGTCTTTATTATTAAAATCATACCCTTATATACTATTTACAACGAGTACTTTCAGTCTACGTACTGACCTTTCTGGTGTTCCAGTTTCTCACCTGCTAACTGGTGTCAGTATGTCAAGCCGACTGATCTACTTTACTGTAAAAATGTCGATGGTGCATTCTAAATTCCAATGCCCTTCGTCGACTCGACTGCGGAACTGTAACACACTAAAAGTTTACATAGTCATTAGTACATAAATTCTGGTTATTTATAATACTCGCACCCTAAAAATATATACTTTCTTACTTAACTTAATTGTATAAAGTTAACCACGCCAAATATGTAGTATCTGTTAGGAGTCGGTGCTGTGAGTCGACTACTCGCAGGCAGCTTGATTCTAACTCACAACATCCCTCCCCTCTTGCTAAAAGAAGTTAATGCAACTAACTTCTAATAAATCTCTACTACATTTTTTGCGTTGTAAACAATTATGTGCATCTCTTTAACTCTATAGTACATATAAGTTATGGTGTTCCCCTCAGGGAGCACCAAAAAATTAAAGGTGGGGCCAGGCAACTTGGCCCTTGTTAGCTACAATGAATGAAAAACGTATCTTTGGATTATAACGGTTTATTACCTGATATGCTTTGCTGTCCAACCAGAAGTGAAGTTACAAAATCAGTTTACTTAACTCTAAAGCTTACTTGCTACCGTGTTTATCATAATGTCTCGCTGACGCCGCACTTCTCCCCATCTAGCGGTGCAATGCTACCGGATGCTCGTGTGCACGCGCAAATTAGCAGACGCAGTGTCAGCATAATTTGTACAGGTATGCGGGAAGGCTGGCGTGTTAACTGCCCCCCCTTCAAATATCTGCGTCCCGCAGATTCGTTGATTGAGTAGGTAGTTGAGGGGTGTCTGGCTTTCGGCTGGTATTCACGAGGACCACTGGCATCTCCACTTTTCCGGTCAACTTTCGCCACGTAAGGAAACCCATGATAGCTATACAGATCAGGATAAGCGTGTCAGAAAACATGGAGATTTTAAATTTATCGCCTAAAGCGTCAAGGTGTTTGATATTTGTCAAGCTCAGTCCATGTACGTAATCCACGTTTGGGTTTAGCCCCTGGCTCGATACATTAGTGAGGACTGATGGCAATGCCTGTTGTTTTTTTATGCTTCTACTGGAAAAGGTTTGGTCCTTTATCACTATTGTTTCGTTATTCAATTCAATAAGAAACATACCATTTAGGCTTTTTGAATAATTTCCGCTTTTTGCGGTACACTTAAAGTTCGACAAGAAAAGCGTATTTTCGTCGATTAATTCTACTACTTCGCTGTCATCAGGCTCGAAGTGGCACTTAGCATATCCTCCTTTTATTAGTTGCGCTAAACATCCATCTTCAGGCAGTTTTTCCAGTGACTTTCCCTCACAAATCGTAATATTATTAGTCGACAGGCATTCGTTTGTTAGTCCATAGGTCTCTTTTTGATTAACCAGCATCTTATTATATTCCAGATTCACTTTCTTGCCCACGATTATTGCAGCTCTTGTCACTAGGACACGATTTTGATCACGCTTTACCTTTGGAATAAAAAGCACGTAAAGTAGTAGCGTGTCGTTAGAATATATTGACAGTTTTGCGTATTCGACAGCTTCGATCGCATTTTGATATGGGAGGGCTTCTTCTTCGGCTATTATCTGTTTAATTTCTTCCTCGTTCAGGAGGTTAGTATTGATAATACCATTTTTAGCCATTTGGCAGGCACGTATTATTTCACCCGCTTGTTCTCTTAGGATTTGAATTTTATTGAAGACTAAAGTTTCGGCATGCTCGGTGTTAACCTCTTTTCCTAAGGCATTGGTAAATTGAACCATGCTGTTTATCTTATTAATTGATTCATGTGTGATATTAAAAAGCTGCTCATTAATTTTGAATTGATGGTTTCTATTTTCAACCATACCGGCTTGGCTTCTAAGGATGGTGTCCCAGTCGGTTGCATCGGGTGAACCAGCAACCCATTTCCAAGCTGAACCGATCCAATTTATTGCTCGACGCTCCCGTTTCTGTACTATCTGTAACTCATCAAGGCGTAGACGTGTTTGGTTGAGGTAATACTCGGAGAAAGTCCTCGTTGTGTCACTTCTCACGGTATTTCGGGCAGTTTTGCCAGTTTCTCCAGTGTTACACGGAAATTGTCCAGGTTTACGGTGTGTATCGGCCTAAAATATCCATTGGTGATCCAGCCATCGTAGTTGAAGATATCAAAGCTACAATCACCAGAGATTAAAAGCAACCTGTCTTACAATGTTGGGAAGAAATATAGCTTTAGCAAATAGATTTAAATTTTGTTGCGCGCTTGTTTTTGGACAATATTTCCTTTCTTTATAATTTTTAAGGCCGTTCCTTACTTACAATCTTCGCTTTTTTCTTTTCTCTCTTCTTGAAAGGGTTAGATCAACAACTTACTTTTTCCTTTAAAGAAGCAAGTGTGTCTCGTAAAGAAGGAACTGTCTTAGAGCGCATTATTATTGTGAACTCTCTTATTCCACTAAGTTTTACATATGATATAAAATTTTTCTTTTCTTATGTAATTGCTTAATAATAAAAGGATTCTATGTTTTTATTTCTCAAGTTTACTTAAAATTCTATAAGCATTCTCATGTTGCAGTGCCACTCATGAGCATTCCTTAATAATTTCACATTACGTGATTTTTTATTATTATTTGCGTGACATGGACATAATTTCTTTTTCAACTATTTTTTGTGCCAATTTTTTTATTTAATATCTGTGAATTTTCTATGTTTAATATTCAGTGCCATGTTTTTAACATTTGTATATAAAAAAAAAACAAAATTTCGATTTTTTTGTGCCAATTTTTCTCATTCAAAAAGGTTTTCAGGAGTGTTTTTCTTATTTATTGTGCAAAAAAAAAAAAAAAAATGGGAGATTAAATATTAAATATGTGTGGTTTTTAGTTGTGCTTTGTGGATTTTCCTGCCATTGTTCGTAAGAATAGTCACCCTATTGTCTTTGCCTACACTTTCTTTTTTGTACAAAGCTTTCTGTTTGATTTTAATCTGTTTATCTCTGACATACACAATATCGCCCTCGCTAAATTTTTTAGGTTCTTTGCGTTTGCTGTTTAGCCGAAGATTTCGTATCTCCTGGTTTTTTTTTATCTGCGCCCTTTTCTCTTTATGTACCCTTTTACGGAAATCAGTAAGGCCTTGGTAATTTATTCTCTGAGTCCTATTAAAAAATATGTCAGCTGGCTTCTTTTTTTGTCACGGAGTGAACTGTATTGTTATAACGGTCCACCGCAATATAGAGAATCTCCTTTGGAGTCACGTCTTTTATTTCCCTTTGGAGACAACGGTATATTTCCACAAGAGTGGAATGGAGCCTTTCGACTTGTCCGTTAACCTCACTTCTTTGAACTGGGGTTTGATACAATTCGATGCCCAGGCCTTTTATGTAGTTTGATACTAGTGGGCTCAGGAAGCCTCTCTCATTGTCAGTGACGATCACCTTTGGAACTGAAAAATAATGTAAAAGTTTTGCAAATTTTGCGCGGAGGATGGGTGAAGATCGATTTTTAATATGGAAAAGTTTCGCAAATTTTGTAAATTTATCTATGCAGGATAAGTATTTTTCGTCATGAACTTTAAAAATGTCAACGTGCATTATTTCACAAGGGTACCTACGAATGGGTGTATCTTTTAATGGTGGAACCGGGCGATGCCTATCATACTTATTCAACCGGCAAATTTCACATGCGGTTGTATATTTTTTTATCCGACTTGCCATCCTAGCGAAGTAATATTTTTCCAGGATTTGCTCTTTGCTCTCTCGAGGGTTTCTATGGGCCCTTTTGTGCTCTTCCTCTATTACTTGGCAGGTTCTATCTTCATTAGCCACATTCTCTACAATTCTTTGAGTTATCCTGATTTTATATAACTGGAAATTTTCTAGATACACTTCTTGGAGCAACTGTAAATGACGCTCGGGAATCTTAATCCCATTGATGACCGCTGGATTGAGATATTCTTTTAAGATATTAGTTAGGTTGTCCCTTTCTATTTTCTCAAGGGTAATGCAATGTCGGGTATAACCGGGATGAGGGTTAAACCAGCTCTTTAACTCTTTTCCCTCCCTGATAAAAATTTGATTTTTAAAAACGTTTAGAGGTGCTTCCACATGAGGTATTAGGTTGGATGCATCCTGCTCAGCACTATGTATTGTCCCGTTTTCGCTTGCGGTCTCAGTGGTAGAGCCCCTGCCTGCTGTCATTATCCTTGAAGAATCAGTATCGGCTTCACTAGCAGTTTCTGTAGAAGAACCATTTCCGTCTGCACCGGTCATCGTGTGAAGCCTCGTTGGTTGATTATCCTTGCATTTCATTCTTGACAGAGCATCTGCCACAAAGTTCTATTTACCTGGGGTGTAAATTAACTCGTGATTGTACTCTTCTATTCGAGCTTTCCATCTCTTTAGCTTTGCGTTGTGATTTCTATTACCTAATGCAAAGGTGAAAGGTTGGTGGTCTGTGTATATCCGGATGTTTTTTGCTCCATACAAGTAAGATCGAAGGTTATCAAGGGCCCACACTACTGCCAACATTTTCTTCTCGTTGGTGGCGTAATTTTCTTCGGTCTTACTCAGAGAGCGAGAGATGAATGGTACTGGCATGTCTTTGCCGTGTTCGCCCTGCGATAGAACGGCTCCTATGGCGTAATCAGATGCATCTGTTGTCAGGTTAAATGGTTTCTGAAAATTAGGGAAGGACAAAATATCAGAAGAGACAAGAAGTTTCTTAAGATTGCTAAAGGCTTCTAACGCGGTGGCGTCGAGGATGATCCGCACTTTCTTAGATTGACTTGCCTTTATTTGCTCATTTTCTCCTCAGGTCAAATTTGTCAGGAGTTTTGCGATTTTGGCATCGTCACGGATGAATTTTCGGTAATAGGAAGTCATTCCAAGGGAGCGTTTTAGTTCCTTCAGCGTTTCCGGTGGCACTAGGTCTTTGATTGCACTGACTTTTCTGGGATCGGGCCTGATGCCATCAGATGCGATAATGTATCCGAGGAATTCTACACTAGTTCTACTGAACTGTGTCTTTTCGAGGTTCACTCTCAAGTTAGCATCAGCCAGTCTCGCGAACACCGTCTCCATATTTTTTAAGTGTTCCTCTTCATCCCTTCCGAGCACAATTATGTCATCTATATATACGTAGCACAATTTTCCAATGTACTCCTTCAGTACATCGTCAATCATACGTTGAAAAATTGCTGGCGCATTCTTAAGTCCGAAGGGTAATCTAAGGAATTCGTACTTCCCATTCATCGTAGAGAATGCTGTCTTCGGTATATCGGCTTCTTTCATCGGGATTTGATGAAATCCAGAGGTAAGATCTATGGTTGTGAAATATCTAGCAGCTCCTAAACTGGCGAGTGTTGAATTAATGTCAGGAATGGGATACGTGTCCGGGATTGTTACAGCATTCAGGCGCTTAAAGTCTATTACCATCCTATATTGTTTTTCTCCAGAAGGCTTAGGTTTTTTCGGAACAACCCAAATGGGAGAATTGTACGGGCTTTTCGAAGGACGTATTATGCCCTCTTCGAGCAGTTCCTTAGTTTGTTTAGCTACTTCCTCTCTCATACAGGCGGGATAAGGGTAGCTTTTGGTATATATTGGTTCGTCGATTGTGGTTCTAATTTCAGCCCTAACTGAAGTTTTCTCATTTGTGCGCATATCTAATGGTTCGAATAATTTCGCGTAATTCTTTAGTAAGGCCTCAATAACTTCTAGTGCCGCGCATCCCACGTCCTCAACTTTAACAAGATGGTAAATGTTACTCGAAATTTTTGTTCTTCAGTGGGATTTTGATTTTAGATTTAATTGTAAGAACATGATTTTTCCAATCAATCACTGCCTCCAATTGTTTCAAGGTGTCATCACCAATTATACCATCAAACCCTTTGAGACCCGGTAAGATATAAAATGTTAGAACAGTATCGTTCCCTAGGCTACCGAAAAATCTACCACAGAGCTTCTGTTTCACCCAAATCGTACCTGATGCAGTTTGTACGGGAAATGGAGAATTTAAAGGAATCGATCCTATTGCTAATGAGGGGTTGAGAAAATTTTTATTTGCTCCGGTATCTACAAGGAAATTGAATTGTTTTTTACTGCCACACAAACACGAGATATACGGAGCACTAGACTGGTCAACTGATTCAACTGGTGTTCCAGCGTTCTAATATCTCTCTTGTCAGCATAATGGAGCGCCAAACCCTTTTCATCTCTGGCCAATCATCGTTAAATATGTTGTATGAGACCAAGACCGCGTCAACTCGTCCTCGGATTTTCTGTCGGATATGCTGCAAAATTGATCTATATAAAGGTTTCTCTCTAATTAGTTCATAATCCTTCAGGATCGTTTCAACATTGTGGATCCAGGAAATGTACTGAGAGGGGTTACCTTCGAAAATTTGCAACTCCTTGACACAGTCAGGGAGTCTGCCAATATCCTTAAGCTCTTGTTCTGTCATAGGCCCTCGGGGAACCATACGCGGTTCCGCCAACGGCATTGGCCGGTTTCCCTGTTCTATCCTGCCTATGCGTTCACTAACCCCTACGATGCTAGCACGCATCTCGTTGTCTGAGGTCCCCTTTTGGCGCTCCATTACATTCAATCGCGAATCTAGGTTCCTAATTTATTCGTGAAGGGCATTTATTGCCCCTGTCAATTCTGTCATTTTATTCACGAAAGTTTCCATTTTTTTTTTTTTAAGCACAAAAGACAACTCACCTGGAAATGTACTGGATTTCAGATAGGCACTGCACAATTTTCCTCTCTCTTTTTTTATCTCAGCAATTAACAATTTTTTCATTTAATTTTTTGCACAATTTTTTATATTTCAGTAATTTTGAACTTTAACACAGATGACAAGTTTTTCCTATTGACAATTTTTGTCAATTCTTACATTGAATTTGATTTTATTCACAATTATTTATTTTTCAGTAATTTTTGACTTTGGCACAGATGACAATTTTTGTCAATTTTTACTTTGAATTTGATTTTATTCACAATTACTTATTTTTCAGTAATTTTTGGCTTTGGCACAGATGACAATTTTTGTCAATTTTTAATTTGAATTTGATTTTATTCACAAATACTTATTTTTCAGTAATTTTTGGCTTTGGCACAGATGACAATTTTTGTCAATTTTTAATTTGAATTTGATTTTATTCACAAATACTTATTTTTCAGTAATTTTTGGCTTTGGCATAGATGGAAATTTTTTCCAATTTTTACTTTGAATTTAATTTTTTCTTTTTTTTAATAAAAAATACATACACTACTAGCATTATTTCCTCGGTTTATATCCTGTAAGGGAAGAAAAGCAATTGAGTAGTTTTCGGAATCTTTACCGTGTTCTTATGGTAACGGCGACATGTACCACATGGGTGTCCCGAATCACACTCGTCTTTAATTGATTCTGACCAGGAAGAGTCGCGTTATCCTTTTTAGTCATCTGCAATCAGATTGCGGGCAACCTACTAAGGCACAACTTACTTCACAACTGTATCTGGACCAATTGCAACCTGCAGCGTGTTCCCATGGGAACGCTGGAATATTGCTGCCGTGGTCAAGGAATTGTTACCGTGTTCTCATGTGAACGCTAACATGCACACAGGTAGGGCGTACCAAGAGCATTATGTGGCAGCTGTTGCTGGATCACAAACCTGTTAGCCATTTTGGTGGTGACTTGCAAACAGCCGATTTGCTGGATGGTCTGGATGTTCAAATTCGCAGCTTTTGCCATTTTGTTTTATTACAAGTGATCGCCGTATTATTACTTTATTTCCATCGTTGGAATTTTTGTTATATCTTCAATCGTTCATTTGAAACCATGGGATGTTCACATAGTGAGTTGTTTTATTTTTGTTTTTCCCTTAAGGGTTTTTATTGCGCAAAAATATCTCTGGTGAATTGATGCACATTTTCATTATATCCTGGAGGGTCCCGTAGGAATCGCAGGATGTAGACATAAGGATTTTTTTTATTTTTACAATAGTCTGAGGATCTTCGGGGTCACAGATATTTTTATTTGTTATATCCTGGAGGGTCCCATAGGAATCTCAGGATGTAGGCATAGGAATTTATTTTCTTAATTTTTTCATTTATTATTCTTTAAAACATCATGGAGCTACCCCGTAGGACTCGCAGGATGTTTTAATTTTTAATGCTGGAAATCACTTGTATTTTCACAATTTAAAAAAAATGTTGTCCGCAAGTCACCGAAGGATATTGGTTTTTAGCCGCATCGTTCGTATTGAACCCGCATTTTTAGCGGGTCCCTGTTCGGGCGCCAGTTATGGTGTTCCCCTCAGGGAGCATCAAAAAATTAAAGGTGGGGCCAGGCAACTTGGCCCTTGTTAGCTAAAATGAATGAAAAACGTATCTTTGGATTATAACGGTTTATTACCTGATATGCTTTGCTGTCCAACCAGAAGTGAAGTTACAAAATCAGTTTACTTAACTCGAAAGCTTACTTGCTACGTTGCTTATCATAATGTCTCGCTGACGCCGCACTTCTCCCCATCTAGCGGTGCAATGCTACCGGATGCTCGTGTGCACGCGCAAATTAGCAGACGCAGTGTCAGCATAATTTGTACAGGTATGCGGGAAGGCTGGCGTGTTAACTGCCCCCCCTTCAAATATCTGCGTCCCGCAGATTCGTTGATTGAGTAGGTAGTTGAGGGGTGTCTGGCTTTCGGCTGGTATTCACGAGGACCACTGGCATCTCCACTTTTCCGGTCAACTTTCGCCACGTAAGGAAACCCATGATAGCTATACAGATCAGGATAAGCGTGTCAGAAAACATGGAGATTTTAAATTTATCGCCTAAAGCGTCAAGGTGTTTGATATTTGTCAAGCTCAGTCCATGTACGTAATCCACGTTTGGGTTTAGCCCCTGGCTCGATACATTAGTGAGGACTGATGGCAATGCCTGTAGTTTTTTTATGCTTCTACTGGAAAAGGTTTGGTCCTTTATCACTATTGTTTCGTTATTCAATTCAATAAGAAACATACCATTTAGGCTTTTTGAATAATTTCCGCTTTTTGCGGTACACTTAAAGTTCGACAAGAAAAGCGTATTTTCGTCGATTAATTCTACTACTTCGCTGTCATCAGGCTCGAAGTGGCACTTAGCATATCCTCCTTTTATTAGTTGCGCTAAACATCCATCTTCAGGCAGTTTTTCCAGTGACTTTCCCTCACAAATCGTAATATTATTAGTCGACAGGCATTCGTTTGTTAGTCCATAGGTCTCTTTTTGATTAACCAGCATCTTATTATATTCCAGATTCACTTTCTTGCCCACGATTATTGCAGCTCTTGTCACTAGGACACGATTTTGATCACGCTTTACCTTTGGAATAAAAAGCACGTAAAGTAGTAGCGTGTCGTTAGAATATATTGACAGTTTTGCGTATTCGACAGCTTCGATCGCATTTTGATATGGGAGGGCTTCTTCTTCGGCTATTATCTGTTTAATTTCTTCCTCGTTCAGGAGGTTAGTATTGATAATACCATTTTTAGCCATTTGGCAGGCACGTATTATTTCACCCGCTTGTTCTCTTAGGATTTGAATTTTATTGAAGACTAAAGTTTCGGCATGCTCGGTGTTAACCTCTTTTCCTAAGGCATTGGTAAATTGAACCATGCTGTTTATCTTATTAATTGATTCATGTGTGATATTAAAAAGCTGCTCATTAATTTTGAATTGATGGTTTCTATTTTCAACCATACCGGCTTGGCTTCTAAGGATGGTGTCCCAGTCGGTTGCATCGGGTGAACCAGCAACCCATTTCCAAGCTGAACCGATCCAATTTATTGCTCGACGCTCCCGTTTCTGTACTATCTGTAACTCATCAAGGCGTAGACGTGTTTGGTTGAGGTAATACTCGGAGAAAGTCCTCGTTGTGTCACTTCTCACGGTATTTCGGGCAGTTTTGCCAGTTTCTCCAGTGTTACACGGAAATTGTCCAGGTTTACGGTGTGTATCGGCCTAAAATATCCATTGGTGATCCAGCCATCGTAGTTGAAGATATCAAAGCTACAATCACCAGAGATTAAAAGCAACCTGTCTTACAATGTTGGGAAGAAATATAGCTTTAGCAAATAGATTTAAATTTTGTTGCGCGCTTGTTTTTGGACAATATTTCCTTTCTTTATAATTTTTAAGGCCGTTCCTTACTTACAATCTTCGCTTTTTTCTTTTCTCTCTTCTTGAAAGGGTTAGATCAACAACTTACTTTTTCCTTTAAAGAAGCAAGTGTGTCTCGTAAAGAAGGAACTGTCTTAGAGCGCATTATTATTGTGAACTCTCTTATTCCACTAAGTTTTACATATGATATAAAATTTTTCTTTTCTTATGTAATTGCTTAATAATAAAAGGATTCTATGTTTTTATTTCTCAAGTTTACTTAAAATTCTATAAGCATTCTCATGTTGCAGTGCCACTCATGAGCATTCCTTAATAATTTCACATTACGTGATTTTTTATTATTATTTGCGTGACATGGACATAATTTCTTTTTCAACTATTTTTTGTGCCAATTTTTTTATTTAATATCTGTGAATTTTCTATGTTTAATATTCAGTGCCATGTTTTTAACATTTGTATATAAAAAAAAAACAAAATTTCGATTTTTTTGTGCCAATTTTTCTCATTCAAAAAGGTTTTCAGGAGTGTTTTTCTTATTTATTGTGCAAAAAAAAAAAAAAAAATGGGAGATTAAATATTAAATATGTGTGGTTTTTAGTTGTGCTTTGTAGATTTTCCTGCCATTGTTCGTAAGAATAGTCACCCTATTGTCTTTGCCTACACTTTCTTTTTTGTACAAAGCTTTCTGTTTGATTTTAATCTGTTTATCTCTGACATACACAATATCGCCCTCGCTAAATTTTTTAGGTTCTTTGCGTTTGCTGTTTAGCCGAAGATTTCGTATCTCCTGGTTTTTTTTTATCTGCGCCCTTTTCTCTTTATGTACCCTTTTACGGAAATCAGTAAGGCCTTGGTAATTTATTCTCTGAGTCCTATTAAAAAATATGTCAGCTGGCTTCTTTTTTTGTCACGGAGTGAACTGTATTGTTATAACGGTCCACCGCAATATAGAGAATCTCCTTTGGAGTCACGTCTTTTATTTCCCTTTGGAGACAACGGTATATTTCCACAAGAGTGGAATGGAGCCTTTCGACTTGTCCGTTAACCTCACTTCTTTGAACTGGGGTTTGATACAATTCGATGCCCAGGCCTTTTATGTAGTTTGATACTAGTGGGCTCAGGAAGCCTCTCTCATTGTCAGTGACGATCACCTTTGGAACTGAAAAATAATGTAAAAGTTTTGCAAATTTTGCGCGGAGGATGGGTGAAGATCGATTTTTAATATGGAAAAGTTTCGCAAATTTTGTAAATTTATCTATGCAGGATAAGTATTTTTCGTCATGAACTTTAAAAATGTCAACGTGCATTATTTCACAAGGGTACCTACGAATGGGTGTATCTTTTAATGGTGGAACCGGGCGATGCCTATCATACTTATTCAACCGGCAAATTTCACATGCGGTTGTATATTTTTTTATCCGACTTGCCATCCTAGCGAAGTAATATTTTTCCAGGATTTGCTCTTTGCTCTCTCGAGGGTTTCTATGGGCCCTTTTGTGCTCTTCCTCTATTACTTGGCAGGTTCTATCTTCATTAGCCACATTCTCTACAATTCTTTGAGTTATCCTGATTTTATATAACTGGAAATTTTCTAGATACACTTCTTGGAGCAACTGTAAATGACGCTCGGGAATCTTAATCCCATTGATGACCGCTGGATTGAGATATTCTTTTAAGATATTAGTTAGGTTGTCCCTTTCTATTTTCTCAAGGGTAATGCAATGTCGGGTATAACCGGGATGAGGGTTAAACCAGCTCTTTAACTCTTTTCCCTCCCTGATAAAAATTTGATTTTTAAAAACGTTTAGAGGTGCTTCCACATGAGGTATTAGGTTGGATGCATCCTGCTCAGCACTATGTATTGTCCCGTTTTCGCTTGCGGTCTCAGTGGTAGAGCCCCTGCCTGCTGTCATTATCCTTGAAGAATCAGTATCGGCTTCACTAGCAGTTTCTGTAGAAGAACCATTTCCGTCTGCACCGGTCATCGTGTGAAGCCTCGTTGGTTGATTATCCTTGGATTTCATTCTTGACAGAGCATCTGCCACAAAGTTCTATTTACCTGGGGTGTAAATTAACTCGTGATTGTACTCTTCTATTCGAGCTTTCCATCTCTTTAGCTTTGCGTTGTGATTTCTATTACCTAATGCAAAGGTGAAAGGTTGGTGGTCTGTGTATATCCGGATGTTTTTTGCTCCATACAAGTAAGATCGAAGGTTATCAAGGGCCCACACTACTGCCAACATTTTCTTCTCGTTGGTGGCGTAATTTTCTTCGGTCTTACTCAGAGAGCGAGAGATGAATGGTACTGGCATGTCTTTGCCGTGTTCGCCCTGCGATAGAACGGCTCCTATGGCGTAATCAGATGCATCTGTTGTCAGGTTAAATGGTTTCTGAAAATTAGGGAAGGACAAAATATCAGAAGAGACAAGAAGTTTCTTAAGATTGCTAAAGGCTTCTAACGCGGTGGCGTCGAGGATGATCCGCACTTTCTTAGATTGACTTGCCTTTATTTGCTCATTTTCTCCTCAGGTCAAATTTGTCAGGAGTTTTGCGATTTTGGCATCGTCACGGATGAATTTTCGGTAATAGGAAGTCATTCCAAGGGAGCGTTTTAGTTCCTTCAGCGTTTCCGGTGGCACTAGGTCTTTGATTGCACTGACTTTTCTGGGATCGGGCCTGATGCCATCAGATGCGATAATGTATCCGAGGAATTCTACACTAGTTCTACTGAACTGTGTCTTTTCGAGGTTCACTCTCAAGTTAGCATCAGCCAGTCTCGCGAACACCGTCTCCATATTTTTTAAGTGTTCCTCTTCATCCCTTCCGAGCACAATTATGTCATCTATATATACGTAGCACAATTTTCCAATGTACTCCTTCAGTACATCGTCAATCATACGTTGAAAAATTGCTGGCGCATTCTTAAGTCCGAAGGGTAATCTAAGGAATTCGTACTTCCCATTCATCGTAGAGAATGCTGTCTTCGGTATATCGGCTTCTTTCATCGGGATTTGATGAAATCCAGAGGTAAGATCTATGGTTGTGAAATATCTAGCAGCTCCTAAACTGGCGAGTGTTGAATTAATGTCAGGAATGGGATACGTGTCCGGGATTGTTACAGCATTCAGGCGCTTAAAGTCTATTACCATCCTATATTGTTTTTCTCCAGAAGGCTTAGGTTTTTTCGGAACAACCCAAATGGGAGAATTGTACGGGCTTTTCGAAGGACGTATTATGCCCTCTTCGAGCAGTTCCTTAGTTTGTTTAGCTACTTCCTCTCTCATACAGGCGGGATAAGGGTAGCTTTTGGTATATATTGGTTCGTCGATTGTGGTTCTAATTTCAGCCCTAACTGAAGTTTTCTCATTTGTGCGCATATCTAATGGTTCGAATAATTTCGCGTAATTCTTTAGTAAGGCCTCAATAACTTCTAGTGCCGCGCATCCCACGTCCTCAACTTTAACAAGATGGTAAATGTTACTCGAAATTTTTGTTCTTCAGTGGGATTTTGATTTTAGATTTAATTGTAAGAACATGATTTTTCCAATCAATCACTGCCTCCAATTGTTTCAAGGTGTCATCACCAATTATACCATCAAACCCTTTGAGACCCGGTAAGATATAAAATGTTAGAACAGTATCGTTCCCTAGGCTACCGAAAAATCTACCACAGAGCTTCTGTTTCACCCAAATCGTACCTGATGCAGTTTGTACGGGAAATGGAGAATTTAAAGGAATCGATCCTATTGCTAATGAGGGGTTGAGAACATTTTTATTTGCTCCGGTATCTACAAGGAAATTGAATTGTTTTTTACTGCCACACAAACACGAGATATACGGAGCACTAGACTGGTCAACTGATTCAACTGGTGTTCCAGCGTTCTAATATCTCTCTTGTCAGCATAATGGAGCGCCAAACCCTTTTCATCTCTGGCCAATCATCGTTAAATATGTTGTATGAGACCAAGACCGCGTCAACTCGTCCTCGGATTTTCTGTCGGATATGCTGCAAAATTGATCTATATAAAGGTTTCTCTCTAATTAGTTCATAATCCTTCAGGATCGTTTCAACATTGTGGATCCAGGAAATGTACTGAGAGGGGTTACCTTCGAAAATTTGCAACTCCTTGACACAGTCAGGGAGTCTGCCAATATCCTTAAGCTCTTGTTCTGTCATAGGCCCTCGGGGAACCATACGCGGTTCCGCCAACGGCATTGGCCGGTTTCCCTGTTCTATCCTGCCTATGCGTTCACTAACCCCTACGATGCTAGCACGCATCTCGTTGTCTGAGGTCCCCTTTTGGCGCTCCATTACATTCAATCGCGAATCTAGGTTCCTAATTTATTCGTGAAGGGCATTTATTGCCCCTGTCAATTCTGTCATTTTATTCACGAAAGTTTCCATTTTTTTTTTTTAAGCACAAAAGACAACTCACCTGGAAATGTACTGGATTTCAGATAGGCACTGCACAATTTTCCTCTCTCTTTTTTTATCTCAGCAATTAACAATTTTTTCATTTAATTTTTTGCACAATTTTTTATATTTCAGTAATTTTGAACTTTAACACAGATGACAAGTTTTTCCTATTGACAATTTTTGTCAATTCTTACATTGAATTTGATTTTATTCACAATTATTTATTTTTCAGTAATTTTTGACTTTGGCACAGATGACAATTTTTGTCAATTTTTACTTTGAATTTGATTTTATTCACAATTACTTATTTTTTCAGTAATTTTTGGCTTTGGCACAGATGACAATTTTTGTCAATTTTTAATTTGAATTTGATTTTATTCACAAATACTTATTTTTCAGTAATTTTTGGCTTTGGCACAGATGACAATTTTTGTCAATTTTTAATTTGAATTTGATTTTATTCACAAATACTTATTTTTCAGTAATTTTTGGCTTTGGCATAGATGGAAATTTTTTCCAATTTTTACTTTGAATTTAATTTTTTCTTTTTTTTAATAAAAAATACATACACTACTAGCATTATTTCCTCGGTTTATATCCTGTAAGGGAAGAAAAGCAATTGAGTAGTTTTCGGAATCTTTACCGTGTTCTTATGGTAACGGCGACATGTACCACATGGGTGTCCCGAATCACACTCGTCTTTAATTGATTCTGACCAGGAAGAGTCGCGTTATCCTTTTTAGTCATCTGCAATCAGATTGCGGGCAACCTACTAAGGCACAACTTACTTCACAACTGTATCTGGACCAATTGCAACCTGCAGCGTGTTCCCATGGGAACGCTGGAATATTGCTGCCGTGGTCAAGGAATTGTTACCGTGTTCTCATGTGAACGCTAACATGCACACAGGTAGGGCGTACCAAGAGCATTATGTGGCAGCTGTTGCTGGATCACAAACCTGTTAGCCATTTTGGTGGTGACTTGCAAACAGCCGATTTGCTGGATGGTCTGGATGTTCAAATTCGCAGCTTTTGCCATTTTGTTTTATTACAAGTGATCGCCGTATTATTACTTTATTTCCATCGTTGGAATTTTTGTTATATCTTCAATCGTTCATTTGAAACCATGGGATGTTCACATAGTGAGTTGTTTTATTTTTGTTTTTCCCTTAAGGGTTTTTATTGCGCAAAAATATCTCTGGTGAATTGATGCACATTTTCATTATATCCTGGAGGGTCCCGTAGGAATCGCAGGATGTAGACATAAGGATTTTTTTTATTTTTACAATAGTCTGAGGATCTTCGGGGTCACAGATATTTTTATTTGTTATATCCTGGAGGGTCCCATAGGAATCTCAGGATGTAGGCATAGGAATTTATTTTCTTAATTTTTTCATTTATTATTCTTTAAAACATCATGGAGCTACCCCGTAGGACTCGCAGGATGTTTTAATTTTTAATGCTGGAAATCACTTGTATTTTCACAATTTAAAAAAAATGTTGTCCGCAAGTCACCGAAGGATATTGGTTTTTAGCCGCATCGTTCGTATTGAACCCGCATTTTTAGCGGGTCCCTGTTCGGGCGCCAGTTATGGTGTTCCCCTCAGGGAGCATCAAAAAATTAAAGGTGGGGCCAGGCAACTTGGCCCTTGTTAGCTAAAATGAATGAAAAACGTATCTTTGGATTATAACGGTTTATTACCTGATATGCTTTGCTGTCCAACCAGAAGTGAAGTTACAAAATCAGTTTACTTAACTCGAAAGCTTACTTGCTACGTTGCTTATCATAATGTCTCGCTGACGCCGCACTTCTCCCCATCTAGCGGTGCAATGCTCCCACGATGCGGTATTGCACCGGATGCTCGTGTGCACGCGCAAATTAGCAGACGCAGTGTCAGCATAATTTGTACAGGTATGCGGGAAGGCTGGCGTGTTAATTTATATATACTTTGTTTTATTATTTTTTTTTTTTAAATCGACTTATTTCGGTTCTATCACGTTTTTTTTTTGTATTCTTTTCTTTTGCATATATATATACGAGTATATATATATATATTTTTTTTATTTTTTTTCTCTAGCTTTTGTTTTCCTTTGTAGTTTTTTTTTTACTTTATTTTTGTTCTTTTATTTTTATCTATCATTTTTTTTTCTTAACCTTTTTATATTTTGGTCCTTCATTGGCTCTTTTCTCATTGGCGTATACACAAACATCTGTGCAATATCACAATTCTATTTTATACCTAAAATATTATGTTATACCGCGACCTCTGTTACCTGCTGATCCGGTTGACGGCGGTCGTTGTCGGAGTGAAATCCCTCGATGAACTCTGCAGACCCCTCCCTTCTTTTTGGACCGGTACGTATGATATTCTAGGTTGGCGATTTTGTTTACCATTAAAATTTCGGTTGTAGTGGCCTTCTTGTTTTGATTTATATATCGTGCCCCAACGGATAGTTGGTACTGCCGCTTCTTATAGTATTCAGCTTGTAAAATGCACTTGAAATACATGAGTGATTACAATACATCTCCGTTATTTACTTTGCAGTAATGCGTTTTATGGTGGAAGTGTTTCTCTTGAGCTTTCTCACAATAGAATTTGACTTCGTTGCCCTCGATGTGTAGACTATCGGTATTTCTCTGAGATACACGGTTAATGACGCAATTTGCGTACTCCGATCAGATACCAGCCTCTGGGTCTTCTTCTAGTAAATCAATTTCATATGCGAATAATATTTCTTATGTTCATCCTCTAGATTGAACATATACTTGAATGAAGCAATTGACTTCCGTAAGACAAAATTTACTCTGCTTATTATATTTGGTGGTGGTTTCAGTCACCCTCCTTATGCTTTTGCCCATCTTCAACTTATTCAAAAACGATTCTTTTAAAATTGTGATCCACTGGGTGGACATTGTAACGTAAGACTGTCCAATGAAGAATATGACGTGTTTATTTTTCCATTCTTTGTCAATATATCCATCCACAACGTGATCAAACACTGCCGCCATATGCTGTTTCCAGAAATATCACATTAGTCGCCATTCATTCCCAATCCATCGAATAATACGTTGGTCCTTTATTCCGCACCGTCTTCCGATATACGCTGTTCCCGGAACTTCCTGCTTCGATTCACATCATCAGAGCTGAATACTTATAATAATCTTCTTAATTTTCTAGTTAACATTTTAGTTTGATATATTTCTATGTTTCATTTTTGTCGGGCATTTTATAAGTTAATTTAATAAATCAATTTCAAAATTATATAATACTAGCTGACCCGGCAGACTTTGTCCTGCCTACAAAGGCACAGAATAAAATATTTATGTTCTTCCTAATTGGTTATTATCTATGTAGTATATTTTTAAACGGGTATGTACCAATTTTTAACAGTCTTGCCCCAAAGAAGACTTCACCCACGAATTTAAAATCAAAAATCCAATTTAAAGCGTTATTTGCCGATATGTGTATTAGAAATATATATTTGTTCGGGCTTGTAGATCTTAAAATTATTTTTGCCTCTTTCGTAATTTACACAAACTGCAAACTGAAATCTCAGGCTTCAAAATGATCTTTCCCGTGGTCAGTAATCCGTTGACAACAATTACTAAAATTTGTATTCTTCGTGGCCATTATGTAACAATTACTTATCTCTTTTTAATATAATTTCGTCACGCCCTCATCACTCACAAATAAAAGCCTTTAGTTCTCAGAAGCACATATGCATTAATTTCCATTGAAACAGAAAACACCAATTTGGTGACAGATTGTACTTCCCTAAGGGCAGTACTATGGGTAGTATATTTTGTACCCATAGCGGACCCGGCGAACTTCGCCTCGCCCCAATTTTAAGCGTTCAGACAAACTCTAGAGTAATTTATTTGAATGGAATCAGTAGAGAGCGATTTGATGAACAATGTTTTTCGATTTGTTTTCCGGCGCAAAAACAAACAACGAAGACGGTTTCCCAACACGCGAACAGGCAACGTACAGCTGACCGTGCGAAAAACAGGGAAATTCGAGATTAATCCCACAGACTTCTAATGATTGGCCTTGCGATTTATTGAATGTCATCGCAAATGCTAAAGGAAAATGGAAGGTCAGTTGGAATAATGGGAATTCGTGGGATAAGGACTTCCTCTCCTTTGAATTTGCCCTTGATGATTGTCGCGTGAATCACATTGTTTATTAGCTTTTCGACGGACAACCGCATACCGTTGCACAATTTTGGAGGATTGAGATTCCGCAACGTGATTATGATCGATCCCACCTTCAGCTGTAAATTATACGGCGGAGATCAAGCGAGTTCAAAAATTCCGTCGGGTAGTTGGTCGCTTCATTTTCGTCGGTCACGCAGTCAACAATTTGTACGTATGCAGTTGTCCTGCGATTTGACTTTGAAGAAGTAAGTTTAAGCTATCGACGTCCTTATTCTTCGCTGCTGTTCACCAATCCAATCGAGATTTTTGTAATTTTGTGCAATGCCGGGCAACACTTTGCTGGTCAGTTCCTCCTTGGACGATGTGAATTCACAAAAATCAGGGAACGATATCAATCCAGTCGAAACATCAACAGGAATTTGGCCGTTGCCAAGCTCCAGCAGTTGTCTCGAGAATTCAGCAGCCGATGCGTCGTTCTGCAACGCGACTCTCATGTTTGCGGTCAATTGCAACTTCTGGACATGCCGCCACAAAGACGACGATTTCAGGAACGCGTTAAGTTCATCGGCAGCAGAAGATTTCGGGATGACGGGAAGTGTTTGACGGAAATCTCCGGAGAGCAATATCAAAGCCCCACCAAATCGTCTTAAATCACCTCGTAGATCCTTCATCGTTCGGTCAACTGCCTCCAAAGCTCGTTTATGCGCCATCGTGCATTCATTCCAAATGATGATTTTGCTTTCTCGCTTCAATTTGCCTGTCGCCGAATTCTTGGTTATTGGGCACGTTGGCTTGTCAACTGTGAGAAGATTCATCGGCAGCTTCATAGCGGAATGTGCAGTTCGACCGCCTTCCAACAATGTGGCAGCAATTCCAGAAGATGCAACAGCCGACGCAATTTGTGATCTTAACCGAATTGTTGCCAGAATTAACGATATGACAAATGTCTTGCATGTCCCACCGGGAGCATCGATAAATGCCTCCCGTTCCATCGTCTACAACCTTCATCAGCGAATCGTACACGTTCTTCTGCTCGGGATTCAATAGTGCCACGTTTGTTCGGACTCTTTCGGCCAGCTCATCTCGATCATAGGCTTGCTCCCGTTGCAATTCGGAATTGAATGCATCGTGGATCGAACGATTTAGCGCTGGCAATCCTAATGTCGAGCAAGCACATGAGCAAGCACATGTTCTTCGTTAATTTCAAGATCGAAATTTAAAGTTGCCGTGCGAACTCTGTGCAAAATGTCGTCAGCCATATCGTCCTTGTATTTGTCAAACAATGCGGTGGGGTTCGATGGACGACATGTGGCTATGATGATCGCAAACAATGTACGAATTTGATTCGCTGGCGCAGAAACAACTGCATCTGCGAGCGTTAAGTCCAAATGTGTATCGTTTTCGAGCAAATTCAAACGTTGGCAAGCCTCCCGAAAAGTGGCGCACAGCACACCATCCACAGTACGAAGGGAATCGAAGGATGTGGGGCCTCTGATGTTCACTAAAAGCAAGCGAAGATAGAAGTATTCGTCTTGGCGTGGATGAACTGTGTATATTCGTCCGAGGGCATCAGTCGAATAGATATCAGCGAAGCCAGCAACATTATCATCTTTTTTCCGGCGTTGGAAATTCTTCGATGCAGCGTTCAATGTATAATAGCGTGGCATTTCAGAATAGAGTAAAGTCCTTGCGAATGGATCGCTTTGACATGTCGAAAAGAAATTTGTCAATTTTGTCGCTGGTGGTCGTTCTGCTCTTAGCGCTGCATTTGCTTCCGTAAAGTAGACACGCTGGCCGTTCTCCAAGTGAACTGCCAAATGTACGACAGTCGGGTGACGTTCGTGTATCGGAAATGAAAACAGCCGCCAAATTGCAACTCACGTAACGTCCAAGTTGAAATTTCGTCACCTCGTCGTTTGCATTTGGATCGGCAATACCAAAGACCGCCATGTCGCTCCCTTTGTTCACACATTTGCAAACGTATTTTATGGATTTGATGGAGTTGCAGTACTCAACATTGCAGTGCGTTGACAATGTTTTCGACAAAAGCGGACAATATGGAACGATCCAGCAGTTATCGACGACGACATCGTTTCCTTTCACCTTCATCACGATTGATCTGCCATTGTCACATGGAGAACGACGCCGATACAACGGATATCCGTCCATTCCACTGATTATGTCAGCTACCAAGGGACGGGGAAAACGCTTTGTGCATCGTATGACCGATGAGTCTCATACACGCGCTGCAATTGTCCACCATCCCGACGCTTGAGAACAATATCGCGTGATTGCAGATTATCTCCAACAATCACCACTGCGACTTCATTGATGCTGGGAGCATTGAATTGCCTTGCATGGCCTCCAGCGGGTATTTTGTCTGCTCTGATAATAATTTTGTGGTCGTCAGAATGCATTGTCTCCAATGCGGTTTTGAACAATCTAACCAACTCATTATGCTCATCCAGAAGATTTTGCAATTGCTCAATAATTTCACGTTTAGTTGCAGTAAAAATTGCACAACGCTGATCTAGTTCAATGGCCGAATCACCAACGAAATAGATCTGAAGAAACTTATGATCTTCGTTTGGTGGTGGTAACCAAGCGCCCGCTCGATGATGAATTCGACCTTGAATCTGAATATTAGGAATCAATTTCGAAAGGAATGAGAAGAATTGTTGATTTTGATAATAATGAGACGCCATTACCTTATAACTCGGATTATAGCCGGGTTGATCAAAAACTTCGGCTCCAAATGACGTCATTTGAAAGCATCCATTATATTTTTGTGTATTCGCTAGGAAATGTTTGGATTGAAATGTATTTCCATAGAGAAGCGAATACATTGGCTCTGGAGGAGGAGGCAAAACAGGCAGTTTAACCTTGCCACCAGCGCAGCATAAGCCGGGGGTTTCCGATTGAAACTCCAATGCATTGCAATGCTGGCAAACGAGAGACAATGAACCGATATCAACGCAGCGAAGGTCTTTGTAGGCGATTGCAGAATCGTATCCAAAAGCATCACGATTCAAGTCTACATTTAAGACTGCTCTTCTTCTAGTATTATTTTGTCGAATTTGAGGTGGTGATTGTGCAGCGCGAAGCTGTGCAATATGGGCTCGTCTCCATTCATTTTATTCTGCACGTTCCTCTTCTGTTTGATTATCACGGACATTCTGACTAATTATTGCACGACGTGTACGTCGTCCAAGGTTTGATCGTCTAATAGGAGGCATTAGTCAAGCAATTAAGTCTCCCTAAAAACCATGTCGTTTTTGACTAATCCAATTCAAAAGAAAATTATGTTTAAAGAAGCAAACTTACGGAATAAATGTTTCTATATGAATGTTCGCAATCCAATTAGATAAACTCACTTTTTTCACACAAAATTATTTTCTTTAAGAATGAATGTTTTGATAAATATTGCACTGAATTTCAATTGATTGTAATGCTTTTACCGTATATGGATATAATGCGTGATTTACGACAATCCGGAATCAGTTTTATAATACACAAAACTCGAATAAATTGCGGCTAGAAAAATAGCACATTTACTGTAGAAAATGACAATGCCAAAATGACACCTGTCAAATTGCGCAAAGTCTAAGTCAACGTATAACGGTATTTATCTGATTTTTGCATTGGTGTATTACACCGGTTGTTTTTTAAGACGTTTCGTTACACTGAGAACTTTCTATTTTTTCATTTGGAAAGGCATTAATGAATAATTGCACACGAAATTTCATACAAAAAATCATTTTTCGATTTTCCAATTTTCCGCATTGCGCATTTTCCGCAATTTTCCGTGCTTTACACTAAGAACTTTCTATTTTTTCATTTGGAAAGCCATTAAGGAATAATTTCACACAAAATTTCATACAAAAAATCAATTTTCGATTTTTCCAATTTTCCGACTTTTCCGGAGAGATTTTCCAATTTTCCGCATTTCGCATTTTCCACAATTTTCCATGTTTTACACTAAAAACTTTCTATTTTTTCATTTAGAAAGCCATTAAGGAATAATTTCACACAAAATTTCATACAAAAAATTAATTTTCGATTTTTCCAATTTTCCGACTTTTCCGGAGGGATTTTCCAAAATTTTCTTCCGTAAACACCTTTTCTTCGAAAATACGAACAACTTACAAAAAATTTTACAGAAATCGGCCCAGCCGTTCTCAATTGATGATTTTCTATACATTTTTCACACCATTTTTATATACTCGTATATAGATTTAAATATATACTCGTATACTATATATACTCTTGGGTATAATTTTCCTATTTAGTATAATTTGTGTTTTCTTTGGATTACGTCTTAACAACCAAACTATAAATAAGTAATAAAAACTATTTTCTTTACAAATATTATTAATTAACTATATGAAGATTATTTTTGTAACGAATTTATTGACAAGACAAGTTACAACAGTAGTTGCAATTGCGTATGTGTTGTTATGCCACCGTAATAATTTTTCAGAAGAAGAAGAAGAATTATTGAAACATTTTTGGCAGATCTTATAGCTATTTCGGACACGCCACTTGTCCTCATCAGAGATCTTTCAATGAAAGGCAATTTTTCCCCAAGCATTTTTTATTATGTCTCAGAAATCAACAGCACACCAATTATGAACCCTCCCAGGAATCGAACCTGGGCCTACAGCTGTTGTAATCTGTCCATCCAGACAACTACGCTAACTGCAGGTGATGAACTGACTGATCAAATTCTGTTCATGTACTGTGTCATTCTACCACACACTCTAATCAACTCTCTCATTATTACCCCTCCTTTGTTCCGCTAGGTCTCTCTCTCTCTGTTTTTTTTATTTTTTATTACACTTCAGTGGTGTCGTAGTACATTGCTTTTGTTAGTGGCAGGCTAATTAAGCCTGATCACACTAATCTTCTAAGGATCCATTCTATAACGTTTACAATTTCTTGTGAAGATTCGTCAGTAGACACAGTTGTCACCTTTTTACCGTATTCATTCTGTAAATGTGAGTAAGTCGATAGTCGTCAATTCTGTGTATATGAAGATTATTTTTGTAACGAATTTATTGACAAGACAAGTTACAACAGTAGTTAATTAACTATGATACAATTTTTAAAATTGTTAGCGGCTTTAAAAATGTAAATCCTTCTCAAATATATACAATTTACAATAATTTGCTTCAAAAATTACAATTATTTACTATATAAAATTATATCCCGCAAAAAAAATTGTCTTGCATGTCCCACCGGGAGCATCGATAAATGCCTCCCGTTCCATCGTCTACAACCTTCATCAGCGAATCGTACACGTTCTTCTGCTCGGGATTCAATAGTGCCACGTTTGTTCGGACTCTTTCGGCCAGCTCATCTCGATCATAGGCTTGCTCCCGTTGCAATTCGGAATTGAATGCATCGTGGATCGAACGATTTAGCGCTGGCAATCCTAATGTCGAGCAAGCACATGAGCAAGCACATGTTCTTCGTTAATTTCAAGATCGAAATTTAAAGTTGCCGTGCGAACTCTGTGCAAAATGTCGTCAGCCATATCGTCCTTGTATTTGTCAAACAATGCGGTGGGGTTCGATGGACGACATGTGGCTATGATGATCGCAAACAATGTACGAATTTGATTCGCTGGCGCAGAAACAACTGCATCTGCGAGCGTTAAGTCCAAATGTGTATCGTTTTCGAGCAAATTCAAACGTTGGCAAGCCTCCCGAAAAGTGGCGCACAGCACACCATCCACAGTACGAAGGGAATCGAAGGATGTGGGGCCTCTGATGTTCACTAAAAGCAAGCGAAGATAGAAGTATTCGTCTTGGCGTGGATGAACTGTGTATATTCGTCCGAGGGCATCAGTCGAATAGATATCAGCGAAGCCAGCAACATTATCATCTTTTTTCCGGCGTTGGAAATTCTTCGATGCAGCGTTCAATGTATAATAGCGTGGCATTTCAGAATAGAGTAAAGTCCTTGCGAATGGATCGCTTTGACATGTCGAAAAGAAATTTGTCAATTTTGTCGCTGGTGGTCGTTCTGCTCTTAGCGCTGCATTTGCTTCCGTAAAGTAGACACGCTGGCCGTTCTCCAAGTGAACTGCCAAATGTACGACAGTCGGGTGACGTTCGTGTATCGGAAATGAAAACAGCCGCCAAATTGCAACTCACGTAACGTCCAAGTTGAAATTTCGTCACCTCGTCGTTTGCATTTGGATCGGCAATACCAAAGACCGCCATGTCGCTCCCTTTGTTCACACATTTGCAAACGTATTTTATGGATTTGATGGAGTTGCAGTACTCAACATTGCAGTGCGTTGACAATGTTTTCGACAAAAGCGGACAATATGGAACGATCCAGCAGTTATCGACGACGACATCGTTTCCTTTCACCTTCATCACGATTGATCTGCCATTGTCACATGGAGAACGACGCCGATACAACGGATATCCGTCCATTCCACTGATTATGTCAGCTACCAAGGGACGGGGAAAACGCTTTGTGCATCGTATGACCGATGAGTCTCATACACGCGCTGCAATTGTCCACCATCCCGACGCTTGAGAACAATATCGCGTGATTGCAGATTATCTCCAACAATCACCACTGCGACTTCATTGATGCTGGGAGCATTGAATTGCCTTGCATGGCCTCCAGCGGGTATTTTGTCTGCTCTGATAATAATTTTGTGGTCGTCAGAATGCATTGTCTCCAATGCGGTTTTGAACAATCTAACCAACTCATTATGCTCATCCAGAAGATTTTGCAATTGCTCAATAATTTCACGTTTAGTTGCAGTAAAAATTGCACAACGCTGATCTAGTTCAATGGCCGAATCACCAACGAAATAGATCTGAAGAAACTTATGATCTTCGTTTGGTGGTGGTAACCAAGCGCCCGCTCGATGATGAATTCGACCTTGAATCTGAATATTAGGAATCAATTTCGAAAGGAATGAGAAGAATTGTTGATTTTGATAATAATGAGACGCCATTACCTTATAACTCGGATTATAGCCGGGTTGATCAAAAACTTCGGCTCCAAATGACGTCATTTGAAAGCATCCATTATATTTTTGTGTATTCGCTAGGAAATGTTTGGATTGAAATGTATTTCCATAGAGAAGCGAATACATTGGCTCTGGAGGAGGAGGCAAAACAGGCAGTTTAACCTTGCCACCAGCGCAGCATAAGCCGGGGGTTTCCGATTGAAACTCCAATGCATTGCAATGCTGGCAAACGAGAGACAATGAACCGATATCAACGCAGCGAAGGTCTTTGTAGGCGATTGCAGAATCGTATCCAAAAGCATCACGATTCAAGTCTACATTTAAGACTGCTCTTCTTCTAGTATTATTTTGTCGAATTTGAGGTGGTGATTGTGCAGCGCGAAGCTGTGCAATATGGGCTCGTCTCCATTCATTTTATTCTGCACGTTCCTCTTCTGTTTGATTATCACGGACATTCTGACTAATTATTGCACGACGTGTACGTCGTCCAAGGTTTGATCGTCTAATAGGAGGCATTAGTCAAGCAATTAAGTCTCCCTAAAAACCATGTCGTTTTTGACTAATCCAATTCAAAAGAAAATTATGTTTAAAGAAGCAAACTTACGGAATAAATGTTTCTATATGAATGTTCGCAATCCAATTAGATAAACTCACTTTTTTCACACAAAATTATTTTCTTTAAGAATGAATGTTTTGATAAATATTGCACTGAATTTCAATTGATTGTAATGCTTTTACCGTATATGGATATAATGCGTGATTTACGACAATCCGGAATCAGTTTTATAATACACAAAACTCGAATAAATTGCGGCTAGAAAAATAGCACATTTACTGTAGAAAATGACAATGCCAAAATGACACCTGTCAAATTGCGCAAAGTCTAAGTCAACGTATAACGGTATTTATCTGATTTTTGCATTGGTGTATTACACCGGTTGTTTTTTAAGACGTTTCGTTACACTGAGAACTTTCTATTTTTTCATTTGGAAAGGCATTAATGAATAATTGCACACGAAATTTCATACAAAAAATCATTTTTCGATTTTCCAATTTTCCGCATTGCGCATTTTCCGCAATTTTCCGTGCTTTACACTAAGAACTTTCTATTTTTTCATTTGGAAAGCCATTAAGGAATAATTTCACACAAAATTTCATACAAAAAATCAATTTTCGATTTTTCCAATTTTCCGACTTTTCCGGAGAGATTTTCCAATTTTCCGCATTTCGCATTTTCCACAATTTTCCATGTTTTACACTAAAAACTTTCTATTTTTTCATTTAGAAAGCCATTAAGGAATAATTTCACACAAAATTTCATACAAAAAATTAATTTTCGATTTTTCCAATTTTCCGACTTTTCCGGAGGGATTTTCCAAAATTTTCTTCCGTAAACACCTTTTCTTCGAAAATACGAACAACTTACAAAAAATTTTACAGAAATCGGCCCAGCCGTTCTCAATTGATGATTTTCTATACATTTTTCACACCATTTTTATATACTCGTATATAGATTTAAATATATACTCGTATACTATATATACTCTTGGGTATAATTTTCCTATTTAGTATAATTTGTGTTTTCTTTGGATTACGTCTTAACAACCAAACTATAAATAAGTAATAAAAACTATTTTCTTTACAAATATTATTAATTAACTATATGAAGATTATTTTTGTAACGAATTTATTGACAAGACAAGTTACAACAGTAGTTGCAATTGCGTATGTGTTGTTATGCCACCGTAATAATTTTTCAGAAGAAGAAGAAGAATTATTGAAACATTTTTGGCAGATCTTATAGCTATTTCGGACACGCCACTTGTCCTCATCAGAGATCTTTCAATGAAAGGCAATTTTTCCCCAAGCATTTTTTATTATGTCTCAGAAATCAACAGCACACCAATTATGAACCCTCCCAGGAATCGAACCTGGGCCTACAGCTGTTGTAATCTGTCCATCCAGACAACTACGCTAACTGCAGGTGATGAACTGACTGATCAAATTCTGTTCATGTACTGTGTCATTCTACCACACACTCTAATCAACTCTCTCATTATTACCCCTCCTTTGTTCCGCTAGGTCTCTCTCTCTCTGTTTTTTTTATTTTTTATTACACTTCAGTGGTGTCGTAGTACATTGCTTTTGTTAGTGGCAGGCTAATTAAGCCTGATCACACTAATCTTCTAAGGATCCATTCTATAACGTTTACAATTTCTTGTGAAGATTCGTCAGTAGACACAGTTGTCACCTTTTTACCGTATTCATTCTGTAAATGTGAGTAAGTCGATAGTCGTCAATTCTGTGTATATGAAGATTATTTTTGTAACGAATTTATTGACAAGACAAGTTACAACAGTAGTTAATTAACTATGATACAATTTTTAAAATTGTTAGCGGCTTTAAAAATGTAAATCCTTCTCAAATATATACAATTTACAATAATTTGCTTCAAAAATTACAATTATTTACTATATAAAATTATATCCCGCAAAAAAAATTGTATGTCAATTCTGGGCAAAACTAGTTGCCCATCTTACATGAACGAGTATATAAGAGATAAACCCGTTCGTGGGAAAAAATCGTCCATTGCATGACTCAATTTTTCATTGCATCTAACTACTCTATAAATTTCAATTTACTACTAGCCTGGTACGTATATATCCATTAACAAGTGTATTTTCCTACACCATGTAACCTGCTCTTATATGAATACATACATACATTCAAGGCATTTTATAATTAATTCCCAACGTTATTACCTAAAATGAATTGTAAACTAAATATATTCTTCGAATTCAACATATACGAGGTGTGATCAAAAAAGAACCGTTATTGTGTGATCAAAAATTAAAGTATTTATTTATTCATCAACAACTATCTTGTCCCCTTTAAAGTAATTCCCCTCAGATATAATACACTTATGCCAGCATTTTTTTCAATCCTCGAAACACTTCTGAAGCGCTTTTTTTGGTATCGCCAACAGCTCCTGTTTCGATTTTTCTTTTATCTCCTCAATCGTAGCAAAACGCTTTCCTTTCATCGGTGTCTTCAGTTTTGGAAAGAGGAAAAAGTCAGCGGGGGCCAAGTCCGGTGAATACGGTGGTAGAGGCATGATAACGGTTTTGTTTTTGGCCAAAAACAGCTCCTGAGCGATGTCCATGCGACGTTGTTTTTGCTCAAAATTTAGCAATTTTGGAAGAATCTTCGCTGCCGCACGTTTCATGCCTAAAACATCCGTAAAAATTGCTTGGCATGAGCCGAACGATATGCCAACATCATCAGCAACCTCTCTGATAGTGATTCGACGATTATCCAAAATCATTTTCTTCACTGCGTCAATGTTTTCATCGGTTGTTGACGTGCTCAGGCGACCAGGACGAGCATCGTCATTGACATCTTCTCGGCCTTCTTTAAACCGGTTATACCACAATTGAACTTGTGTTCTGCTCATAGTAGACTCGCCAAAGGCCACAGTCAACATTTCAAATGCCCTTGCGCATTTAATTTCATTTTTTACACAAAACTGAATACAGTTTCTTTGATCCATTTTTTCGAGTAGTACAAAATCGAAGAGCACACCAAAACACGACTAACCTTTTTATCTGTCAAAAACAAACTGACAATCCAAAATGGTTGGTATTGCCAACATATATAACAGACATGTGTACCAACAATAAAAAAAAAAAATGCGAACATCGAACATACGTAACTCACGAAAAGATGAAAAGAGCGGTTATCTTTTGATCACACCTCGTATACATTTCAATTCCCCACACGCTAATTTCCTAAGCGATAAACTGAAAAAATCTGTGTATATTTACATGTAGCCTACTGCAGTATGTAAATATCTCCAAATTCCCAATTTCCCATCTAATGTCTCTATATACTTAATTTTTTTTAATTATACGTTCGTACATTCACTCTGTATCTTATACACATACATATATACATATATATACTTACTTCAGCAGCGGTTCCGTTGCCTGGCGTTAACGCGTACGCGTCGAGTTTCAGTGCATAAGCTGCCGTATGCATGTATGGATATATTTTAAGTTAAGTTTTATATTACTTACCCACGACTGTCTTATGGTTTTTTGTTGAATTATTATTTTAAATTTTTAAAAAAATATTTTTCTCTACGGTGCTTCATTCGGCTACAGTGACTAATAAGCATATTTACATTACGTCAATTTTATTCGCCCGAGTTTAATTGGCACACTTCTGCTGGCATTGACTTTGAAAATCGGAGCTGTGCTATTTGATATACACACGTACGTGTTTACGTTGTTATTCTTGTGTTTACACTGGTAAAACACTGTTAACACATGTCTTTAGTTGTGTGGTCCCATGTGGAATAATTTCAATTAATTATTATGTAGCTTTTTATGCTTGCCCTTAATTGCTACGACTGTTGTAACTGGGCTGCGGATCTCTGCTACTACATACGGACCTATCCAATCAGTTGAGAATTTGTTTCTCCTAGCCTGATTCTTCATTAGTACTTGGTCACCCACATGAAAGACTACTGTGTTTAGTACTTTGTGGTAGGCTTCCATGGCTACCCGTTTAGCACAATCCTGGTTTTCTCTAACCAACTCGTCCGCTCGCTGTAGCTGATACTATTGCACTTCATTCGGGTCATCAGCATTGTGTACTGGCGCACATTTGCGCTTCAGATTTGTTGGCATGTTGAAATCAAACCCGTAGAGTGTTCTAAACGGAGTTTGCTTCGTTGATACATGCACAGAATTATTGTGTACATGCATTGCAGTGGTCAACCATTGAACCCAATTCGAGCCGTCTTCCTTGGCAAAACTGCGCAAGTACTTGGCCAGAGGTCGATGACTACGCTCCAATGAGCCATTCGCCTGGGGATAATTTGGTGTTATATGCAATTTCTTGATTCCCAGCATTTTACACGTTTCTGAGAATAGTTTCGATACAAAATTTGAAACATTGTCGGTTATCAAGACCATAGGTATGTTGTGCCGTGCTATAATTTCGTCAAAGAACGCCTTGGCCACAGTACTTTCTTCAGTATCGGGTATAGCAACGCACGCCATATACTTTGAGAAATCGTCTTGGAACGTCAAGATGTATTTATTTCCCGAAACTGTTTCAGGTAAAATACCTACAAAATCCATATGAACTTTATCAAATGGCTGTTTTGGTGTGTCAGTTAATACCATTGGCATCTTTGTTAGCCTCGAACTCTTGTTGGCCTGACACTTTGGACAACTCTTTATATATTTTTTTATGTCTCGGAGCATACCTTTCCATCCGTATACTCTCGCCTAATTCTGTCATGGGTTTTCCAGAATCCCTGGTGTCCACCTAGAGGCGCATCATGGAAACCCTTTAACACAGCCTGGATATCCTTTATATCCTCCAGCCATTCCACACTGCTGGCCCTTTGTTCGTGGGCATCTTCGTCCGTCTTGCTAACATCTCTTGTAGCATCAATTTTATCCTCTTGCATTCTCTCGGCCTTCTCCTTATCCGACCGTGCTTTGGACCTCGTTTGCACTACTGATACTTTCTGTGCCTGCGGTACTCTGCTGAGTGCATCCGCATTCAGATTCTTTTTCACAGGTTTGTATATGATTTCAACATCATACTCAGACAATTTGTATCTGAACCTGGCTAGCCTAGACGTTTGGTCTTTCAAATTGGCTATGCCTCTCAACGGCTGGTGATCAGTATATATTTTAAATGGGCGTCCTAGCAGATATGCCCTAAAATTCTTCATAGCCCACACCATGGCTAGAAATTCCTTCTCTATTGTGGAGTATCTCTTCTCCGTATCCCTAAGCGCTCTGCGTGCGAATGCTATTGGTCGGTCATTACCGACTTTCCCTTGTGACAACACTGCCCCCAATGCTTCATTGCTAGCATCAGTGGTCAACAAAAAAGTTTGCTCAAAGTCGGGGTACGCCAAAATCGGTGGCGAGTTAATTATTTCTTTTAGCCTCTCGAATGCTTGCTGACATCTCTCTGTCCATTCGAACTTTGCCTCTTTTCGTAGCAACTTGTTAATTGGCAACACAATTCCGGCTAGTCCCTCCACGAACTTTCTATAATAGTTCACTAGTCCTAGGAATGCTTGCACTTCCTTTCTGTTTCTCGGAATCGCTAGATTTTTAACGCATTCCACCTTCTGCGGGTCAGGCAGTGCTCCTGCCTCTGAGCAACGATGGCCTAAATAAACCACCTCTCTTCGCAAAAATTGACACTTCTCCGTGTTCAATTTCAAATTGTGTTCTCGTAATTTCTGGAGCACCTTGCATAAGCGTTGCGAATGCTGCTGCAAATTCTTCCCATAAATTACAATATCATCCAGATACTCAAAACAATATAACTCTTGCAAGCCTGTTAGCATATGGTTCATTAGCCGATGGAAGGTAGCCGGTGCTCCTGTTAATCCAAACGGCATTCTATTAAACTCATAATACCCTAAACCGGTGCTGAACGCGGTTTTCTGCTTATCTTGGGTATCCACCAGAACTTGGTGGTAGCCACTCGCTAAATCAAGCGTAGAAAAATATCTACTATGCCCCAATTGATCCAGAATTTCTTCTATCCTTGGAATCGGGAACACTTGCTTGATAGTGGCGTCGTTCAATTTCCTAAAATCGACGACCATTCTCCACTTCTTTTGACCCTGAGCACCTCCCATCTTTGGTACCAAAATTATTGGTGAGTTCCAAGGCGAGATACTCGGTGAAATTATGTTATCTTTTAACATTCCTTCCACTTGCCTATTTACCTCATCTTTGTGAGCTTGCGGCAATCTGTATTGCCTCTGATTTATTGGTGCTTGATCCACTCTAGTAGGAATTTCATGCTCTACCTCTGGTGTATATGTCAACTGGTCTCCTTCCAGCAAAAATATGTCATGGAATGACGCACAAATGGCTTCTATTGATGCCTTCTCTTCTGAATTTGCACTTGGGTCTAACTTCAGTGATTCTAGCACTCTCTCCATTCTTTTCCTTATATCTACCTGCTTAATCTGATTAACCGATCTATAATTTGGTTCCTTAAAATTATCGTAACTAGTGAACTTAGGCCTAAAATCCTCATCCATATAGTAGTCCTTACCCTTGTTAACGTGCGTTATGGTCTCTCCCATATATACGCCGTCCGCTAACTGTTGCTTGTGCAAAACAAGAGTCCTCAGTTTCGTGTTTACACGCATAGTAACTACTTTAGTTGACCTCGCGTTCACTACCTCCATACAATTTTTAACCCTATTCATGGTTCCTTCCTGCCATGACTTTAATGGGAGAGTAAGGATCCTATTCCTATTATCATCGTAAAATGATAATTGCTTGTCTAGCGCATCCAGTATGGTGCTGCCCCAGAGATTATCGCGGCCAATTATCCCATCGGCCGGGATACCTTCACTATCCAATTCGACTGCGTGCACTCCAAAACTTATGCCCTTAACTTCACTGTGCCCAATTCTGAGTGACCCCAGTGTCCTGATGCATCCTCCAAACGCTCCATTAAGCGTTCTTACATCCTTTGGGTTAACAACTAGTCCTTTCCGTAAAATACTAGATTTTACAAGACTGGTATCCGCCCCTGAATCTACTAAAAGCACTAGCTTTCTACTAGCTGATTCCGTGCAGGGTATCTCGATGAAGGCATCACCTATCCTGCTCAAACCGAAACAACGTCCTTTCGTTCTCAACATGGACGCGGATCTACTCCCTAACTCTTCCAATTTTCTCCTCCATGCACCGCAGTTATCCCTTACAATCCTATACTCCCTCAAAACTACCGTGAATATCTTCACTATACATTCTCGTACCACGTACGCGGCGACTGGTCTATACTCCCTAATCTTATTAAAACTTAATCTAAGTGCTAGAATCATCACAGTTACCCAAATCAGTACGCAATCCAAAATTTTCCCCCGGAGAGACTCTTGCTCCTCCGTAATTTGAACCATTGTGTTTACGTTACTTGGTACGTGGTATTGGAGAGCCTCTTGCTCCTCCTTTTCCTGGACTGTACTTCCTACATTACCAGTCCCACGTACCTTCGGCCTAACTGTTACTTCCTTACTTTTGGCTTTCCAGTCTACTGGCCTCGACTGGGCCGCTGGAAGTTTCCCTGGTTCCTCTGTTGGAACTGCCTATCCCTGCACTCCGCAGCTCGATGTCCCATCCGTCCACATGAGAAGCATTTCAACCCCTGTTGGGTGTTGTCTAACCTTTGTCCACCTCTAGAATTCCAATTTGGTCGCTGCTGACCATTCCCAGTGCTGAAAGGATTTCTTCCTTGGTTAATCCCTTCCGTTGAGTTGACTCGAGGACCACTACCCCTGCTGTCCCTTAAGGGTGTATCTGGGCGCCTCGTAGCTGGCTGCCTTCTACTTTGATCCCATTTATTGTCTAATTGGCACTGCCTACTTGCCTCATGACCATATGTTTGGCACTCCATACAATAGGGCGTATTCTTGCGTATAATGCATTCATCCCTTGTATGGCCTGGCATATGGCAGAATGAACATGTGGGAGCCTTCTGTACAACCCCCCTGTGCGGATTTCTCTGATACGCGGCTCTGCTGTCGGTGATACCGGGATTATACGCTCCTCTGTATACGTTTGGGACGAAATTATTTCCTTCTCTATCCATGACAGCGGCAGTTAAATTGTCCTGTCTATTTTCCAACATATGTATCTCCCCCAATCCGGCCGTACTCCGTTCCACAAGGACTTGCGCTCGAATTGCTTCTTCTACCAACTCCTCCAGATTTTCTGTTTTGCTATTCAGCATATGAATCTTTAGAGCGGAGTTGCGGAGCCCCACTACGAAAGTCGTTAACACCGACTTGTCAACTTCATATAATAGTGCGGTATCACCAACGCCATTGTACTTATTTTTGATTACTTCTTGGGCCGTCATCCGAAGTGACTCCAAACGCCTGGCAAAGGCGCGTATGTCTCCTCTGCCAGTTGTTTCCCGATTCTAATCTCTTGGGATATGTCTTCCAGACTTCTCTCCTTTAGATAAGTTCTCTTCAGAAGGCCGTAAAGCTCATTCACACTGGCGTATTGTTTTGGCAGCACAAGGTTGTACGCATATCCAAATAACCTTTGCTTAATACAGTCGAAGAAATCCTGTTACTCATCAGGGCTTATGCTCCGCTTTGCAAGCTCACAACCTTGAATGAACCTACTGAGTTCTGACCTTAAATCCTCTGAAGCAGCACCAGTAAACACAGGTACTAGCCTGGACACGGTCTTGGAGATATCCTCGATACCCATTTTACGTATTCCTGTATTACTTATGACCGGTAAAATTTGAGAGTTATCCTTTTGGGTGTTTTCCAAATTCACTCCCCTTGGATCTGAAATGTATTTGACTAGCGACGGACTCAAACTTATTAGTCTTCGACCGTTTGCCCGTACAGGCGAAATATCGTCCACTGTATTGGGACTTTTCAGCTCTGATTCTGGCTCGTTTGACGGATAAACCTGATTCTTATTATCTATTGAACTTCCTGGAGAAAATGGCTCGACACCGATTTCCGATGCGTCAAATAAAAACTCCGCTTCACTCAATACTAATCTAGGCTTTACCACACGAGCTATCCCTTCCGGAGTTAAATACTCCGGCCAGCGAACTTCTGGTGGCAAAGCTAGTACTGTCTGCGTTTGTATTTGAGAGGTTGAAGCCGATCTCACTCTTGCTGGCTTAGTAGTTGCCCCGTTTCTCTTGAGCTCCAAATTTTCCTTCTCCAGATGCGATGCGGCTTCCTCAGTTTCCCGGAGTTGCCTAGAAAGTACTCTAGTTTTATTCTCGAGAAACTCCGTATTTATCTTCAATTCTTCTGTATCCTTTAAGACTTGGAAAAATTTTTCTTCCGTCCGACTCTGAATAGTAGCTAACGCTTGGTCTGCTGCTTCCAGAGTTGACAAGTTTCCACCGTCTCTCGCTAATCTCCAGAGTACCTGGGCTTCACTCGTGCTGGTTGCCGCTTCCAATTGTTCAAACAATTTTTCTGCGAACAATTTTACCTCAGTTTGTAAAGACCTAAGCTTGTTTTGCGCCTTATCCTCCTGCGAACTAGGACTATCTTCTTGTGCTTCCAGCTCTTCTAGATCCAGTCTGAATTTAGTCAACCAGTCCCGTGTCAAACCGTTGACATGTAACGGGTAATCCTTGGTGAAGTACTCCTTGTAACCACAACAGTCCTTAAAATTTAACAACTCCTCGTTGTTACTATTGAATGTATTCAACAAGGCTTCTAATTCCGCTATGCGCTTACGGTAGTATGCGCTGTTTTTCCTTGCCTTGTTATCCTTCCTACAATTCTCTTATGAATTGCCTCGCTCTGCAGCTTTTGAGCTTCCAGCAATCTTATCGCTTCTCTTGGCGTTTCCATAGACCGAACAAATTCTTATCTATGACGCCGTAATAAATGCTACAAATTCGTTTTCTTTCTTTTTATATAAATTTTATTAATAAACAATCCTTTTTTTTTTTTTTTAAACTAGTTGAGATACTTAAACTAACAAATTATGAATAACAACGATACTATTCCTATAGCATTCCACGTCTCTTGCATTGTTGCTGCTCCAATTGGCATACCTCTTGCCACAATCTATTAGCTTGTTCCCACGGCATAGGGACCTCCACAGTTTGCTGCTCCTTCAGTATTTCTCTCAAACACGCCAGTCGCTTCCGTTCCCGCTTTTGCTCTCCTCCTCTTTTCCTAATCCCAAACCACTTTCCGTCCTTCAGTAACGACGTTATATCCTTCAGTTGTCGCTCAGTGCTTCCAGGTTCAACTCCAACTTTTGTTTTGTTTAATAATCAAAGAGAAAAAAAAACTCTTAAATTCTCACTCAACACGATTTCGTCCCTATTTCTCCTTAGTGTAATGCCGCGGAGATAAACTATACATCAAAATCATACTTATTCTAGTATAAAAATTATACTTTTACTAGTATAAAAATTATACTTATATTAATAGTATAAAAAAATACACCTAATTTTTTACGCAACCACCGTTGGTATTTATAGATCATTTAAAATATTACTCCTAATTCCGAAGATGTCTTTGGTTTCATAAAATTGTTTCCAAAAATCTTCATACCCAAAGAAAAATTTTACAGCAGAATCATACGCACTTTCATTGCAGCACAATGATATGCTTAGCTGTTTTGTCTTTTTCGTACGAAAAATTACTTTAACGTTGCTACGCCAATTGTAGTTCCGGAACTACATAAACTTGATGCACAACACGTGTTGTAAACACTTCTTGAAATATTTTTTCCTAATACCCTAAGCTCAAAATCCAATCATTTAAATCAAACGTTCTATGTTTGTTTTCAAACAACAAAAATTTAGAACTTCAGAATTTAAACAATACAAAAACAATTTAAGCAACCACATGGCCTTATAAACAATATAAATGCCCCTCACGACAAACAAATTCAAATCCCCTACAAAAAAAATCCTCACAGCTAGGATGAACATACATAGACCGTCCGATCATACTGACGGTTTATGGTTGTCATTCAAAGCTGCGTGCAACAGCGCAAACGCCTGTAGGTTGCAACTTCTTTGACCAGCGCTACGGCGCCTTCAGGGTCGCAGAAGTATCTACTTAGTTTACGCTAATATACACTCTACTCACCAAAATTTTTTCCGATGACATCTTTTTTCCACAGTGTCCTTAGATGAGGTCCTTCGAATTCGTTGCAGGATGCCTCTCTGCTTCAGGTTCCTCGCCCTGGGATCCCTTTAATAGGTCCTTTAGACCGGCTGCGCCAAAATGTTGGGGTCCTTATCTGCTTGTCGGCGAGAGACGTCCTCTAGAATGTCCTGTCGCGGGAACCTGTAAACCTACACCACTTTCTGAAAGAAGCACTGCACTCTCTTAGGTTTAAAATAACAAGAGACTTTATTCTTAAAATACTAGTTCTTATATACTATTTACAAATGAACATTACCGTCTACGTCTTGACTTTTCTGGTGTTCCAGTTATGCAATTATTATTTGGTGTCAGTTGCTCAAGCCAACTGACCTACTGAAAGTAAGCTCAATCCCCCAGAAACTCGCTACAGCGCCTACGACAGGGAGTTGCTCGCGGTGTATGCCGCAGTCAGACACTTCAGGAGGATCCTGGAGGCAGACGTCTTCACAATCCACACGGACCACAAGCCGCTCGCCTTCGCCATACACCAACGCTCGGACAAGGCAACGCCGAAGCAGAGCCGGCACCTGGACTATGTCCTCCAGTTCAACGCACGATTTGTGTACGTTCCCGGGGGAGAAAACGTTGTGGTAGACGCACTTTCGCGAACCAATTGATCCAGAATCTCTTCTATCCTTGGTATCGGGAACACCTGCTTGATAGTGGCGTCATTCAATTTCCTAAAATCGACGATCATTCTCCACTTCTTCTGACTCTGAGCACCTCCCTTCTTTGGCACCAAAATTATTGGTGAATTCCAAGGCGAGATAGTCGGTGAAATAATGTTATCCTTTAACATTCCTTCCACTTGCCTATTTACCTCATCTTTGTGCTCTTGTGGCAATCTGTACTGTTTCTGGTTAATTTGTGCTTGATCCACTCTAGTAGGTATTTCATGTTCTATCTCTGGTGTAGTTGTCAACTGGTTTCCTTCCAGCAAAAATATGTCATGGAATGACGTACAAATGGCATCTATCGATGCCTTTTCTTCTAAATTTACGCTTGGGTCTAACTTCAATGATTCTAGCACTCTCTCCATCCTTTTCCTTATATCTACCTGCTTAATCTGATTAACCGATCTATAATTCGGTTCTTTAAAATTATCGTAACTAGTGAACTTAGGCCTAAAATCCTCATCCATCAGGTAGTCCTTTTCAGATGCGTTGAGTACGCAAGCGTACACCTTACCCTTGTCAACGTGCGTTATGGTTTCTCCCATATATACGCCCTCCGCTAGCTGCTGCTTGTGCAAAACAACAGTCCTGAGTTTCGTGTTTACATGCATAGTAACTACTCTGGTTGACCTTGCATTCACTACCTCCATACAATTCTTACCCCAATTCACGGTTCGTTCCTGCCATGACTTTAATGGAAGAGTGGGGATTCTATCCTTATTATTATCATAAAATGATAACTGCTTCTCGAGCGCATCCAGTATGTTGCGGCCCCAAAGATTATCGCGGCCCATTATCCCATCGGCCGGGATACCTTCCCTATCCAATTCCACGGCATGCACTCTAAAACTCATTCCCTTAACTTCTCTCTGGCCTATTCTGAGTGATCCCAGTGTCCTGATGCAGCCGCCAACCGCTCCATTAAGGGTTTTTACGTCCACTTCATTAATATCCAGCCCATTCCGTAAAACACTAGATTTTACGAGGCTAGTGAACGCCCCTGAATCTACCAAAAGCACTAGCTTTCCACTAGCTGCTTCCTTGCAGGATATCTCGATGAAGGCATCACCTATCCTGCTCATAACGAAACAACGTGCTCTTGTTCCAAACATGGACGCGTATCCACTTCCTAACTTTTCAGATTTATTCCTCCATGTACAGCAGTTATCCTTTACAATCCTACACTCTCTAAAAAAAATCATAATTAACTTGCCTCTCGTACCGCGTTCGCGGCGATTGTAGTATACTTCCTAACCATATTAAAACTTAACCTAAGTAATAGAATCATCACCGTTACCCAAATCAACACGCAATCAAAAATTGTTTCCCGGAGAGACTCTTTCTCCTCCGTATCTTAAACCATTGTTCTTACATTACTCGGTACGTGGTATTGGAGAGCCTCTTGTTCCCCATTCTCCTGGTGTGTAATTCCTACATTACCAGTCACACGTACGAGGTGTGATAAAAAAATGATCGTTATTGTGTGATCAAAAAATAAAGTATTTATTTATTCATCAACAACTATCTTGTGACCTTCAAAGTAATTCCCCTCAGATATAATACACTTATGCCAGCGTTTTTTCCAATCCTCGAAACACTTCTGAAACGCTTTTTTTGGTATCGCCAACAGCTCCTGTTTAGATTTTTCTTTTATCTCCTCAATCGTAGCAAAACGCTTTCCTTTCATCGGTGTCTTCAGTTTTGGAAAGAGGAAGAAGTCAGCGGGGCCCAAGTCCGGTGAATACGGTGGTTGAGGCATGATAACGGTTTTGTTTTTGGCCAAAAACAGCTCCTGAGCGATGTCCATGCGACGTTGTTTTTGCTCAAAATTTAGCAATTTTGGAACAATCTTCGCTGCCGCACGTTTCATGCCTAAAACATCCGTAAAAATTGCTTGGCATGAGCCGAACGATATGCCAACATCATCAGCAACCTCTCTGATAGTGATTCGACGATTATCCAAAATCATTTTCTTCACTGCGTCAATGTTTTCATCGGTTGTTGACGTGCTCGGGCGACCAGGACGAGCATCGTCATTGACATCTTCTCGGCCTTCCTTAAACCGGTTATACCACAATTGAACTTGTGTTCTGCTCATAGTAGACTCGCCAAAGGCCACAGTCAACATTTCAAATGTCCTTGCGCATTTAATTTAATTTTTTACACAAAACTGAATACAGTTTCTTTGATCCATTTTTTCGAATAGTACAAAATCGAAGAGAACACCAAAACACGACTAACCTTTTTATCTGTCAAAAACAAACTGACAATCCAAAATGGTTGGTATTGCCAACATATATAACAGACATGTGTACCAACCTAACAGAAAAAAAATGCGAACATCGAACATACGTAACTCACGAAAAGATGAAAATAGCCGTTATTTTTTGATCACACCTCGTACTTCCGGCCTAATTATTACTTCCTTTCTTTTGGCTTTCCAGTCTACTGGCCGCGACTAGGTCGCTGGAAGTTTCCCTGGTTCCTTTGTTGGAATTGTCTATCCTGCATTCCGCTGCCCGATGTTCCATTCGTCCACATGAGAAGCATCTCAACCCCTGTTGGGTGTTGACTATCTTTGGTTCACTTCTGGAATTCCATTGTACTTATTTTCTATTATTTTTTGGGCCATCATCTGAAGTGATTCTAAACGCCTGGCAAAGGCGCGTATGTCTTAACTTGCCATCTGCTTCCCGATTCTGATCTCTTGATATATGTCTTCCAGAGTTCTCTCCTCTGAATAAGTTCTCGTTAGAAGGCCGTAAAGCTAGTTCACACTGGCGAATTGCTTTGGCAACACAAGGTTGTATGCATCTCCAAATAACATTTGCTTAACACAGTCGAAGAAGTCCAACTCATCAATGCCTATGCCTCGGTTTGCAAGTTCACAAACATGAATGAACCTGTTGTGTTCTTACCGTAAGTCCTCTGAAGCAGCACCAGTAAACACAGGTACTAGCCTGGTCACTGCCTATGAAATCTCCTCTATACCTATTTTACTTATGTTACTTATTTTATTTAGGGCTGGTAAAACTTGAGCGTTATCTTTTTGGGTGGTTTCCAAATTCACTTCTCCCGGATCTGAAAGGTACTTGACCAGTAACGTACTCAAACTAATTAGTCTTCGAACGTTTGCTCGTGCAGGCGAAATATTGTCCACAGTATTGGGGCTTTGCTTCACTGCTACTGCTTCTGACTCTGTTTCCGGATATCCCTGATTTTTATTATTTATCGGACTTACTGGAGAAAATGGCTCGACACCGATTTCAGATGCGCCAAAAAAAAGTTCGCTTGCCTTTCTTCACTAAAAACTAATCTTGGCTTTAACATGCGGTTTATCCCTTCTGGTATTAAATATTCCGGCCAGCGAACTTCCGGAGGCAATGTCAATACTGTCTGTGTAAATCCAGCCTATGCTTAATTTGATCTCTCCTTTTTCGGTGAGGCCCTATTGGTCGCCCGTCCTCTTTTTAATTCTGCACACTCCTTTTCCAACAGCGCTGGTGCTTCTTCTGTTTCCGTCAATCTCTGAGAAGGTTCCTTTACCGTATTCTCAAGATACTCCTTTTGTGCTCTCAAATCCTCTGTTTTCTTATGTAAATTGAACAACTTTTCTTCTGTCCTTTTTTGGATTGCCTTTTAGGCTTGATCCGCTACTTCTATTGGTGACACAGCTCCACTGACGTTCGCCTGTTTCCATAATTCTTGAGCTTCTTCCTTGCTCGTACTTGCTTCGAACTGCTCGAATACCCTCTCTGTGAAAAGACTCACCTCTGTTCTTACTGCTCTTAACTCGTCCTGAGACCCACTCGGTGTCTTTTAAATTCTTCCACCAAACCTCGCAACTCAGTGATGCGTCTGTGATTGTACTTCACGTTTTTGACATCCTTCCGGTCCTTCCTGAAGTTTCAAATCAACCTCTGGACCTCTTTACCCGCCACTTCCTGGGATTTCAGCAACTCCTTCACTTCTTTCGAGAGTCCCATGGACTATGCCTAATTCAATAAATATCCCGTTAAGCAACCCAATCTCAAGGAAAAATCTCCATCGATCTGTTCATCCAAAATACCAGAACAGATGGCATATCCCAATTACAAACAAAACCCAATAATTGTTGAAACATGTTATCTACTTATTCCAATATTTTATTCCATCTTACTTAATGATAAATACAAATTTATTAAAAATTACAATAGTCTTTCCTATTATATATTCTCCTTACCTTGGTTTCCATTTCGCGGTCTACCGGCGTCCATTAAGCCCTTCCATTAATGCAAATTGGTCCTTGACTACCTCACAGCTACTCCTTGATTTCCTCTCACCATCTTTAATACTCCCAAATATCCATAGAATAGGCTATATGCTCGCAAAATCCAAAATTGGATTTACAGGCAAAAGCGTCTTGATTCATTCCCGGAAATTTGAATCCATATTAAAAAATAAACCCCTAACGTATGCACCACGCAATAAAAGCATTTAAATTTGTTCTTCAACATTGCTAAGCAAATCGTAGCTTCCGAACTACAAAAACGTTGATGCAACAACACGTGTTGTCTGAACCTCTTGAAATATTTTCACCTAATACCCTAAGCTTACAATGCCAAATAATTAAATCCATTTTAAAACAATATAAATTAAAACAATTTAATAACAATATAAATGCCTCTATCGACAAACAAGCACGATTCGCCTACAAAAATTCGCCGTCCGATCATACTGACGGTTTATGGCCCATATGTTGCAACTTCTTTGACCAGCGCTACGGCGCCTTCAGGGTCGCAGAAGTATCTACTTAAACTACGCTACTATACTTTCTACTCACCATTATCCTGTCTGATGACATCTCCGCTTCAGGGTCCTCCGCCCTGGGTTATCCTTCAAATTTGTTGCAGGATGCTTCCCTGCTTCAGGGTTCCTTGGCCTGGGATTCATCCTGTAGGTCCTTAAGACAGGCTGCTCCAAAATGTTTGCATCTTTGCTGTCAATCCTGCCGGCTGCGCCAAAATGTTGGGGACCGTATTTGCTGGTGTCCTCGGGGAGCGTCCTCTTGCTGCCTGTCCTGGGCACGCGTGTAGCTGCAAACCTAACACTTACTCACAGTATAAACAACACTCACTCTTTTAGTTCAAAAACATCAATACTCGTCTTTATTATTAAAATCATACTCTTATATACTATTTACAACGAGCCCTCAGTCTACACACTGACCTTTCTGGTGTTCCAGTTTCGCACCTGCTAATTGGTGTCAGTTGGTCAAGCCAACTGATCTACCTTAATGTAAAAATGTCGATGGTGCATTCAATTGCCCTTCGTCGACTCGACTGCGGAACTGTAACACCCTAAAAGTTGACATAATCATGAGTACATAGATTCTGGTTATTTATAATACTCGCACCCTAAAAATATGTACTTTCTTACTTAACTTAATTGCCTAAAGCTAACCACACCAAATGTGTAGTATCTGTTAGGAGTCGGTGCTGTGAGTCAACTACTCGCAGGCAGCTTGATTCTAACTCACAACAATGCGTCCATTGGTCTTCCAATTCGGTTAAATCGTGGCGAAGATATTCAAGATCTTGGGAGGCGGACGAGTTTCGCACGAACTCAGTGACAAATGCGGTCAGGCTATCAGCCGCATCTATGAGCGGAGTAAGCATGGTCACAAATCGTTTGGCCTAAGATCGCAGCTCAATGATGGCAAACAACGAGCAGAGAACGACGGAACGCTACAGAGTTCAAGTCGATACACCCGGTTACCCTGCTATACGTGTGCACACCTGTCCCGCTGACGTGACTGATGTAACACCCGCCTTATTACCAATGAGAATTCCATGCAATGTAAAAGGATGTCCCCAGTAGGAACGGATTACGCGAAACTATAGCGGCAGCAACGGCGCAGAGCAATTACACACGAATACAGTTTGCAGTAAATGGCAAACAAAAAATACACAAACTTCTGCAGCGCTGTGAGCTGCTGACCGTGACCTGGACTTCGAGGCGCCTGTGGGTCTACAATAAAAAGGTAAGGGTAAGAGGAAAAAAAGAAAGAAACACACACAATGAAACTGGTGTGTAATGACACAATTAGTTACCACTATACCAAACGAATTGCACCAGCAGTGGTGTCGTAGCGGAACCAAGGGGTCGGTATAGACAAAATCGGCCATTTTTCGGTATAGACAAAAATCGAAGACAAACCAAACCACGTCCATGCACAATAGCTGTCAAAAACTGACAGAGCATTCTAAATGGGCGAGATTCTCAACATAAGTGAGGGACGTGAGTACCAACATAACGCCACAAAAATATCGAAAATCGAACATCCGTAGCCCGCGAAAATTCAAAATTCGCGATACTTTTTGAACACACCTCGTATAACAACAGCAACGTTAGACTGATTACTGTAAGGACAGTTGGCAGCGCTGTGAGCTGCGAACTCCGTGGTATACGAAGATCTCAGGATATACGTGCTCGGCACACTTTGGCGTACCCGCTGAGGCTCTTTCACTAAGACTTAGCGTACTTACGTTCACACTGTGTGAACAAATATTGTTGGTTGACCCACAGGCGTCGTTAGTGCAGCGATCGCCTCACGAGCAAGAACGGCAAAGAGCGACACTCACGAAGTAGGACCCGCGACGAGATAATTCCGGCAATAGCAATGCAAGAAAATGTTCAAACCACGGCACACGGGTTGCTGTAAAAGGCATCGGCAGCACTGTGAGCTGCGGACTGCGAACGTAATTGCACAGCACTCGTGTCGAAATTTCAAGAATGTTTGAGTGTGGGTGCCCACCACGTAAACAGCTATTGACCCTTTAACACGGTAAAATAACGGCAACTCCGCAGGCTACCTACTCACCAAAAACGGCACGCAACTTATGGTAAAGGCTGTCGGCAGCGCAGTGAGCTATAGACCCCCACGTACACGTAGAAGCCAAAATAAGTGCAGTCCCACGAATTGCGAAATCAAAAATATTTTATATACAGAAAAGGTCCACTGAACGTGTGTATACTGCTCAGCTTGCAGTGCCGACGGCAATTCTGCATGTACGTATGTAGACACGCTACTGATCTTCTGCAGCAGTATATAATGCCATATACTCGTATATACGAGTATATATATATGACATACACACGGCCAGTGGATTAGTATAACAGAATAGAGTGATCAAATAGTAAATAAAAAATGTTTTTAAATTAATTAATAGGACAATAGTAATTAATAAAATTTAATGGATGCATGGTGATCCGGCTCGAAGGACCAAGAAAAGTTGAGGAGGATGGTGGACTGTATCTGTGGAAGTTTTGGCTGGTGAATGGTTGAAATCGCTATTTGTTACATTTTCTTTTGTGCTTTATTTTACAAGATTGGTATGTTAAGTAGTTTTCAAATATATTTCACAATGGATATAGTTGTTAAGATTGTACATTTCTATTAATATTATGTTTACGGTGGTGCTGTCTGCTCAACTGTCAGTCATAGACTAACTCTTCTTGCTTATCGCTGGCTCTCATTCGCTTTCGCGCCAGTATTCGCACACAAAAATAAAATATGGCTATGACCTGCTGCGCTATTTGGCGGGACCTAATGAGAGGAATTCTCTCCGCACTAGGCCACGCTCAAACAGCCATGGTGAGAGTGTCAAAATAACGTAACCACTTTCACTATTTTCAATTGAATTGAAAATAAAAGACAACAATAATACGACATATACATATACGACATTAATCACCTCCTACAGCGCAAAATTTGATTTGGGCCACCCCGGCAAAAGAGAATAATTCAACAAAGCACAAATCGACAAAAGTACGTCCAATAGACTAAGTATTAAATGCGGCCATTGCGGTGAAAATTAAACGGCAAACTACAGAGGATGTGCGATTAAAGCTTTAAAAGTCCAGAGATACCCTAAACTTCGCAAGAAAGAAACAAATGAACAAATCGATATTGAAACAAACCAGAACATTCACAATACAAATATAAATGGCCACAAAATCATTCTGGTATACTCGTATCACATGCTCAGGCATATCATACAAAACAAACGAGAACAGAAGTCTGAAGTCGGGTTAGACCGACTTCGAAATACATTTTACCTTTCTTGTGCGTGAGAGTTCAACAATGGGGATGTTTCCATCGTCAATCATAATTAGGAGCATATCAACGGTAATTTTCGGTAGGTTACTTTGAATTGATTATATCGACCCCATTTCTTGTGTATTGAAATTTCGTTGATGAATCTTCTATAGGAACCTAGTAATGATTTTTGTTTCAGTAGTAAAAATATGCCCATATTTGGAATGCACGCTAGTATAGACCCAATGTATACATTTACCAATTTGTATTCATATATCATCCCTATAAGCATAGATAGGGTAATTGTCTTTAAGTGGGGTCCCCAAAGTTCATTACATGGGAGGGAGGCGTCTCATTCATCCGATCGACCCCAAGTCTTGTATATGGCTTTGTAGGGTCCATATACGTACTAATATATAATGTCGTCCAAAAATATTGTATAGGTCGCAAGCTATAATAATATGTCAATAGTGGGCGTGTCTGTAAAAATAACACGCCCATTTTTTGTGTGGTGTTTAATGTTAGTACCCGCAACATTCCTGTGAAATTTCGTTAATAAATCTTTAATAGGAACACAGTAATGATTTTTGGCTAATTGTGGGCGTGGCAATTGTATTATGATCTCCATATTCTGCACACACTATTATGCAACCCATGTATATTTATCTTTGCCAATTTTTATTCCGCTGGCATTAATACGAACATAGGTAGGCTAATTTTCATTTTATACCCGAAAGTTCCTTATGTGAAAAGTGGGAGTGTCTTTTCTCTGATCAGCCCCATTTGTTGCATATAGCTATATAGTGTTCCTTCCCGTAAAATTTCGTCCGTAAATCTTTACTAGATCTTAAGTTATTAATATTTGTTTATAATGCGCGTGGTAGTTAATATATACCGCCCACTTTTTGCACAATGTTTAGGAGAACCCACATCTCCAAATAACGACACGATTCCGTCAATTGGACAGAAGTTATAGTCATTTTAAAAAAGGGAAAAAAATGTCCTTATATGGGAGGTAGGCGTGGTCTTTGTCCAAATCGGTCCATATAGCAATCTGGTTCTGTATCTTTGTCCAGACTATACTTTTGCAAAATTTCATTAATATAGCTCTAACGGTGTAGAAAAAAAGTGGCCACAGACGGACGGACAAAATGAAAATTGCTTAGAAAGTGATTCTGATCATATCTGTATACGAGTATATATGTCCATACCTACAATGCCTCCTTCTTGAAATTGCAACTCCACTCAGAAGCACAAAATTAGTATACCCTATTTACCTTTTTTAAAGGTAAAGGGTATAATAAAAAGGAACAACACTTCTGAAATAATATCTAACAATGACGATATATCCGAATTAAAAACAATGATTAAACAACTAGTAAATCAAATGACCAGTATGATGAACATAGTAACTATGCTTGTATGCAAAATAGATGAACGCAGTAAATAAAATAAATTTGACAATATGGAATGCAAATGGACTGTCGCGCTATGAACTAGAACTGAAGATTTTCTTAATAAATAACTCAATAGATGTGATGTTAATCTCAGAAACTGTGTGAAGCAACATTGTTTAATGGCAACACTATTTTGCATATGTAACATTCGTTAAGTCTATCAATACGTGGCACATTCTGATTCGCTATTGTATTCAGCTTTTATTATTTGACATTTCTACCTGTTCAATTTGTTCATATACTCGTAAATATATTTATATAACCGTCTTTTCAACTTTGCAAATAAATGTCGATGCGGTATTAAAATGCCATGGGTTACTAAGAATAGTAAAAGGGATATCGAAATTCATTGATTCGGTCTCTCAAAAACAAAAGGATTTGTGGATGAAGCGTGATGGTAATGCCATGGGAATTCTTATTTCTTCTATCGAAAAGATAAAGCAAACCATGTGCTTTCCTGTACCAGTTCGAACGCAGTCTATGATATCACTAGTGCACAAAATAAAATTTTTTTCATGTACATTTGATGAGAGGTTACTTTTCTTATGTATTTTTATCTGCTGAATTCGAAAATCAAGGTTAAATTTTTTTTCATGGAACAGTTTTTGAGATATTGTAATTTTTGTATTTTTTCGACCTTTTTTCACGTGACAAATCATATCTCGAGCTAGAAATGCCCGATTGGGTCGTTCTTGGTACCCCATGCAAGGTATTGAGATGAACAAACATGTATAATCGGATCTTTGATTGGTACAGCGGTTCAATATATATCGATGAAAATAGGGCACATTTTCAAAAAAATAATATTTTACAGCGATTCTGTGCCGGCGGAAAAGTACAAATCGTTTAAAAAACCTCTGGTTTCTCTTCATGTACGTAAAGATGATACTTTAACGTAAGAACTAAGACCAACTAGAAGAAAATCGACCGAAAAATGACGAAGTTATAAGCAATTGAGTGAATAAATCCAAATCCCAAATCGGTGAATCTACGTCTATTATACATATTATACACGTAAGAGAAATTATTTGGATTGTTTACGCACTTAAATTCTCGTTTTCTTTTAGGCATTTTGGAAAATATGGAGTGGATTGGACATTTCTAGCTCGAGATATGATTTGTCACGTGAAAAATGTCGAAAAAATACAAAAATTACAATATCTCAAAAACTGTTCCATGAAAAAAAAATTAACCTTGATTTTCGAATTCAGCAGATGAAAATACATAAGAAAAGTCACCTCTCATCAAATGTACATTTTCGGTGTAAACTAGTGTAATTTGAGATATGTATATCCACGACAAACAAAGTGAAGTAAAGATTATATGCCTTTACGGAGAATATTTCTCGCTACGAATGCAGGAGGATGAGTTAGTTGCAGCAAATGTGTCGAAGGTGTCATCGCAGAAATAGACGCACAAGGAGAAAAGTTATAAATAATTTGCCACCAAGGTACCAAAACTTCAAAACCATGTGGTACAACATAAAATAAGGCAGAACTATAGAAACAGAACTATAGAAAATTTAATGGCAAAACTACAAGTAGAAGATCAACTCAAAAAGTTTGAGGTTTCGGCACCATAAAAATCTATGCTTTGGTAAACAACAATTGGATACCTCGTGTTCTCACAAACGTCCAATACGTTCCCCAAGCTGAACTTGTTTTGTACTGGGTCAGCCACAATATTGGCTTCTCAATGTTAATAGAGTCCAATTGTTGTGAGTTGACAGATAAAAGCAAAAACTAGTTGGCATCAGGCAGTCGTGACTCCAAAAATCAATTCAGAATGATGTTTAAAGGAAAGAATATGTTTTAAGTTGGTTATGAACTGTCAACAAAAAACTTTCGTTTCTACAGTCAAGAGACAGCTAATGTTGATAGTTGCGACGTCGTTTTCAACGAAAAATTAATAAAAGTTTGGCCATTTCACAATGAAGACGAGGAACTTACAAACAAAAAAATTAAACCGACTTTTTATTTTTTCGACAGCATATCTCCAGCACACCGAACACTTTGATGAAAATGGAAGCATCGACAACCGATGGATCAACTACACCTACCAATTCTGCCTCTATAGATTCAGTTAATGAAGCCAGGGAGCACAAGCGGTATGGTCTATCGAGAGAAGTTATACCTCCTCAAGGATTTGGTTGCGATTATGTGGGCTGTTTGGCAATTATCCCAGAACCTGATTCATATATGATGCAAATTTATTTTTTTTTTACGTCTGCTTATTTACCGAATCTTTCTTTGTTAAGAATCCAACAGTAATTTTTCGAAGATTACAAGACTACATTTATATATCTAGGTAATATCCTCAGCCACTGCATCGAATTTTTGGTGTTTCCACAGCATGTAATAAGACGTTATTAAATAAGGTCTAAGGTATATATCCTTTTGAGCAGGGCTGTGGAGTCGTCAAAAAATAGTTGCGACTCCGACTCCAACCGCCGAAATTTTTAAAGTACGACTCCGACTCCGACCAAAGACAAAAATGGATCAACATAACATTTTATTTTTTAAATATTTTATTTATTTTTATTAATTCTTTTAATAATAAACAAAATGCTATGAAAACGAAAACTTAAAATAACAAAGCTTCAAATAAAATAACAAAACTTCAAGTAATAAATCTAAAATAAAAAATTATTCTGCATTTGTTCTTAAAAATAGGATAGCCTCAATAATGTCTGGCTTCATTGATGCTCTCAAATCGGAATTTATGATTCTGAGTGCTGAAAATAGTCGTTCTACGGAGACTTGTGTCGGTGGCAATGCCGTGGCGATCATAGCAGTATCTTGTATAATCTCAGGGTACTTTAGAATTGCATCTTTTATTGCTAAATTTGAAGAACGGTCAAATTTCTCCACCTCCTTTAATGCTTGGTAAAAGTCTATTTTAAATTTAGCAACTTAAATTTAGACTGTTGGAGTTTCTGTGTCTTCGCTACTTTCTACTAAATTTAAACGACGATGCTTGGACTGCTCCTGCTCGTCTAAATATTTTTCAAAATCATCTAGAACAACGGCCTCTGGAATTATATTTGATGAAGAGCAATCATTACGTTCTTCATCTTGCAAATTAACTAAAACACCAGAACTATAACCATTCATAATACAAATAAATTTTAATTTTATACTGATTACAGCGAACTCGAGGTAATGTAACCTTCCACTATAGTGAACAAAAATTTTGTGACGAAAGACAACAGCGTACTGACTGCTATACAACTTAAACAATTTTTTTTCGTTTGTTAGCAATCGGGGGATTCCCACACACAACATTTCTCGTCGTTTAATAAGCAAAATGTTTCTCATTCTTCTTAGTAACACAAATACACAAATTAATGTGTGGTTGTATACGTGTGCCCCGCTATGTTTTAAATACTTGATGAAACAACCGTTAACATAGCTTTTGTTTTCTTCAGTGTTGCCATGTCCTTTTTTTCTTCCCCCTAAAAAAATTAAGAACCCCCTAAATTTAACCGATTTTGAGAAAAAAAAAACTAATATTTTATTTTAGGCAATTGGTCTTTTTTTATTAAATGCATAACTGTTAAATATTTTCATTTGGAAAAACTCAAAAAGTTTTAAAACCCCCTAAATTTACTCGATTTAAAAAAGAAATTCTCAAAAGCAGAATTTTATTTAAATTATTAATTTATTATACACATGTTAATGAAATTTCCATTCTATTACTCAACTCATTTTTTACAAAGTTAAACATTGAAAATGCACCTTAAACCGATGCATTTGAAAATGGAAGAGCCAGTAACGAGGAGCCAATTTCCTTATTTTAGGAAATTTAAATGAAAATTAATAATTGTATATCTGGAGTACTATTATAGTGAGAGTCTTCAAAATTTGGGTGAGCCACTTAAATAACAATATGCAATATACATAAAGTTTGTAATACTGGTGGAGGGTATCAAAGATCCGGCACAGACGAATTTAACACACTTACTTGTTAGCCCCTAAGTTTACTCCTAACAAATATTTACCCCTGAAATGTCTCCTTAATAAAAGAAAAGTACTCTAAATCTAGGGTAAAATCTCCTAAACTGGCAACACTGGTTTCCTTTCATGAAAGAATGAATGCAATGATTTTATCAATACACATTTCAAACATTTCGAAGAATTTTTAATTTGGAAAATATTTGAAAAATTCTGAGTCTGAGTCGCGAGTTTTTATAGCGACTCCGACTCCGACTCCACAGCCCTGCTTTTGAGGCGTCTAATAGAGGGAAGCTTTAGTACGTTCCTCGCCAAGCAGTTTGGGTGATTTTCCAATTTAAGAGCGTCGGTTTTGTAGGTGTTCACCATTTCATTTTCAATCGTGAGTATATTCAGTTCACGGTGGATGTCTATGTTCCTCAAGTACCATGGAGCACCGGTGATCATTCTCAAAATTTTCGATGGGAGGCGTTGGAGTTTCTCCCTGTTTGACGGATACGCGGTGCCCCACAATTGAATCCCATATGTCCCTATTGGCTTAATGACACTAGTATAAATTAGTACCTTATATTCTCAGGCAAGGTTTGAATGCATATTTAATAGCCAGTTCAAGGTATGGAGTTTCAATTTGATCTGAGCACACTTTAAGTCAATGTGTTTAGTCCAGGTTAATCGTCTGTCTAAGTGGATGCCCAGATACTTTATGTCAGAACGATATGGAATGTTTTGATGTGAATAGGGAGGCACGTGTCCTTCCTTAAGGTGAATGTTAGGTGTGCACATTTAGCTTCGTTGACCTTTATTCTCCATTTGTTAAGCCACTGTTCAATAGACAGTAAGTGGCTCTGTAACCATTGCGAGGATTCAAGATGGGAGCTGTTTGTAGTCAGTATGGCGATGTCATCGGCAAATGTGAATATAGCCATGTGATCTGAAGTTGGCATGTCAGCTGTAAAAAGCAAATACAGCAGTGCACATAGGGCCAGATTCAATTTTTTTTGGCATAAAGTCGTAAATTTTTGTAAAATATATTTTGAATTTAACTGAATATTTTGAAAGGGCATACATTGGGTACATCGAATTCGCAAATAAAAACATTTCAGTGGCAACGCTGCATTTTTGCAGCGCTAACAAAGTCAGCTGTCTGGTCAGCTGTTTGTTTTGTCAAAATTGGCGGGAGTCTTTTACTCAACTTTGCGCTTTTGCTGTAGCAACACCAGGTATCCAAATCTTTTTTGGCAAAATGGAAAATAAAGGTCAAGGTATGCCAAATATAATTGTTATTAAATGTTTTCGAATTATGAGATATATTTTTTAGTTGTGGATTGTCTTTGATATGTCTTATTTTAGAAAAAATCTAACCGAAGTGTTCGTGTATCGTGGAGTAAAAAACTAATTTCTGCCAATTTGTGCCAAAAAGTAATTATGCAAATGTTTACTCTAAGCTGTGTTTTTAAACTTGTTGCTAACATTTTTTGCCCATTTTTGACCATTCGCGCATATTTTGCATTTTTAGCCAAGTTTGAGGTAAGCCATTCTGCCCTACTGGATGTGTGGATCAACGAAAACCGAAATGAAAAAGCGTTATTTGACTGGATTGTTGATAAATTTCATTTAAATGATGTATCAATTGACTTAAAGGCCGAAATCACTAAGAAAATAAGGAGTTTTCACCTTTATATTCTGAAAAATCTACCTAAATGTAATCGGACAATTACGACATTTAAAAGGAAACATTCCAGTTGGCTTTTGTCAAGCATTACTGTTGTCGAGGAGAAAATCAACGACCAAGTTGCTTCAGAAAATCAAATGGGACGACCACGACTGTCTTACAGTGATGCAGGATCACGGCTAAAAAGAAAAATGGCAAAGGAACTGGCAGATAATGAAGAAAATAATACAAGTCTCCTTGTTCATGCAGCATCAGTTTCAGCGAAAAAGGCCAAAATGAGCGATACTGCGTTTGTATTAAAGAATACTCTTTCTACTTCTAGTTCATCAAGTGAGATTAGAAAGAAACTGTCATTCTCGGAGCCGGTACCACTCACACCAAGTCAAGCTCTGGCATTTTTTATCGACAACTCCGTCACTAAAGCGCAATACAACAGCATGAGAGCTTTAAATAAATCACAATTTTCCAACATATATCCATGCTATAATAAAGTAAGAGAAACCAAATTGGAGTGCAGGCCTACGGGAGTCAATGTGACGGAAACAAGAGCCGAAGTATCTCTCCAAAATTTGCTTAATCATATGGCCAGTAGAATTTTCCTTCTGCAGGATGATGTATTCAAGAAACATCAAAACATAGCAGATGTCAAACTAATAGCGAGCTATGGATTTGACGGCTCTACGGGGCAGAGTATGTACAAGCAGAGATTCCTAGGAGAAAGGTCTGATATCAATGACGACTCATTATTTGTTACGAGCGTCATTCCACTGAAACTAACGGATGATTTTGGGACGCCTTTGTGGATAAATCAATCCCCCAATCAGTAAGATTTTGCAGACCCCTAAAGATTGATTTCGCTAAAGAAACCAAAGATCTTATTCTGGCAGAAAAGGCGGATTTAGAATCACAAAAGAATTATATGGAAAAGTATCCATGGTACCCAATGTCAGCAACTGTCCACAAAGTTTTAGTTCACGGTTCACAGATAATAGCATCATCGGTATTACCTATCGGTTGCTTTGGAGAAAACGCATCTGAAGCGCGAAATAAACTTTATAAGCGCGATAGACAATCATATGCGAGACGAAATTCTCGTATCAACAGTTTATCGGATGTGTTCCACCGATCAATGGATTCATCGGACCCTTTTCTTTCAAGCCTTAATATAAAAAAAAGGTTAGCTCAAAATAAAAAAAACTTGTTACCAAAGGAAGTTATTGAACTTTTAGAAGCAGCAAATGTAGAATATAATAACCAGAAACAGTTTTTAGACAGCGATGATAGCAACTCGGATACGGATCATGAAGACAACTTTTGCTTGGATTTGGAAGTAGAAAAAGAAGATTAATTTAATAGTATTAATTTAATACCTTTAAGAAATCAGTATTTAAGTTGGTTTAAATCGAAACATCAAATAATAAAAAAAAATTTACTCCTCTGCAATGTGTCCTTATATGGGCGGTATAGGTGGGCGTGGTCGGATTGACTTGAAATTGTTCTCACTTACTGCAAGTGCCAATATAATCAATTCCACCAAAATTCAGCTCTCTAGCTTTATTATTAGACTTTATGCCAAAAAAAATTGAATCTGGCCCTATGTGCAGTGGTCCAAGCACACTGCCTTGAGGGACTCCTGCTTTGATATCAAAGTAGTCGGATATAGAGTCACCTTGGTTTACCATGAATTTTCTGCATTTAATGTAGGTTTCAAATAGTTTGTGGAATTTCTTTGGAATAATTTCTTTAAGTTTATATATGAGCCCTTTGTGCCATACCTTAGCAAAGGCTTGCGTAATATCAAGGAATGTAGCAGAGCAGTATTTCTTTGTTCGAATGCTGAGCATATAACTCTTACTTTGCGATGCACTTGCTTTATGTTTCCATGGTTTTCACGGAAGCCGAATTGGTATTGGGGAATTACATTGTTTTTATTTAAATACTGAAAGACCTGCCGATGAACTATTTTTTCGAAGATTTTAGATAAGGTGGGCAGTAGAATAATGAGTCTATATACAAATCTGTGTAACATCCTTTCCTGGCTTCGGGATCATTATTATTTTCGAAATCTTCCAGCATTGAGGATAGTGCCCAATGCGTAAAATAGCGTCGAATACTGTGACTAAGTGAGATACAGCTATATTAGGTAATTCTTTTATTATGTTTGTTGATATCTGATCCATTCCAGGTGCTATTTTAAGATTTAAGTCTTTAATCATGTTATTTACCTCCTTTCTAGAAGTTTTCAGGCGCTCACTGTTTCCACTACTCGGTATTTGACGAGGTTCAAACGACATAATGGGGGGATTTGGACAGAAGACATACCTGAGGAGCTGTGCGAAAGCAGTTCATTTTTCATCATCGCTTTTAGCCCAAGTGCCATTATCTTTACGAAGTGATGACTTGAGTTGTATTGGAACTTTTGAACTTCTTAGTAGCACGCCACAATAAATACTCATGTCGCCATGAGGACTCAAGCTTCCAAAATAGTCTGCAACTGATTTTTAGTGTTTCTGCTTCAATATGTTTTTTAGTTTGCGGGTGCATCACGCGAGTTCACTCTTCAATTTTGGTGACCGATGATTTTGCCATTCTCTTCTAAGACGTCGCTTTTCTCTAACCAGTTTTTCCACATCACTAGGATGGTACAATAGTGAAGCTTTTTGTGTTACGGGCGTGGTGGATAAATATGCGGCTTCCTTTAAAACATTTACCAGGTCATTCAAGGTATTTTTGATGGTTGGCGAGTGTTCAGTCGAAAGATCAAACGAAGTCTCAGCAGTAATGTTTTCCTATTTATGTTTCTAAACACACCGAAGTCTATGAGGTCTGGTTTTTTGTTGATATCAGATGGCCAGTAGGTTGGCTCCCCGGTTGATATAGCCTCTAGACCCAAGGTACTTATGGCATCATAAAGTGTTCTACCTTTCGGTGAGACAATGCGGGATCCCCAGAATGAATGCTTTGCATTGAAATCACCAGCTACAATGAACTTCTTCCCGAGTGACTTTAAAAAGCGTTAGAAGGTTATAGACTCAATTGAAAATCTTGGTGGACAGTAGATGGCGGATATGGTGATATTTCCTTCTAATAGTTTGATGTTAGTTGCTTGCAGGTAGACTTCGCTGACGTCTTCAAGGACTACATGCTTTATTCTACTACGTATAAGTATTCCACTTCCTCCGCGCGATCCATCGTTTGGATGTTTTGAATCGTGAAATGTATATCCTGTAATTCTAAAGTTGTTTTTTGTTGTTAAGTGGGTTTTATATATTAGCATTATATCTATTTGGTGAGCTGTCAGAAAGTCAGCCAGCTCCAATTTATGGTTCGTAAGACCGTTTGCGTTCCAAAAGCATAATTTCAACGATAAATTCATACCGTGGAAAGAATTTTTTGCAGGAGCGACTCTTGCGTTCTCATCATTTGTTGCATCATAGTCATCATACCTTCTGCTGGTCGGTGTTGAATGTACCACTTGGCGTATCACTTTGTTGTAGAGCACGTTTGCCAACATCAGAGTATAGCACGTTTGGCAACCCAATGATACACTGCCCATTTTGGAAAGATCCTCGATCGTTTCGTCTGTGAAAGACTGCAGGAGACTTTTGGGACCACAAGAGGGCTCTCGGTAGTATTGCTCGGGATGCAGGAAGTCGCAATAGATGGCAGGGTGGCACCAAAATGTACTAATGATGGTTCTTACAGATCTAAAGGCGGAGAGTGAAAGAGCTCGTTACAACGAAATCTTCGGAAGAAATTGCGAGAGCAGCGAAAATTGTAACAATAGAAAGTGAAAACAAATCAATTTCTCTGAGTAAAGCCATGGCAGCAGAATGCATACTAGAATGCAAGTGGGGTTTCGACGATAGCCCAGGCCACACAATTTACAAACAAAAATTCGACGATGCCAATTCTACATATGAATTTCAATTTGTAGTACCGTTTGTCCCTTTTAAGACTTTTAAATTTGGCAGATGAAACTTTTCTTTGGGAAAACATTTCAGCTTCGTCCACCGTTACTGTCGACCAATTAAATTTATTTTTATGAAGGATATTCCAGACTCGAGGATAAACTTTGAAATAAAGAATTTAATTCCCTTCCGGAAAAAATCAGAGGATCGAAATGTTAATGTACATATTAGAATGAAGTTGACAATGGTGGATGTTTTCATTGTTAATGTTTTAACAGGAAACACTAGTAGCTCCTCTTGTTACTTATGTGGTGCATCACCCAAATATTTGAACCAAGTAGATGTTCTTAGGAAAGAAGTGAAGGAACATTTTTTTAAATATGAGCTATCCATTCTTCCCGCATGGCTTAAGTGTCTTAACTGCTTATTAAACATTGTGTATCTTATACCATTAAAGATTTGGAGTGTAAGTAAAGAGCAAAAAAACAAATTCTAGCTGAAAATCAAAAGAAAATACAACTGCAATTTAAGCAGCAAATGCGATTAATTGTAGACGCAGTTAAAACTGGGTACTGTACGTCCAACGATGGCAATACTGCTAGTTTTTATTCAAATTAGGAAATGTTTGCAGCAATTTTCAAATTAGGAAATGTCTGCAGCAATTACAAATTTAGATTCTCAAAGATACTTTTCACTCATACATTAATTTATATCCGTGGTATATCATGCCTATTTTGTTCCTAACTTTGATTCCTATACAGGCACTTTAATATGGATAGGAAGTAGGAAATTGAAATAGTTGTTTCAAATACTTGAACTTGAACAACTTGCTGGGATGAAATAAACTTCACTTGTTGTAAGCTTGGTTATAATTCACGATTTTATTTGCCAGTTATGGCCTTAAATACAACTCTAACTACAATTAATTACAATAGCAAAAACGGTAAAATGAATACACAACAAAATATTAAAGAATGCAAATGCAGCATAGTAAGGCTATTGACTTATGGGTAACGAACTGGCGTTGACTCAAGGCCAATGCAATGTTATATTTGTACATGATTATATCTTCTGACTCGCCATCATACGGGTGTTTCACCTACTACTACCAAAGGTAATTGACTTGGCGCGTGCTGTTATGTAGCGGATGACGATATTGTTGTGCCTACGAAAATAAAAAAAAATACAACTGCAATTTAAGCAGCAAATGCGATTAATTGTAGACGCAGTTAAAACTGGGTACTGTACGTCCAACGATGGCAATACTGCTAGGTTATTATTCAAATTAGGAAATGCACCTGCTAATTGGTGTCAGTTGGTCAAGCCAACTGATCTACCTTAATGTAAAAATGTCGATGGTGCATTCAATTGCCCTTCGTCGACTCGACTGCGGAACTGTAACACCCTAAAAGTTGACATAATCATTAGTACATAGATTCTGGTTATTTATAATACTCGCACCCTAAAAATATGTACTTTCTTACTTAACTTAATTGCCTAAAGCTAACCACACCAAATGTGTAGTATCTGTTAGGAGTCGGTGCTGTGAGTCAACTACTCGCAGGCAGCTTGATTCTAACTCACAACAATGCGTCCATTGGTCTTCCAATTCGGTTAAATCGTGGCGAAGATATTCAAGATCTTGGGAGGCGGACGAGTTTCGCACGAACTCAGTGACAAATGCGGTCAGGCTATCAGCCGCATCTATGAGCGGAGTAAGCATGGTCACAAATCGTTTGGCCTAAGATCGCAGCTCAATGATGGCAAACAACGAGCAGAGAACGACGGAACGCTACAGAGTTCAAGTCGATACACCCGGTTACCCTGCTATACGTGTGCACACCTGTCCCGCTGACGTGACTGATGTAACACCCGCCTTATTACCAATGAGAATTCCATGCAATGTAAAAGGATGTCCCCAGTAGGAACGGATTACGCGAAACTATAGCGGCAGCAACGGCGCAGAGCAATTACACACGAATACAGTTTGCAGTAAATGGCAAACAAAAAATACACAAACTTCTGCAGCGCTGTGAGCTGCTGACCGTGACCTGGACTTCGAGGCACCCGTGGGTCTACAATAAAAAGGTAAGGGTAAGAGGAAAAAAAGAAAGAAACACACACAATGAAACTGGTGTGTAATGACACAATTAGTTACCACTATACCAAACGAATTGCACCAGCAGTGGTGTCGTAGCGGAACCAAGGGGTCGGTATAGACAAAATCGGCCATTTTTCGGTATAGACAAAAATCGAAGACAAACCAAACCACGTCCATGCACAATAGCTGTCAAAAACTGACAGAGCATTCTAAATGGGCGAGATTCTCAACATAAGTGAGGGACGTGAGTACCAACATAACGCCACAAAAATATCGAAAATCGAACATCCGTAGCCCGCGAAAATTCAAAATTCGCGATACTTTTTGAACACACCTCGTATAACAACAGCAACGTTAGACTGATTACTGTAAGGACAGTTGGCAGCGCTGTGAGCTGCGAACTCCGTGGTATACGAAGATCTCAGGATATACGTGCTCGGCACACTTTGGCGTACCCGCTGAGGCTCTTTCACTAAGACTTAGCGTACTTACGTTCACACTGTGTGAACAAATATTGTTGGTTGACCCACAGGCGTCGTTAGTGCAGCGATCGCCTCACGAGCAAGAACGCCAAAGAGCGACACTCACGAAGTAGGACCCGCGACGAGATAATTCAGGCAATAGCAATGCAAGAAAATGTTCAAACAACGGCACACGGGTTGCTGTAAAAGGCATCGGCAGCACTGTGAGCTGCGGACTGCGAACGTAATTGCACAGCACTCGTGTCGAAATTTCAAGAATGTTTGAGTGTGGGTGCCCACCACGTAAACAGCTATTGACCCTTTAACACGGTAAAATAACGGCAACTCCGCAGGCTACCTACTCACCAAAAACGGCACGCAACTTATGGTAAAGGCTGTCGGCAGCGCAGTGAGCTATAGACCCCCACGTACACGTAGAAGCCAAAATAAGTGCAGTCCCACGAATTGCGAAATCAAAAATATTTTATATACAGAAAAGGTCCACTGAACGTGTATACGTGTGTATACTGCTCAGCTTGCAGTGCCGACGGCAATTCTGCATGTACGTATGTAGACACGCTACTGATCTTCTGCAGCAGTATATAATGCCATATACTCGTATATACGAGTATATATATATGACATACACACGGCCAGTGGATTAGTATAACAGAATAGAGTGATCAAATAGTAAATAAAAAATGTTTTTAAATTAATTAATAGGACAATAGTAATTAATAAAATTTAATGGACGCATGGTGATCCGGCTCGAAGGACCAAGAAAAGTTGAGGAGGATGGTGGACTGTCTCTGTGGAAGTTGTGGCTGGTGAATGGTTGAAATCGCTATTTGTTACATTTTCTTTTGTGCTTTATTTTACAAGATTGGTATGTTAAGTAGTTTTCAAATATATTTCACAATGGATATAGTTGTTAAGATTGTACATTTCTATTAATATTATGTTTACGGTGGTGCTGTCTGCTCGACTGTCAGTCATAGACTAACTCTTCTTGCTTATCGCTGGCTCTCATTCGCTTTCGCGCCAGTATTCGCACACAAAAATAAAATATGGCTATGACCTGCTGCGCTATTTGGCGGGACCTAATGAGGGGAATTCTCTCCGCACTAGGCCACGCTCAAACAGCCATGGTGAGAGTGCCAAAATAACGTAACCACTTTCACTATTTTCAATTGAATTGAAAATAAAAGACAACAATAATACGACATATACATATACGACATTAATCACCTCCTACAGCGCAAAATTTAATTTGGGCCACCCCGACAAAAGAGAATAATTCAACAAAGCACAAATCGACAAAAGTACGTCCAATAGACTAAGTATTAAATGCGGCCATTGCGGTGAAAATTAAACGGCAAACTACAGAGGATGTGCGATTAAAGCTTTAAAAGTCCAGAGATACCCTAAACTTCGCAAGAAAGAAACAAATGAACAAATCGATATTGAAACAAACCAGAACATTCACAATACAAATATAAATGGCCACAAAATCATTCTGGTATACTCGTATCACATGCTCAGGCATATCATACAAAACAAACGAGAACAGAAGTCTGAAGTCGGGTTAGACCGACTTCGAAATACATTTTACCTTTCTTGTGCGTGAGAGTTCAACAATGGGGATGTTTCCATCGTCAATCATAATTAGGAGCATATCAACGGTAATTTTCGGTAGGTTACTTTGAATTGATTATATCGACCCCATTTCTTGTGTATTGAAATTTCGTTGATGAATCTTCTATAGGAACCTAGTAATGATTTTTGTTTCAGTAGTAAAAATATGCCCATATTTGGAATGCACGCTAGTATAGACCCAATGTACACATTTACCAATTTGTATTCATATATCATCCCTATAAGCATAGATAGGGTAATTGTCTTTAAGTGGGGTCCCCAAAGTTCATTACATGGGAGGGAGGCGTCTCATTCATCCGATCGACCCCAAGTCTTGTATATGGCTTTGTAGGGTCCATATACGTACTAATATATAATGTCGTCCAAAAATATTGTATAGGTCGCAAGCTATAATAATATGTCAATAGTGGGCGTGTCTGTAAAAATAACACGCCCATTTTTTGTGTGGTGTTTAATGTTAGTACCCGCAACATTCCTGTGAAATTTCGTTAATAAATCTTTAATAGGAACACAGTAATGATTTTTGGCTAATTGTGGGCGTGGCAATTGTATTATGATCTCCATATTCTGCACACACTATTATGCAACCCATGTATATTTATCTTTGCCAATTTTTATTCCGCTGGCATTAATACGAACATAGGTAGGCTAATTTTCATTTTATACCCGAAAGTTCCTTATGTGAAAAGTGGGCGTGTCTTTTCTCTGATCAGCCCCATTTGTTGCATATAGCTATATAGTGTTCCTTCCCGTAAAATTTCGTCCGTAAATCTTTACTAGATCTTAAGTTATTAATATTTGTTAATAATGCGCGTGGTAGTTAATATATACCGCCCACTTTTTGCACAATGTTTAGGAGAACCCACATCTCCAAATAACGACACGATTCCGTCAATTGGACAGAAGTTATAGTCATTTTAAAAAAGGGAAAAAAATGTCCTTATATGGGAGGTAGGCGTGGTCTTTGTCCAAATCGGTCCATATAGCAATCTGGTTCTGTATCTTTGTCCAGACTATACTTTTGCAAAATTTCATTAATATAGCTCTAACGGTGTAGAAAAAAAGTGGCCACAGACGGACGGACAAAATGAAAATTGCTTAGAAAGTGATTCTGATCATATCTGTATACGAGTATATATGTCCATACCTACAATGCCTCCTTCTTGAAAGCACAAAATTAGTATACCCTATTTACCTTTTTTAAAGGTAAAGGGTATAATAAAAAGGAACAACACTTCTGAAATAATATCTAACAATGACGATATATCCGAATTAAAAACAATGATTAAACAACTAGTAAATCAAATGACCAGTATGATGAACATAGTAACTATGCTTGTATGCAAAATAGATGAACGCAGTAAATAAAATAAATTTGACAATATGGAATGCAAATGGACTGTCGCGCTATGAACTAGAACTGAAGATTTTCTTAATAAATAACTCAATAGATGTGATGTTAATCTCAGAAACTGTGTGAAGCAACATTGTTTAATGGCAACACTATTTTGCATATGTAACATTCGTTAAGTCTATCAATACGTGGCACATTCTGATTCGCTATTGTATTCAGCTTTTATTATTTGACATTTCTACCTGTTCAATTTGTTCATATACTCGTAAATATATTTATATAACCGTCTTTTCAACTTTGCAAATAAATGTCGATGCGGTATTAAAATGCCATGGGTTACTAAGAATAGTAAAAGGGATATCGAAATTCATTGATTCGGTCTCTCAAAAACAAAAGGATTTGTGGATGAAGCGTGATGGTAATGCCATGGGAATTCTTATTTCTTCTATCGAAAAGATAAAGCAAACCATGTACTTTCCTGTACCAGTTCGAACGCAGTCTATGATATCACTAGTGCACAAAATAAAATTTTTTCATGTACATTTGATGAGAGGTTACTTTTCTTATGTATTTTTATCTGCTGAATTCGAAAATCAAGGTTAAATTTTTTTTCATGGAACAGTTTTTGAGATATTGTAATTTTTGTATTTTTTCGACCTTTTTTCACGTGACAAATCATATCTCGAGCTAGAAATGCCCGATTGGGTCGTTCTTGGTACCCCATGCAAGGTATTGAGATGAACAAACATGTATAATCGGATCTTTGATTGGTACAGCGGTTCAATATATATCGATGAAAATAGGGCACATTTTCAAAAAAATAATATTTTACAGCGATTCTGTGCCGGCGGAAAAGTACAAATCGTTTAAAAAACCTCTGGTTTCTCTTCATGTACGTAAAGATGATACTTTAACGTAAGAACTAAGACCAACTAGAAGAAAATCGACCGAAAAATGACGAAGTTATAAGCAATTGAGTGAATAAATCCAAATCCCAAATCGGTGAATCTACGTCTATTATACATATTATACACGTAAGAGAAATTATTTGGATTGTTTACGCACTTAAATTCTCGTTTTCTTTTAGGCATTTTGGAAAATATGGAGTGGATTGGACATTTCTAGCTCGAGATATGATTTGTCACGTGAAAAATGTCGAAAAAATACAAAAATTACAATATCTCAAAAACTGTTCCATGAAAAAAAAATTAACCTTGATTTTCGAATTCAGCAGATGAAAATACATAAGAAAAGTCACCTCTCATCAAATGTACATTTTCGGTGTAAACTAGTGTAATTTGAGATATGTATATCCACGACAAACAAAGTGAAGTAAAGATTATATGCCTTTACGGAGAATATTTCTCGCTACGAATGCAGGAGGATGAGTTAGTTGCAGCAAATGTGTCGAAGGTGTCATCGCAGAAATAGACGCACAAGGAGAAAAGTTATAAATAATTTGCCACCAAGGTACCAAAAGTTCAAAACCATGTGGTACAACATAAAATAAGGCAGAACTATAGAAACAGAACTATAGAAAATTTAATGGCAAAACTACAAGTAGAAGATCAACTCAAAAAGTTTGAGGTTTCGGCACCATAAAAATCCATGCTTTGGTAAACAACAATTGGATACCTCGTGTTCTCACAAACGTCCAATACGTTCCCCAAGCTGAACTTGTTTTGTACTGGGTCAGCCACAATATTGGCTTCTCAATGTAGGTAGGTAGGTAGGTAGGAGTGGCCGCCCAGTTTGCCAAAAGCACACTTGAGCACACATAATGGCCCATTGTGATACCACGGTGTGGCGCCGTTCAAGCACTGACTAAAAAGGTTCCCATACTTGGGATGGTGATAGTCAGCGCAAGGACAGCGCCTGGAAAGGCACGACTCCCCCGTCATGTTTCAGGAAACCATCCTGATATTTTGATGAACCTGGCTATGTCCCTAATATTAATGGATGACAGCTCTGTCAGGCTTGTAAGAAATGGGGCACCAAAGGTGCGAATTCTTCTTCTGCTCAAGGATGGGCAGTGGCATAAGAGGTGGAAAACCGTCTCGTCCTCCTCCTCGAAGCCACAGCCTCGGCAAAAGTCATTTGAGGGTAGGCCCAGTCTTTCTGCGTGCTGTCCCATTATGCAGTGGCCGGTCAAAACCGACACAGTTGTCGACAGTGATACGCGATCAAGTCGAAGAAGTTGATTGGGTCTGTTTTTGTCCATGCTTGCCCAAGTTAGTCTAGCCGTGTGGCAGGATTCCTCGTTAGCCCAGGATTTGTAGGCGTCAGCCAGACATTTCCGTTTGACTTCCAGCTTGGCTGTTGCCAGTGGAATGCCGATGTTTACAGAGGGGTGAATGTCGTGCATTAGCGTGCCTGCCTTGGCAAGCTCGTCCGCCTCGCAGTTTCCCGGGATTTCGCTGTGTCCGGGAACCCAGACTAGGTGCACCCGAGAGTAACTTGCGAGCTCATTTAAAGATGTTCGACATTCATGAACTAGTCTTGATGTGGCCGTGGAGCCAAAAAGAGATTTAATGGCGGCCTGGCTGTCTGAGAAGATAGATACGTCAACCGCGCCGATATCACTACTCAGCATCCATTTGGCTGCGTGGTAAATGGCCATGACCTCAGCTTGAAAAACGCTGCAATGGTCTGGGAGACGTAGGGAGATGTTTAAGTCCAGCTTGTCGGAATAAATACCGCTGCCGACTCTACCTCCAAGCTTGGAACCGTCGGTGTAGATTTCGACTGTTTCACCGACGATTCGGTTTTCTGAGGTCCAGTCGCTTCGACTTGGAATAGTGAGGTCGAATTCCCTGTTCAAATCGGGATAGACCGACATATAGTCGATAAAGTTGGGGACAGGTGGGTCCTGATTCAGAATTGAAGCATGGCCTGTCAGGGTTATGCGCCAGTGCGAAAGAGCATTAAGTCTAATCGCTGTCAGCTTGGCTTGTTGCTTAACCAGGATCCCCGAGGGGAGCCAGTGCAGCATGGCAAAAAGGGCTTTCGTAGGTGTGCTGCGAAGAGCGCCAGTGATCAGTAGAGCAGTGGATCTTCTGATTTTATCAATGGGTTTGATATTACAGGCTTTTTCAAGAGCTTGCCACCAGAAGACCGACCCGTATAACAGGTTTGGTTCAACGATGGCCGTGTAGAGCCAGAGCACGACTCGAGGACGAAGTCCCCATCGTGCACCAACTGCTCTTTTACAGCAGTATATAGCGCATGCTGCCTTACGTGCCCTCTCAGCTAGATTGGCTTTCCAATTAAGCTTTGGGTCGAGAATCAGGCCTAAGTACTTAACGTGTGTGCTCAAAGAGAGCGGAGTGCCGTTTAGACTAGGCATTGTAAACTTTGGAATTTTGTACTTCCTAGTGAAAAGCATAGTCTCGGTTTTGGATGGGTTAACCCCAAGTTCGAATTCGCGACACCAGTTCGACACAATAGAGAGTGAATAGTTAAGTTTTTCGGAAAGTGTTTGTGGGAATTTGCCGGATGCCGCGATTGCTATGTCGTCCGCATAGGCTATCACTTTGCATCCAGTAGATTCCAATCTCACCAGTAGTGTGTTAACTGCCAGGTTCCAGAGGAGGGGTGATAAAACACCCCCTTGTGGCGTGCCCCTGTTAACCACCCTCCTGGATTGGGCACTGCCGATCGTGGAAGTGATGATCCTAGATTTTAGTAGAAGCTCTATAAATTTAAGAAGACCTGAATTCAGGTTAAGATTATAGAGTGCGGAGATGACAGCGTTGGGGCATACATTGTTGAATGCTCCCTCGATGTCCAGAAATATGGCAAGTGTGAATTCCTTGTACGCCAAGGATTTGTCAACTTGAGAAATGAGAGAATGAAGTGCTGTTTCAACCGATTTGCCTTTAGAGTAAGCGTGTTGAGATACAGAGAGAAGAGAAGGGTTGATCGATGTCCTGATATGTAGGTCAAGAGCTCTTTCTAGAACCTTAAGAAGAAAGGATGTTAGACTTATGAGTCTGTAATCCTTAGGTTTGGTGTGCGAGGCCTTCCCAACTTTTGGTATGAAGACGACCCGAGCCGTGCGCCAGCGTAAGGGAATGTATTGCAGTCTGAGGCTTGCATTATATATTTGAAGCAGCCATGGAAGGATAATCTCTTCCCCATTTTGGATATCGGCAGGAATGATGCCGTCTGGTCCGGGGGACTTGTATGGCTTAAAGGTTTGAATGGACCATTCAAGGTGACTTTTTGTCACTTGGAATGTGGGGAGGGTATCATGCGAAACCTGCTCCACCTGGTAGAGTGCTTGATCCGCTGAGGCTAAACTCCCTGGGAAGTGGGTGTCTAGCAGGATATCAAGGGTTTCGGCGCTTGAGTGAGTCCAGCTGCCATCTGGTTTTTGGATACAGTCAAGGGCTTTGTTAGAGGAGTGGAGAATTTTACGAAGACGGCTAGCCTCGGACGTCGATTCAATGTTTTCGCAAAATTCCCTCCATGACGCTCGTTTCCCTCGCCTAATGGCGTATTTCAACTCTTTTTGCTTATTTTTGAAAGGGGCCCACTCAGCTGTAACTTTAGCTTTGTTGAAAAGCATTCTACAAGTTTTGCGAAGACTTGCAATTTCCGAGTTCCACCACGGAGGTTTAGGTTTGCCCCGTGGTTCGGGAGTGATGCAAGAAATATGAGTGGCTTTTTTAAAAGCTGTGGACAGATCGTCGACCGCCCGATCAATGTCGGGACAGTTGTGGATAATAGGGGGAGTCGTTGCTAAGCATGACCCCAGTTTGAGCCGGAAAAGAGGCCAGTTCGTGTTTTTTCTATTGACAGGTTTAAGAGATTCTGTATTGCCTGTAGTCTCCCTCAAGTCAATGTCAAAGGTGATATAGCAGTGGTCCGAAAAGGAGCATTCCTGTGAGACGAACCAATTGCTTATCATGTTCGAGTAGTTATCGCTGACGAGGGTGATGTCAAGCACTTCCTTCCTTACGGATGTAAGGAAGGTCGGCTCATTTCCCCGGTTAGCAATGCCTAAGTTATTTGAAATGATAAAGTCGAAAAGACACTCACCTCGATCATTTGTGCCGGAGCTGCCCCTTCCCCCTTCCCCTTCTCAATGTTAATAGAGTCCAATTGTTGTGAGTTGACAGATAAAAGCAAAAACTAGTTGGCATCAGGCAGTCGTGACTCCAAAAATCAATTCAGAATGATGTTTAAAGGAAAGAATATGTTTTAAGTTGGTTATGAACTGTCAACAAAAAACTTTCGTTTCTACAGTCAAGAGACAGCTAATGTTGATAGTTGCGACGTCGTTTTCAACGAAAAATTAATAAAAGTTTGGCCATTTCACAATGAAGACGAGGAACTTACAAACAAAAAAATTGAACCGACTTTTTATTTTTTCGACAGCATATCTCCAGCACACCGAACACTTTGATGAAAATGGAAGCATCGACAACCGATGGATCAACTACACCTACCAATTCTGCCTCTATAGATTCAGTTAATGAAGCCAGGGAGCACAAGCGGTATGGTCTATCGAGAGAAGTTATACCTCCTCAAGGATTTGGTTGCGATTATGTGGGCTGTTTGGCAATTATCCCAGAACCTGATTCATATATGATGCAAATTTATTTTTTTTTTACGTCTGCTTATTTACCGAATCTTTCTTTGTTAAGAATCCAACAGTAATTTTTCGAAGATTACAAGACTACATTTATATATCTAGGTAATATCCTCAGCCACTGCATCGAATTTTTGGTGTTTCCACAGCATGTAATAAGACGTTATTAAATAAGGTCTAAGGTATATATCCTTTTGAGCAGGGCTGTGGAGTCGTCAAAAAATAGTTGCGACTCCGACTCCAACCGCCGAAATTTTTAAAGTACGACTCCGACTCCGACCAAAGACAAAAATGGATCAACATAACATTTTATTTTTTAAATATTTTATTTATTTTTATTAATTCTTTTAATAATAAACAAAATGCTATGAAAACGAAAACTTAAAATAACAAAACTTCAAATAAAATAACAAAACTTCAAGTAATAAATCTAAAATAAAAAATTATTCTGCATTTGTTCTTAAAAATAGGATAGCCTCAATAATGTCTGGCTTCATTGATGCTCTCAAATCGGAATTTATGATTCTGAGTGCTGAAAATAGTCGTTCTACGGAGACTTGTGTCGGTGGCAATGCCGTGGCGATCATAGCAGTATCTTGTATAATCTCAGGGTACTTTAGAATTGCATCTTTTATTGCTAAATTTGAAGAACGGTCAAATTTCTCCACCTCCTTTAATGCTTGGTAAAAGTCTATTTTAAATTTAGCAACTTAAATTTAGACTGTTGGAGTTTCTGTGTCTTCGCTACTTTCTACTAAATTTAAACGACGATGCTTGGACTGCTCCTGCTCGTCTAAATATTTTTCAAAATCATCTAGAACAACGGCCTCTGGAATTATATTTGATGAAGAGCAATCATTACGTTCTTCATCTTGCAAATTAACTAAAACACCAGAACTATAACCATTCATAATACAAATAAATTTTAATTTTATACTGATTACAGCGAACTCGAGGTAATGTAACCTTCCACTATAGTGAACAAAAATTTTGTGACGAAAGACAACAGCGTACTGACTGCTATACAACTTAAACAATTTTTTTTCGTTTGTTAGCAATCGGGGGATTCCCACACACAACATTTCTCGTCGTTTAATAAGCAAAATGTTTCTCATTCTTCTTAGTAACACAAATACACAAATTAATGTGTGGTTGTATACGTGTGCCCCGCTATGTTTTAAATACTTGATGAAACAACCGTTAACATAGCTTTTGTTTTCTTCAGTGTTGCCATGTCCTTTTTTTCTTCCCCCTAAAAAAATTAAGAACCCCCTAAATTTAACCGATTTTGAGAAAAAAAAACTAATATTTTATTTTAGGCAATTGGTCTTTTTTTATTAAATGCATAACTGTTAAATATTTTCATTTGGAAAAACTCAAAAAGTTTTAAAACCCCCTAAATTTACTCGATTTAAAAAAGAAATTCTCAAAAGCAGAATTTTATTTAAATTATTAATTTATTATACACATGTTAATGAAATTTCCATTCTATTACTCAACTCATTTTTTACAAAGTTAAACATTGAAAATGCACCTTAAACCGATGCATTTGAAAATGGAAGAGCCAGTAACGAGGAGCCAATTTCCTTATTTTAGGAAATTTAAATGAAAATTAATAATTGTATATCTGGAGTACTATTATAGTGAGAGTCTTCAAAATTTGGGTGAGCCACTTAAATAACAATATGCAATATACATAAAGTTTGCAATACTGGTGGAGGGTATCAAAGATCCGGCACAGCCGAATTTAACACACTTACTTGTTAGCCCCTAAGTTTACTCCTAACAAATATTTACCCCTGAAATGTCTCCTTAATAAAAGAAAAGTACTCTAAATCTAGGGTAAAATCTCCTAAACTGGCAACACTGGTTTCCTTTCATGAAAGAATGAATGCAATGATTTTATCAATACACATTTCAAACATTTCGAAGTATTTTTAATTTGGAAAATATTTGAAAAATTCTTTCTCGGAGTCTGAGTCGCGAGTTTTTATAGCGACTCCGACTCCACAGCCCTGCTTTTGAGGCGTCTAATAGAGGGAAGCTTTAGTACGTTCCTCGCCAAGCAGTTTGGGTGATTTTCCAATTTAAGAGCGTCGGTTTTGTAGGTGTTCACCATTTCATTTTCAATCGTGAGTATATTCAGTTCACGGTGGATGTCTATGTTCCTCAAGTACCATGGAGCACCGGTGATCATTCTCAAAATTTTCGATGGGAGGCGTTGGAGTTTCTCCCTGTTTGACGGATACGCGGTGCCCCACAATTGAATCCCATATGTCCCTATTGGCTTAATGACACTAGTATAAATTAGTACCTTATATTCTAAGGCAAGGTTTGAATGCATATTTAATAGCCAGTTCAAGGTATGGAGTTTCAATTTGATCTGAGCACACTTTAAGTCAATGTGTTTAGTCCAGGTTAATCGTCTGTCTAAGTGGATGCCCAGATACTTTATGTCAGAACGATATGGAATGTTTTGATGTGAATAGGGAGGCACGTGTCCTTCCTTAAGGTGAATGTTAGGTGTGCACATTTAGCTTCGTTGACCTTTATTCTCCATTTGTTAAGCCACTGTTCAATAGACAGTAAGTGGCTCTGTAACCATTGCGAGGATTCAAGATGGGAGCTGTTTGTAGTCAGTATGGCGATGTCATCGGCAAATGTGAATATAGCCATGTGATCTGAAGTTGGCATGTCAGCTGTAAAAAGCAAATACAGCAGTGCACATAGGGCCAGATTCAATTTTTTTTGGCATAAAGTCGTAAATTTTTGTAAAATATATTTTGAATTTAACTGAATATTTTGAAAGGGCATACATTGGGTACATCGAATTCGCAAATAAAAACATTTCAGTGGCAACGCTGCATTTTTGCAGCGCTAACAAAGTCAGCTGTCTGGTCAGCTGTTTGTTTTGTCAAAATTGGCGGGAGTCTTTTACTCAACTTTGCGCTTTTGCTGTAGCAACACCAGGTATCCAAATCTTTTTTTGGCAAAATGGAAAATAAAGGTCAAGGTATGCCAAATATAATTGTTATTAAATGTTTTCGAATTATGAGATATATTTTTTAGTTGTGGATTGTCTTTGATATGTCTTATTTTAGAAAAAATCTAACCGAAGTGTTCGTGTATCGTGGAGTAAAAAACTAATTTCTGCCAATTTGTGCCAAAAAGTAATTATGCAAATGTTTACTCTAAGCTGTGTTTTTAAACTTGTTGCTAACATTTTTTGCCCATTTTTGACCATTCGCGCATATTTTGCATTTTTAGCCAAGTTTGAGGTAAGCCATTCTGCCCTACTGGATGTGTGGATCAACGAAAACCGAAATGAAAAAGCGTTATTTGACTGGATTGTTGATAAATTTCATTTAAATGATGTATCAATTGACTTAAAGGCCGAAATCACTAAGAAAATAAGGAGTTTTCACCTTTATATTCTGAAAAATCTACCTAAATGTAATCGGACAATTACGACATTTAAAAGGAAACATTCCAGTTGGCTTTTGTCAAGCATTACTGTTGTCGTGGAGAAAATCAACGACCAAGTTGCTTCAGAAAATCAAATGGGACGACCACGACTGTCTTACAGTGATGCAGGATCACGGCTAAAAAGAAAAATGGCAAAGGAACTGGCAGATAATGAAGAAAATAATACAAGTCTCCTTGTTGATGCAGCATCAGTTTCAGCGAAAAAGGCCAAAATGAGCGATACTGCGTTTGTATTAAAGAATACTCTTTCTACTTCTAGTTCATCAAGTGAGATTAGAAAGAAACTGTCATTCTCGGAGCCGGTACCACTCACACCAAGTCAAGCTCTGGCATTTTTTATCGCCAACTCCGTCACTAAAGCGCAATACAACAGCATGAGAGCTTTAAATAAATCACAATTTTCCAACATTTATCCATGCTATAATAAAGTAAGAGAAACCAAATTGGAGTGCAGGCCTACGGGAGTCAATGTGACGGAAACAAGAGCCGAAGTATCTCTCCAAAATTTGCTTAATCATGTGGCCAGTAGAATTTTCCTTCTGCAGGATGATGTATTCAAGAAACATCAAAACATAGCAGATGTCAAACTAATAGCGAGCTATGGATTTGACGGCTCTACGGGGCAGAGTATGTACAAGCAGAGATTCCTAGGATAAAGGTCTGATATCAATGACGACTCATTATTTGTTACGAGCGTCATTCCACTGAAACTAACGGATGATTTTGGGACGCCTTTGTGGATAAATCAATCCCCCCAATCAGTAAGATTTTGCAGACCCCTAAAGATTGATTTCGCTAAAGAAACCAAAGATCTTATTCTGGCAGAAAAGGCGGATTTAGAATCACAAAAGAATTATATGGAAAAGTATCCATGGTACCCAATGTCAGCAACTGTCCACAAAGTTTTAGTTCACGGTTCACAGATAATAGCATCATCGGTATTACCTATCGGTTGCTTTGGAGAAAACGCATCTGAAGCGCGAAATAAACTTTATAAGCGCGATAGACAATCATATGCGAGACGAAATTCTCGTATCAACAGTTTATCGGATGTGTTCCACCGATCAATGGATTCATCGGACCCTTTTCTTTCAAGCCTTAATATAAAAAAAGATTAGCTCAAAATAAAAAAAACTTGTTACCAAAGGAAGTTATTGAACTTTTAGAAGCAGCAAATGTAGAATATAATAACCAGAAACAGTTTTTAGACAGCGATGATAGCAACTCGGATACGGATCATGAAGACAACTTTTGCTTGGATTTGGAAGTAGAAAAAGAAGATTAATTTAATAGTATTAATTTAATACCTTTAAGAAATCAGTATTTAAGTTGGTTTAAATCGAAACATCAAATAATAAAAAAAAATTTACTCCTCTGCAATGTGTCCTTATATGGGCGGTATAGGTGGGCGTTTTCGGATTGACTTGAAATTGTTCTCACTTACTGCAAGTGCCAATATAATCAATTCCACCAAAATTCAGCTCTCTAGCTTTATTATTAGACTTTATGCCAAAAAAAATTGAATCTGGCCCTATGTGCAGTGGTCCAAGCACACTGCCTTGAGGGACTCCTGCTTTGATATCAAAGTAGTCGGATATAGAGTCACCTTGGTTTACCATGAATTTTCTGCATTTAATGTAGGTTTCAAATAGTTTGTGGAATTTCTTTGGAATAATTTCTTTAAGTTTATATATGAGCCCTTTGTGCCATACCTTAGCAAAGGCTTGCGTAATATCAAGGAATGTAGCAGAGCAGTATTTCTTTGTTCGAATGCTGAGCATATAACTCTTACTTTGCGATGCACTTGCTTTATGTTTCCATGGTTTTCACGGAAGCCGAATTGGTATTGGGGAATTACATTGTTTTTATTTAAATACTGAAAGACCTGCCGATGAACTATTTTTTCGAAGATTTTAGATAAGGTGGGCAGTAGAATAATGAGTCTATATACAAATCTGTGTAACATCCTTTCCTGGCTTCGGGATCATTATTATTTTCGAAATCTTCCAGCATTGAGGATAGTGCCCAATGCGTAAAATAGCGTCGAATACTGTGACTAAGTGAGATACAGCTATATTAGGTAATTCTTTTATTATGTTTGTTGATATCTGATCCATTCCAGGTGCTATTTTAAGATTTAAGTCTTTAATCATGTTATTTACCTCCTTTCTTGAAGTTTTCAGGCGCTCACTGTTTCCACTACTCGGTATTTGACGAGGTTCAAACGACATAATGGGGGGATTTGGACAGAAGACATACCTGAGGAGCTGTGCGAAAGCAGTTCATTTTTCATCATCGCTTTTAGCCCAAGTGCCATTATCTTTACGAAGTGATGACTTGAGTTGTATTGGAACTTTTGAACTTCTTAGTAGCACGCCACAATAAATACTCATGTCGCCATGAGGACTCAAGCTTCCAAAATAGTCTGCAACTGATTTTTAGTGTTTCTGCTTCAATATGTTTTTTAGTTTGCGGGTGCATCACGCGAGTTCACTCTTCAATTTTGGTGACCGATGATTTTGCCATTCTCTTCTAAGACGTCGCTTTTCTCTAACCAGTTTTTCCACATCACTAGGATGGTACAATAGTGAAGCTTTTTGTGTTACGGGCGTGGTGGATAAATATGCGGCTTCCTTTAAAACATTTACCAGGTCATTCAAGGTATTTTTGATGGTTGGCGAGTGTTCAGTCGAAAGATCAAACGAAGTCTCAGCAGTAATGTTTTCCTATTTATGTTTCTAAACACACCGAAGTCTATGAGGTCTGGTTTTTTGTTGATATCAGACGGCCAGTAGGTTGGCTCCCCGGTTGATATAGCCTCTAGACCCAAGGTACTTATGGCATCATAAAGTGTTCTACCTTTCGGTGAGACAATGCGGGATCCCCAGAATGAATGCTTTGCATTGAAATCACCAGCTACAATGAACTTCTTCCCGAGTGACTTTAAAAAGCGTTAGAAGGTTATAGACTCAATTGAAAATCTTGGTGGACAGTAGATGGCGGATATGGTGATATTTCCTTCTAATAGTTTGATGTTAGTTGCTTGCAGGTAGACTTCGCTGACGTCTTCAAGGACTACATGCTTTATTCTACTACGTATAAGTATTCCACTTCCTCCGCGCGATCCATCGTTTGGATGTTTTGAATCGTGAAATGTATATCCTGTAATTCTAAAGTTGTTTTTTGTTGTTAAGTGGGTTTTATATATTAGCATTATATCTATTTGGTGAGCTGTCAGAAAGTCAGCCAGCTCCAATTTATGGTTCGTAAGACCGTTTGCGTTCCAAAAGCATAATTTCAACGATAAATTCATACCGTGGAAAGAATTTTTTGCAGGAGCGACTCTTGCGTTCTCATCATTTGTTGCATCATAGTCATCATACCTTCTGCTGGTCGGTGTTGAATGTACCACTTGGTGTATCACTTTGTTGTAGAGCACGTTTGCCAACATCAGAGTATAGCACGTTTGGCAACCCAATGATACACTGCCCATTTTGGAAAGATCCTCGATCGTTTCGTCTGTGAAAGACTGCAGGAGACTTTTGGGACCACAAGAGGGCTCTCGGTAGTATTGCTCGGGATGCAGGAAGTCGCAATAGATGGCAGGGTGGCACCAAAATGTACTAATGATGGTTCTTACAGATCTAAAGGCGGAGAGTGGAAGAGCTCGTTACAACGAAATCTTCGGAAGAAATTGCGAGAGCAGCGAAAATTGTAACAATAGAAAGGGAAAACAAATCAATTTCTCTGAGTAAAGCCATGGCAGCAGAATGCATACTAGAATGCAAGTGGGGTTTCGACGATAGCCCAGGCCACACAATTTACAAACAAAAATTCGACGATGCCAATTCTACATATGAATTTTAATTTGTAGTACCGTTTGTCCCTTTTAAGACTTTTAAATTTGGCAGATGAAACTTTTCTTTGGGAAAACATTTCAGCTTCGTCCACCGTTACTGTCGACCAATTAAATTTATTTTTATGAAGGATATTCCAGACTCGAGGATAAACTTTGAAATAAAGAATTTAATTCCCTTCCGGAAAAAATCAGAGGATCGAAATGTTAATGTACATATTAGAATGAAGTTGACAATGGTGGATGTTTTCATTGTTAATGTTTTAACAGGAAATACTAGTAGCTCCTCTTGTTACTTATGTGGTGCATCACCCAAATATTTGAACCAAGTAGATGTTCTTAGGAAAGAAGTGAAGGAACATTTTTTTAAATATGAGCTATCCATTCTTCCCGCATGGCTTAAGTGTCTTAACTGCTTATTAAACATTGTGTATCTTATACCATTAAAGATTTGGAGTGTAAGTAAAGAGCAAAAAAACAAATTCTAGCTGAAAATCAAAAGAAAATACAACTGCAATTTAAGCAGCAAATGCGATTAATTGTAGACGCAGTTAAAACTGGGTACTGTACGTCCAACGATGGCAATACTGCTAGTTTTTATTCAAATTAGGAAATGTTTGCAGCAATTTTCAAATTAGGAAATGTCTGCAGCAATTACAAATTTAGATTCTCAAAGATACTTTTCACTCATACATTAATTTATATCCGTGGTACATCATGCCTATTTTGTTCCTAACTTTGATTCCTATACAGGCACTTTAATATGGATAGGAAGTAGGAAATTGAAATAGTTGTTTCAAATACTTGAACATGAACAACTTGCTGGGATGAAATAAACTTCACTTGTTGTAAGCTTGGTTATAATTCACGATTTTATTTGCCAGTTATGGCCTTAAATACAACTCTAACTACAATTAATTACAATAGCAAAAACGGTCAAATGAATACACAACAAAATATTAAAGAATGCAAATGCAGCATAGTAAGGCTATTGACTTATGGGTAACGAACTGGCGTTGACTCAAGGCCAATGCAATGTTATATTTGTACATGATTATATCTTCTGACTCGCCATCATACGGGTGTTTCACCTACTACTACCAAAGGTAATTGACTTGGCGCGTGCTGTTATGTAGCGGATGACGATATTGTTGTGCCTACGAAAATAAAAAAAAATACAACTGCAATTTAAGCAGCAAATGCGGTTAATTGTAGACGCAGTTAAAACTGGGTACTGTACGTCCAACGATGGCAATACTGCTAGGTTATTATTCAAATTAGGAAATGTTTGCAGCAATTTTCAAATTAGGAAATGTCTGCAGCAATTACAAATTTAGATTCTCAAAGATACTTTTCACTCATATATTAATTTATATCCGTGGTACATCATGCCTATTTTGTTCCTAACTTTGATTCCTATACAGGCACTTTAATCTGGATAGGAAGTAGGAAATTGAAATAGTTGTTTCAAATACTTGAACTTGAACAACTTGCTGGGATGAAATAAACTTCACTTGTTGTAAGCTTGGTTATAATTCACGATTTTATTTGCCAGTTATGGCCTTAAATACAACTCTAACTACAATTAATTACAATAGCAAAAACGGTAAAATGAATACACAACAAAATATTAAAGAATGCAAATGCAGCATAGTAAGGCTATTGACTTATGGGTAACGAACTGGCGTTGACTCAAGGCCAATGCAATGTTATATTTGTACATGATTATATCTGCTGACTCGCCATCATACGGGTGTTTCACCTACTACTACCAAAGGTAATTGACTTGGCGCGTGCTGTTATGTAGCTAAGAAGACTAAGAAAGGTGAGATTAGTGATTTAATAGTATACTCGTACATCATATTACAACAAGAGTATACATCATATTACTACAGTTAAAAATTGACGATATTGTTGTGCCTACGAAAATTACTTTTCGTATATTTCCCCACTTTGAGCAATTTTGGTCAACTTGCTACTAAGTTGACGATGAATGGTGGTGGCTGTTGTCGCGGCGTTGGTTTTGTCTGGTATTTCTTGAATCGTTTGCATTTCCATATGAAGCATATGATGAGAACTGTTGCGGATACCAAAAGGGCGGTATAGCTGACCAAATGGTGGTGGTGACTGTTGGACCTTATTGTTTCTGGTAGGTTCTGGTAGGTCTCATGTGTTAGGCGCGTTTGGAGTGCGGTGAGGACATCCAATTAAGTTTCAAATGTGATGTTTTTCTTGTTGGGGGCCGCTGGTACTTCGTGAATGGTGTTGATGATACTAAAGTCTTTGAACCTGGCGTAGGATGTGTATATGGAACTGGAATTGCTGTAGTGACCTTGAACTGTGATTAATAAATCAACAAAAATATATAAAAGAAATAAAATTGATCAACCTACTAACTCAATGTACCACAACAGGTTTGCCGCACTTAATGACGAGCCAACCAAAGAAAATGAAATAATTTCAAGTAAAATAAATTCATTTGAAAATATCATTAAACCGCCGCCAATCTAATTGCGTGAAAAAAGTTCAAACGTTCTGGTTGAAAATATTGCTCGCCTAATAGGCAAGAATAATTTTCATATAATCTCGCTCACAAAAGGTAACATACTAAAGACTAAAATCCAAATATAAAACGAAAAAAATTATCGCTCTATTGCTAATTACCTCGACGATAACAAAAAAAACTATTACACGTACCAATTGAAAAGTAGCAAAGGCCTAACTTTTGTAATAAAAGTAATAGAACCAGAAGTTGAACGAGATGAAATAATGAAAGCGCTGGTAGACGCCGGATTCAATGCAAAAACAATATTTAACATAAAAAGTTGGGATAAAATACCTCGACCATTATTTAAGGTGGAGCTCGTTCCAGAGACGAGAAATCTGAAAAAAAAATGAAACCCACCCTGTTTATAGCCTACGTTACTTAACATATCGTAGAATTTCAATTGAGGAGCCCTATAAGCGCAAAGGTCCGGTACAATGCTCAAATTGCCAGGACTATGGGCACACGAAATCTTACCGCACTCTACGCACAATATGTGTCGCTTGCGGCGAGTTGAATGTACAATTGACAAATTCGATAAAAATGTAAAAAAAAAATGCTGCAACTGCGGTGGTAACACGGCCAACTATAGAGGGTGTCCAGTTTACACAGATCTGAAGATGAAGACGCGTACAACACAAAAGCTAGTTCGCTGTGAACGTAGCAATATTGCACCTAACTACCCTAGCATAAATCCAGACAATGCTGTGCCCTTGTCCTCCTCAATGACGTACGCATACGTATTGAAAAAAGCACCTACTGAAAGTCTGCCCGTACAAAATGTAGAAGCAGTGATTTGTAACCTAACGCATTGTATGACCCAATTTATGTCAACCATGCAAACAATGATTCATGAACTAATGATGGAATCTATCTGAATCTACTGATGAAAACACTGCTCTCTCAAAAATAAATGAATCAATTAAAGTTATGCTACTGGAATGCCAACGGTATTATCCAACACAAAATAGAAATCAAGAATTTTTTGTACAACAGCGAAATTGACATAATGCTTATCTCAGAAACCCAGATAAGTACAACTTCCGGTTTCAATTTCTACAAAACCAATCATCCAGACGATAAAGCGCACGGAGGCGCAGGAATTCTCGTTAATGCCCGTATAAAACATTCCCTTCGTGAGAAATATGCCGAAAGACACATCCAAGCCACTTCAATCTCCCTTCAGTGCTGGGGCGAAATTATAACAATTTCTGCAGTATACTGTCCACCTAGATTCCAAGTAGCGTGAGAATACTTCCTGCAGTTTTTTCAAGCACTCGGAAGAAAATTTATAGCAGTTTGAGACTATAATTCTAAGCATACCTACTGGGGCTCTCGTCTGGTAAACCCTAAAGGCAAACAGTTGTACGATGTGTTAATTGATCATCGAAATCATCTAGACTTTGTCTCAAGTGGCCAACCCACGTACTGGCCAGCGGACCAGCGTAAAATCCCTGATCTTATTGATTTCGCTGTGATCAAAAATATAAACAGGGCACTGTTTTCCTCTGAAGCAATTTTCGACTTGTCCTCCGATCACTCACCTGTCATCATATACTTTAACAAAACTCCTGAACTTGTACATAAAGCGCCCAAATTGATCACCAACAAAACGAACTGGCTCAAGTATAAGAAATACGTGAGTATACATATTTGCCTGGAATCTCCTCCTAAAAACAAATTTGACTTAGAGAGAGAGCTCCACGAGTTTAATTCATTGTTAGCATCAGCGGCTGCGTGCGCAGCACCAACAGAAAAAACGATGCAGGTTGCTACCGGTTATATAACTTCAACCCATGTGCAGTGCCTCTTTAAAGAGAAAAGACGCCTAAGACGAGAGTGGCAGAAATGTTGGTCACCTGCCCTTAAGAGGAAATTAAAATTGTCACAAAATCACCTTAGAGATGTACTTCAAAAGGAAGCTGAAGCAATTATTGACACCTATATTAAAGATCTGGGCCCTCTTAAATACACCAATTACTCACTTTGGAGAGCTAGAAAGGTGGCAAAAAGCCCAAAGGAAAGTGAGCCACCAGTAAGGCTTGGAAATGCAGCGTTTGCTGCACATCTACAAACAGTTTTTTTACCCTAATGCTCCGTGCAATAACTTCGATGTCCCTACTTTACCTAGAACCAAAGTGAAATGAGCCGCTTCAACTAAAAATCAAAGACATAGAGTGTGTCATTAAAACAGGTCTTAATGCAAAAAAGTCCCCTGGATATGACCTAATCACAAATAAAATGGTCATGGAATTACACATACACATAGCGTTAATACACCTAACGAAATTGTTCAATGCTATCCTTCTCTTGGGTCATTTCCCGCATATATGGAAGATATCGCAAATTACAATGATTCCTAAACCAGGAAAACATCCAACGCAGGTGTCCTCATATCGGCCCATAAGCCTTCTACCCACCTTCTCAAAAATATTTGAAAAATTGCTACTTGGGAAAATTATGCCCTATCTAAATCAAAATGGCAACATTCCTACTCATCAATTCGGATTTAGAAAAGAGCACGGTACAATAGAGCAGGTGCATCGTATAACTAGCGAAATTAGAAGAGCTTTCGAACAGAAGAAATACTGTTCAGAAGAAATACTGTTCTAGACATTGCCCAAGCCTTCGATCAAGTCTAGCATGAGGGGCTAGTGCACCAGATTAAAAAGTTTCTGCCATACAACATACACAGAGTGCTGGAATCTTACTTAGCGAATTTGTAACCTCCGAATTTCAAATATTTTCTGGAGTACCACAAGGGGGTGTGCTTGGTCCTATTCTCTACCTTATATATATGTCTGACATACCAATAAATAACAGCCTAGTACACAGCTATTTTAAGTAACCATCAAAATCCGCATATCGCCTCTCGTGACCTAAACGAACACCTTAAAGATGTAGAAATTTGGCTGGCAAACTGGCGTATTAAAGTTAACGAAGCGAAATGTACTCACATAACGTTCACCCTCAGAACCAGCATCTGTCCAGCTGTGTCACTTAATGACATAAAAATACATCTTGACCGTAGATTAACTTGGAGGAAGCACATAGAAGCGAAAAGAAATCAAATGAGACTAAAAGCTAACTCTCTGAATTGGTTAATCAACAAAAAATCAAAGATGCGCCTGGAATACAAAGTCCTTCTATACAAAGCTATAATAAAGCCCATATGGACATATGGGGTGCAACTTTGGGGTAGTGCGAGCACCTCAAATCTAGAACGTATCCAAAGGGCACAGTCGAAAATCCTAAGGACAATTACCGGCGCACCATGGTTTATCAAGAATAAAAAAATTCACAACGATATACATATATCCACTATAAAAGAAGAAATCGTCGAATTAACGCAGAAATACCTGAATCGCCTGCAAAATCATCCGAACATACTTGCAAGAAGTCTACTCCAGCAGAATTCTGATTCACGCCTAAAGAAACCATGTTTCTAAACTTATTTACAAACTAATCTGTAATGTACTATATATATTTATATAAAATTTTGTTTCCCTCTTCTTTTTCAAATTATAATTAATTAATATATATGAACTAATAGAACCCAAATAGGTCCCAGCAATATGCAAAGAGCATATTTAATACCTTAGTTTTAAGATTTGATAACTTATTGTTAGTTTCCAATGGAGTAAGATACAATAACAAATAAATGGTTTAATAAATTGAAAAAAAAAAAATGTAAACTTTGTGGGATGTACTTATCACGATGAGGGTTGACTGCTAAAAAGGAGGTATCTGACGCTATTATGTACATTGATTCGTTCCTCATAATTGAAATCGGGATGAGTTGGAACAGGTCGAATTGTTGTTGATCGATTAGAGGTACCCTGATTAGAAATATGACCTTGCTCTTTGTGACTGCTCCTTCTGCTCTCATTATTTTATAAAATTGTACTCTTTTGAATTGTTCAGTGGGCAGCTGTCTTGCTAATGGAAGATGCGCCTTAATGGTGCTGATCTGAGCTTGTGGTTGTTGTAGTGTGAGTAATGTTAGACTGATTCTACCATGGTGTGAGCACATCGATGATGTCTGCCTGTATTCGTTGAAGGTTGGCCGCCATTAATGACAAATAGGTTGCTGCTAAAATCAGTAACTGCGCAATATTGATTTGTATTGCGGATCACGCTATTATTTACTGCATATATTTATTTATTATTTATTGCGTCTATGTCCTTCTGTAGCTCAGAAATTGTTGACCTTGGTGCTCGTTCGTCCTTCTTGATGACATTAATGATAGAGCTGGAGATGGAGGTATGAATTTGAAGTAAACACAGAACAGGGTGCGAGCGACGTTTCCAACTATATTGAGTGCCGCTCTTCATTTACGCCCAATTGATAGCATAGCTTTGTCCTGCAATAACTCATCCCGTTTCTGATTTAGGTTGCTGCTTAGGGCATAACACGTTGAGTTTTGTTCTGCTCTTGTACATAAGTTCTGGAGTGCTAATATGCCGCAAGAGAAGGTATCGATATCTACCCAAAATGAGGAAAAGTCAGAGTACATTACCATTTCCTGTTATCATTCCTGTTGTCCCGATGCCTTCGAAGTATATCCAAGGGTCCTTACCAAAGTTGGACTGGGCTGCTTAATATTGCCGGGATCAGTAGCAAAGAAACAATAACGTTTAACAGGAGAGAGTTGGTCGGTGAGGCTCGCCTCCTTTTTGTTGGTATTGTTTTCGATTCGTTTGAACGAGGCTGGGCGGTTGTGAGAGGGACGCTGTTTAGGTTGTTATTGCTGAGCAGGGAAGGTACACCGAAATCGTTATCCGCATCAGGGTCCGTTACTGGAAGGGGGGCGAGCCTGTGGATTGGACCCTTCAGCGAACGCAATGCTGTACAATTGACCGTGCCATGGATTTGCCTTTTATGGGCCAGAACCGCTGACGAAGGTGGGCTAGTAGAGTCTGTGGCCCACAATGCAAGTGTTCTTTGTGATACTCTGTGAGAAGTTTTGACAGGGGGTCATTGTATGGAATGATTATTGGATGTTTGGCATTATATGAAATGGTGGCTGCTTGAAGGCGTCCTCCCACACGCATTATCCCTTCGGCGTCCACAAATGGGTTGAGGTTGGCTAATTGACTGCTTTTGCTCATATTTGTATTTTTGGCGGGGGCCTTGATGTCTTCTTTGAACTCAGATACTTGCATGGCGTGGATGATGATTGTTAGAGCTTTGCTTTGTTCTTAAGGAGTTAGCGCAGTGTGAATTCTTCGTTCCTTCTTCGTAGTCTTTGAATGATTTATAAATCTCAATACATATGCTACAATGTTTGTTAGTATTTTGAACGGGTTTTTGTGGTTAATTTTGTAGTTCATATCCTCTAAGTCGTTTGCAGCCGTAATAGTTGCTGTTACCGCGGTTCATCTCCTTTCGATCGTTGTCTCGATGGCCAGTTCTCTTGAGTATGGTTTTGTCCAATCGTCCATTTTTCTGTGGAGGTAGATAGGTCCTTAAAACCACATATTGCAGGTGCTTAACTCTGACGGAGCTAATCCTCTGGATAGTACATCTGCTGGGTTTTTCCTGAGAATGGACGTGTCGCCATTGGGAGCCGATAGAGAGCTCTTGAATTCTTGCAGTTCTGTTAGCGACAAAGGTTTGGAATGATGTTGACTGTGCGATTTGTGAGTCAGTCCACAGATACGTTGGGACATCGATTAAGCTCAAGTCTTCCTTTACTTGTGCTGCTAACTGGGCGCTGAGTAATGTTGAGCAGAACTCCAGCCGTGGTATTGTTTGTGCTTTCAGTGGTGCTACGCGAGATTTTGAGCATAGAATCCGTACGACAATTGGTCCGTCAGGGCGTTTTGATCGAGCGAAAATTGCGGCAGCGTATGCCTTCTCTGAGGCATCAGCAAGTGCATGCAATTGAAGTGATCTCTTAGTGCCTTTTTGAAATATGTGTCTGGCAATGTGGGTATTGTTGAGTTTGTTCAGGCTACTACGGAAAGTGGTCCATTTAGTATGTAGTTCAGTCGGCAATTCGTCATCCCATGACAGCTTTGTCTGCCACAATTCCTGTATGAGAATTTTAGCTGTCGGTGCCAGTACACCCAATGGATCGAATATTCTGGCTATATCCGAGACGATGGTTCTTTTGGTGATTCGATTATGTGTGGTTAGATTAACTTTGACGCAGAATTCATCAGTCTTCGGTACCCAGGTGACTCCAAGCTTTTTGATTGCGTTGTTGGTGTCATTGTTGAAGTCGAGATTGACTTCCTTGTTTTCGTTTGGAGCAGATTGAAGTAATTTTGGATGGTTGGCGCACCATTTCTGCAATTGAAAACCGCCCTTGAGTAGAATGTTCGTGAGATGTTTTTGCGTTTCAATTGCTGTGATTAGACTGTAGGATCCAGTTAAACAGTCATCCACGTAGAAGTTGTTTCGGGGAGCGTCAGCCCCATGTGGATATTGGGAACTGTGCTCATTTCCTAATTGTTGAAGACACTTGATTGCCGAGTATGGTGCTGACCGAGTTCCGTATGTCACCGTGTTTAGTTGGAAATATTGAAGGTTTTCGGTGGGATCTTTCCTCCAAACGATTAGCTGGTACTTTCGATCGTCCGCATGAACCAAAATTTTTCTGTACATTTTTTCTACGTCAGTAAAATCGTAAAGAGTTCGCTTTGAATAAGGTCGTTGACAGCTAAACCTGTTGACGTCTTCGCTGAGGCATGAAACACGACTCTTAACTTCGATGCAATAATGCGGGATGCAATAATATTGTGATGTTATGCTGTCGAGATTTGTTTTTGTCATATGCCCCAATGATTCCTATTCATCCATGAATGCGGTATACTGAACCCTCAATTCCTTATCTGCTGCCAGGCATCTTCCGATTTTCTTTGAGTCGCCTAGAGCGGATGTATGTTCTGCGAATGGAATCCTGACTATGTATCAACCTTGATGGTTTCGAGTGGAGTTCAGTGCGAAATGAGTTGCACATAGTTTTTCTGTGGCTGACATTGTTGGTTTTGTCTTCCATTTCTTCAAGGTTCCAAAATTTTTAAATTGACTCATCTAACAGCTTATCCTCATTTGTCAGTACCCCGCATGTTGCGGTGGTGGAATCTTGAGTGCCGATTTTTCCAGCTGCCACCCAACCAAGCACTGTGTTTTGTAGGATTGTGAGATTTTCTCCTAACCTTATTTGCCCGGTTAGGAGTAGCTGATGGTGAAATTCAGTGCCAAGCACTCGCCCGTCGATTTTGCCAGGGCGTGTGAAGTGAGGATCGGCTAGTAACACTTCTTTCGGTATTCTCCATGATGAGTTGTTCAGAGATTGTGCCGGTTGCATTGGGACAATATCTGGCAATACAAATGCCTCTAACCTTGTAGAAAAACTGCTTGTTCGTGAGTGGAGTTGGATGTTCACGCTCTGGTTTGCCGTTTTTCTGCTGTGTCCAATGCCTTCAATGCGGAGCGTTGCGATGCTTGGAGTAATTGCTAGCCGCTTGATCAGCCACAACATGGCCTTGGGATGCCGACAATGTATTGGCTGCTGCTGATGTAACTGATAAATTGGTCGCTTTGGGTTCTATCGTCTGTTTTGTTGATGGGAGGTTCGTTCCCAAGTGCAGCAGTGAATTGCGTTTTCTGTTACATTTCGAACAGCCACGTGCGGTGCATATTTTTGACGTATGGTCACCCTTAAGGCACTTAACGCATTGTTGTTGCCTTTGAGCCCAGGTTAGTCTAGCTACTGCTGATAATTGTAGAAATGATTTACATTAATACAGCGGATGGTTTGTGCCTTGACAAAAGTTGCATTTCATAGTCGCAGTTGCAACTCTTGACACTGCCCTTGATGAATGCGGTCTTTCTCGAGCCCCGAGAGTTTCCAGAGATTGGAAACGATGCTCGAGGAAGTGCAGAAACTCTTCCAACATTTGAATCTCCTTTGGATTCTTTATTGACTGCTCGTACAGCAAGTGACTCTGACGGTCTAACTTCTTCACCAGGATATGCAGAGAACATTGGGTCCCACGAGTATGTGTCGACTCCTATATTGTTGATGGCCAAGATGCTTTCTCTTACAACATCAAGGAGGTTTTTTATTGCTCCTGAGGATGTGTGTTCTGGTGATAGGCTTGAATGCCCTATGATTTGTTGGAGTAGTGTGGAGGCCAGCACTCGTTTATTGTGGTACCGGTCTTGAAGAAGGGTCCACGCTGTCTCATAATCCTCCTGGGTTAATGGTAGATGCCTGATTAACCTTTCAGTTTCTCCAGTGACATTCGACTTCAAGTACTACATTTTTCGTGTTGGGGCAATTGAAGTCTTGTGCACCGTTTCGAAGAACATATCAAAGAATTGGTGCCATTTGAGGTAGTTGCCGTCAAATTTTGGTATGGAAATTTTGGGCATACGACATACAAGCGATTCAGGTTGCAGTGTGGAAGTCGGAGCCCTTGCTTTGGTGGACAAAACAATCAACTGCTGATGAACCTTATCTTCGATGTCCAGGTTTGCTGAATGGTCATACCCTGCGTCTTCTGGTGTTGATATTTCCTCAAAAATCTGGTAATTTATGGTCTCGATCTCGTCCGATAGTTTGTTGATGCCTTTAATGTTACCCTCGTAGTACTCCTGTGGTTGTTTGGTTATGATGTTCGACAATCCAGAGAGTAGCCGGCCAAGTGACATTAATAACGCTTGTTGTTTGCGCATGATGTCGCTTATGTTGGTTGTGCCACCATTCGCTTGCCTCTCTGTAGGCGTTGGAATCCTTGCGGCAGGACCGGGTTCTATTTCCTTTGAATGAGTTATGGTCTGCTGACGTAGTAGGTGCTGGTTCTTGCCATCAATGCGATTTCAAACTCTTCTCGGTATTGAGTGACAAGTTTTGATATTTCATGGTAGTAGTTCCTAACTTTGATTCCTAGACAGGCACTTTAACCTGGATATGAGGTAGGAAATTGAAATAGTTGTTTCAAGCACTTGAACTTGAACAACTTGCTGGGATGAAATAAACTTCACTTGTTGTAAGCTTGGTTATAATTCACGATTTTATTTGCCAGTTATGGCCTTAAATACAACTCTAACTACAATTAATTACAATAGCAAAAACTTAAGTGGAACGGTAAAATGAATACAACAAAATATTATGGGTAACGAACTGGCGTTGACTCAAGGCCAATGCAATGTTAGATTTGTACATGATTATTTCTGCTGACTCGCCATCATACGGGTGTTTCACCTACTACTACCAAAGGTAATTGACTTGGCGCGTGCTGTTATGTAGCTAAGAAGACTAAGAAAGGTGAGATTAGTGATTTAATAGTATACTCGTACATCATATTACAAGAAGAGTATACATCATATTACTACAGTTAAAAATTAGATACGCCTCCTGGGAAACCGAACACCGAAAAAAGTCGGAAATGCGCCACATAGAATACTTCATGGCTGATGTGTAAATTGCAAAAGTATGAACAAATCTTAAAATCTTGTTCTTTGAAAAAATTCAGAGAAATTGTAACTCGTTTTATGGGCTTTTCCAGTAAATTTGATTAAAATTCCCACTTTTAGTTATTTTTTAAGGTTAGCTAAAAATGAGCAGACTACGCCTACTTTTTGCAAATAATTTTAAAATAATGGAACAAAATTGCATCCTGTAAAAATGTACCCTATCGAGAGCCTGCACCTTGGCGATATGGCTTGAGTGCACTAATAAAGAGTTTAATGCCATGCCGACGGAGTGAACTATTGTCCACTCTGGTAAGAGCCTCCCATGCCGGACTGGTCAGGGTCTGATGTGCCAGACCAAGCCAGGTAGAGAAAGCACTTTAAGCTAAGCACTTTAAGCATGGCTGGTAGTGTGAAAACAACTATTCGGTAACGGTTCCCTCCGACAATATTGACAAGAGTAAAAGGTAGGGCAAAGCGCACGTACTGTACGAACTTACTTTCGCTGGGGTATCCTCAGCGGTGTCCAAAGTTCGTAACAGAAATTTATTTGAATGCAATATGAATTTTAATTTAATATACTCGTATGTATTTTGATAAAAAAATATATTTTACTTAAACAGTTAACATGGAGTCTCCTATAATATTTAAATATACTAGAATGGTTAGTGTTGAAGTCAGCTCCTTGGTACATAAACCAAGAACTTGTTGAAATGTTATAGGTCACTTGAAACCGTATAACTGTAATAGAGAACACTTAGGCAGTTAAGCTCAAATGTTGAAGATAGCTCCTTGGTACATAAACCAAGAACTTGTTGAAATGTTATAGGTCACTTGAAACCGTATAACTTTAATTGAGAACACTTAGGCAGTTAAGGTGATTCTGATTCTTTACTGGAATTGTGCAATTACTTATATCAATTTTATGCAGATTGGTTAAAATAGAATTAACAATAAAATGACGGACAAAACTGCACCGTTGTCAATAATCAAACACGAGCCAACATCATTATATCATTCCCATACATAATTTAGCGCACATTGCAACCAAGTGAAATATGATCGCCTAAGTCAATGCACTGGGCAGCTACTTTGAACGGAAATGAGTTCAACAAGCAAGTGTTGGCCTTGATAATATGAAATTTTAGTTTTGCGGGTGCTGATTTTTGTCAATGATGCATTTTCGCTGTACTGATAGAAAATAAACATAAAGTGCAATTGTTGATCTGTTCAGTGTGACTGAACATTCTGCCGGGCGTTGAGTATTTGCTCAATTTTGGATTATACTCGTATGTGAACAGTGAAAGATGATTCATTTGTTTGCTGTCGCTAACGTGGTTGACGTGTGGGGATAGTCGGAGCACTGCGCCTACATTTTAATTTCAGTATTATGATGAGAAGAAACGTGGAAATGATGAGTGCGCAGTAGCTTACCGCATGATGATGCTGGCTGTTGGACTGTATTAAATTTGGTAGATTGGTGAATTCTTCACTTGCCAGTTGGTTTTGGAGTATGGTGAGTTGTTCCAATTTGGTGTCAAATTTGGTGTATGTTGTATTGAAAATCCGTTTTATTTCCCCCGATGTATTGATGTTTTGGATGACCGTGAATCTGGCGTATGATGTATGTATGGTGCTAGACGAGGTATGGAAGCCTTGAATGGTGACTAGGTTTCCCTTAATTACACAGTTAGGCTTTATTATTAATATGCCGGATCCTGATAGTATTAATTGCATCAGATTTGTGCCACAGACTGCTGATATTTCATAGTCTGACGTAGTTGAAAATATCCATTGATTTCTCTGATGCATTTGTATCCATGCCAGGGTTCCTTGAAGTTGTGTCAGTCTGCATTGCGTAGTATTATTGTCGTTGAACATGTGAATTTCGCAGGAATGCATGGATGATTCCTTTCCAAATATGGGTTTCTTGTTATCGGAGATGTAGGTGTCTTCCTTAGATTTAAAGCATGCTCTCAGATCGGTTGCACTCAGTGGAATGTACTCATCTCGATGAGCATTTACTGCTAAGAATTGTGCATCGGTTGCAATAGTGATCATGGTTTTGTTTTTGACCATAGGAATTGGGATGAGATTAAAAAGATCAAAGGATTGTTGATCGATTAATGGCAGCTTAATTTCCAAGATGACCTCATTCTTGGTTATTGCTCCCTCCGCTTTCATTATTTTGTAGAACTTCACCAAATTATCTTGTTCTATTGGCAGAAGTCGTGATGGAGGAAGATAGCCCTTAATAATGTTGATTTCATTCTTCAGTTGTTGAGGCGTGATTAGTAACGGACTGATTTTTCCATGGTGGGTGTCAGTGAGTACACATATTACTTCTGCCTGTACCCGCTGTAAATTGATTGCCATCAGTGTTAATTGGTTTGAAAGTGGTGCAAAGAGTTGGGAGAATTTGATTTGTTCTCCTTCAATTTCCATTTGTTTCATCATAGAGTTCATCTTCTGCTGCAGATCTACGATATTTGATTTTGTTGTAAGCGCATTGTGTTTGTTGACATTTATGGTGGAATCAATGATAGAGGTTTGGTTTTTAAGAAGCCTTATAGTGTGAGCTTCGTCTGTTTTAACGTTGTTGATTATTTCCGACATCTGTTCCGCATAGTCAGAGTCCAGAACACCGAACAAGGTACGAGCGACATTTCCAACGATATTGAGGGCTGCTCTCCTTTGACGACTAGTCGAGAGCAGAGCCCTGTCCTGAGTAAGCTCCTTTGTTGTGTCGTCAAAATTCTTAATCAGGACGTCGCAGGCACTATCTTGTTGTAGTCCTGAGCACAGACGTTGAAGGGTCGCTACTCCAGACGAGAATATTTTCATTTCTTCCCAGAATGGATTCAAATCGTAGTAGACCACCAATTTCCATTCTGCTGTGACAATCCTTGTTATGCCAATTCCTTCAAAGTATAATCCAGGATTTGTACCAAAATTTTGAACCTGAATAGTATTGCCCAGTACTGCAGGAAGTAACAGTAGGGATAGAAGGAATGTTACGAGAATGGTATTGTTAGTTGGATTCCGTCGCTTTCTGGGTATGTCATTTAAATTATCCTCAGAAGTTAATGATAACTGTTGTAGCTCAGGCTGCGCATTTTGTGATGAATCTCGATTTATGTCTGGGCATTCAGAAACTTTCTCACTAAACAGTGGTGCAAGTCTTTGAATCGGACGTTTCCACACACCTGTTGATGTTTTTACGTCTACCACTCGCACCATTCCGTCGTTTCCCTTGTAGACTCGTTGTATTCTTCCAAGTGGCCATTGTAAGGTGGGCACATTATCTTCCTTGATAATAACCATTTATCCTTTCCGGATATTTTGTGATTGGTCCTTCCACTTATGTTTTTGCTGTAGTTGATTGAGGTATTCACGGGACCAACGATCCCAGAATTCATGCTTGATTTGTGTCACCAATTTAAATCTTGTTGGCATGGAAATCTTGAAACTTGGCGTGCTTCTGTCTATTTGTGCAGTCAATGGTTCTCCAATAAGAAAATGTCCGGTGTTAATGCTGTTAAATCGTTTGGATATGTTGATATTGGAGTTAACGGTCGAGAGTTAAAGATTGCTTCTATTTCGATGACAACGGTTTCCAGCTTTTCATACGTAAGCGAGGCCGTTGAAACGCTCCGAAGCAATAGATGTTTCGCTGATTTGACCGCAGCCTCCCATAAGCCCCCAAAGTGTGGAGCTCTAGGGGGTATAAATTTGAAATTTATTCCACGATCACTGCAAGTTTTAATGATTTTCTCCCGAGAGTCGGTGGTAAAAATGGAGTCGTTTAGCTCTTCTAGTTTATTTTTAGCTCCGACAAAATTGGTTGCATTGTCCGAGTATATGGTATCACATCGACCGCGACGAGACGTAAAACGTTTTAGTGATCCAATGAAGGCTTCGGTAGTTAAATCGTTGACTACCTCTAAATGAACTGCCTTTGTGGCGAAGCAGCAGAAGACTGCGAAGTAAACCTTATGTGGTTTTTTTCCACGGATCTTGAAGTGTACCCACAATAATCGACACCGGCGTTGACGAATGGTCGTGCTTGAGTGACTCTGGTTGAAGACAGGTTTCCCATCATTTGCTTGTATAGCTTCGGCCTGGCTCTGGTGCAGCGAATGCATTTTTGCACAATTTTTCGTGCCATTGTCTTTCCTTTTATGACCCAAAATCGCTGCCTAGATACTGCTAACAGGGTCTGTGGACCACAATGCAAATTACTCTCATGTATCATGGCAAGTAAATTTTTGAAATTGGGTCATTGTGTGGAAGCAGCATTGGGTGTTTAGCATCATATGATAAAGTTGATGCAGCTAATCGCCCACCAACTCGTAGAACGCCATTGTCCTCTATGAAAGGGGAAAAGCTGCTGAGTGGGCTGGCTCTGTCGATTCCATTGTGTTTTCTTAATTGTTTGATTTCATGCTCGAACTCAGAGGCTTGTATGGTTCTTACTATGATCGTAAATGATGCGTCCAACTCCTCAGAAGTTAACGATTTCTGTGATGAACGTTTATCTCGTGACAGTTTTAGATTTTTAATGAATCTTAGAACATATCCAATGGTTCTTTGTAGAACTTTAAATGAGTTACCATGCTTCACGTTGTAAATGATATCTTCTAGTCCTGTGCAGGTGGTTGTGGTTGCCACAATCGGAGCCTTGTGTTTTTGTTCTAAGTCCGTTGGAATGTGGTGTTCCCTTAAAAATGGTTTCGGCCAGTGTGATTCCATTCCATGTAGAAAGATGGGCCCATAGAACCATATATTGCAAGTCATGAGTTTATTTGGCTGAAGCCCTCGAGAGATGACGCCTGCAGGATTGTCCTTGGAGGATACATGGCGCCACTGGTGAGCGCTAGAGAGTTTCTGGACTGTGTTTACTCTGTTAGCTACAAATGTTCGCAAGGATGATGATGACGAATTTATCCAAGATAATACAATTTCCGAGTCTGACCAGAAATAAGAAGTGTTGTTGGCTAAGTGTAAATCCCGTTTTACTATTGATTCTAGCTCGACTCCTAACACTGCTGCACATAATTCTAAGCGATGCAGCGTTTGTTCCTTGAGAGGTGCGACACGTGGTTTGAAACACAAAAGTCTAACAATTATTCTGTTATCTTGAAGCCTCGATCGTAGATAAACTGCAGCGCCATATGCCTTCTCGGAGGCATCTACGAACGTATGAATCTCTGTCGTTATCGGTTTCTGACCGTTGAAAACGTGCCTGGAGATACGTGTGTCGTTTAATTCCTTTAAGTTTCTGCGGAAAGTTGTCCATTTTGTCTGCATTTCTGCTGGTAGATGTTCATCCCAGGATATCTGCAGTTGCCATAGTTGTTGGATAAATATTTTTGCCGTGATGACCACTGGACCTACGAGACCTAATGGATCAAATATTCTTGCTATGTCTGCTATTATAGTGCGTTTTGTTCTTGTTGTATTATCAGGTAACTCCGCCTTTATACAGAATAGATCAGATTTTGGCATCCAGGTTAGTCCTAATGTTTTGGTCGAGGAGTTTTCAAAGTCAAGATTAACTTCCTGATCCTCTGGAGGTATACTATCTAGCAGCTGAGGATGATTGGCGCACCATTTCCGTAGTTTAAATCCTGAACCGTGGAGTAGTGTTCTCAATTGTTTCTGCATTTCGATAGCCGTGGATAGGCTGTCTGAGCCACTCACGCCATCATCGACATAGAAATTGTCGCGTAATATTTGTGCGCCTAGTGGGAACCTTCCGATGTTCTTCTCTGCTAACAGTTGTAGGCACTTTGTGGCCAAATATGGTGCTGACGATGTTCCATAAGTTATTGTATTAAGCTGAAAGTACCTTATGGGTTTGTTTTCATTTTCTCTCCACATGATCAACTGTAGCATTCTATCGGCTGGGTCGACTAGGATTTGTCGGTACATCTTTTCGATGTCTGTTGTGAAGACAAATTTTCGTAGTCGGAAGCGCAACAATATTGAGAATAAATCACTTTGAACCGTTGGGCCAGTGTACATTATGTCATTTAGGGCTAGTCCAGACGCAGTTTTGGCTGATGCATCAAACACAACCCTCAGCCTTGTCGTAGTGCTTTCTGGCTTAAGCACGCTGTGATGAGGAATGAAGTAATGCGGGTGTAAAATGTTTTCGGGGTTGATTTCGCTCATGTGTCCTAACTTTTCATATTGCCTCATGAATTCGGCGTATTGTGCCTTTAATGGAGGGTTCCTTTCCATACGTCGTTCTATTGCCAGGAATCTTTTATATGCAAGATTTTTTGACTCTCCCAAGGTGCTTGGAGCTTCGGAAAATGGTAGTCTTACTATGTATCGGCCTTCTGTGTTTTTACGCACGGTTTGTATGAAATGAGTTTCGCATTGACTTTCTGCGATCGTCAGATTATCATTGGCTTCCCTGGCGTCATCAAGCTTCCAAAATTGCATTATCAATTCGTTGGTTGGTACTTCGTCCTCACTGTAAACCGCGCAAGTTGCCGTGCTTGTCGAGTCGCCCTTGCTCTTTCCACCTATGATCCAGCCCAGTGATGTATTTTGTAGCACTGGTAGATCAGTGGATAGTTGGATTTGGCCCGTTGCCATTAAGCTGAAGTAGAACTCAGCACCCAGGAGAACATCGATTTTTCCTGGTTGGTTAAATTCCGGGTCAGCTAATTGTATGTTTTCTGGAATCGACCATGATGAGACGTCTATTTGTTGACCCGTTGAGTAGCAGTCTTCACTCTTTGACCAATGCCTTCAATGCTTAACGCAGCCTTGGTTGGAGCAATAGTCACTTTCTTAATGAGTCGCTGAGTTACTAGGTTGATCTGAGACCCGGAATCCAAGATTGCCCTGAAAACACCACATTGTCCGTTATTTGCTGTGATTTTGACCTTAGCTGTTGCTAATAAAACATGGCCCTGGCAGGCCGGCAAAGTGTTCGCTGCAGCTAATGTTACCGAAGAATTGGTTGCGGTTAACTTAGTTTCTGTACTGGATTGTTGATTTGATCTTGCTATTTGTTGGTTATTTGTTGGCTCTGGATCCTTCGATTCCAAGTGTAAGAATGAATTGTGCTTTTTGTTACACTTGGTGCAGCTCCGAGATTTGCAGTCTCGTAAAGTGTGATCATTTTTAAGACAATTGAAACATAGCCTTAGTTTTTTAGCCCAGTTCAATCGATTTACCGCAGATAATTGCAGGAATCCCTTGCAATAGTACAGGGGGTGGTCCTTGGCCGAGCAATAGCTGCAAGTGGAAGCTGTTGCTACCGATGCTATAGCTCTTGATGCGTTTTGTCTTTCCCTCCCCCCGAGAGCTTCTAAAGATTGAAACCGGTTCTCGAGAAAGTGCAGGAAGTCATCAATAGTTTGTAGCTGCTTAGGACTTTCCAATGATTGCTCATATAATATATGGCTTTGGCGATCTAGTTTTTTGATGAGAAGATGTAGCAGCAATGGATCCCAAGATAACGTAGATACGCCTAGGTTTTCGAGCGCCAGCAGACTTTCGCGTGCAGCATCGTGGAGATTTTTTATAGTTGTCGACGATGCTGTGTCAGATGAGAGACTTGGATGTCCTAGTATTCGCCGAATCAAGGTGGAAGTTAGCACTCTCTTGTTGTTGTACCTCTCCTGGAGCAACTTCCATGCTGTTTCATAATTGTATTGAGTCAATGTGAGATGCCTGATTACCCGCTCAGCTTTTCCTGCCAAATTGGCCTTCAAGTACCACATTTTTTTAACTGGTGAAATTGGCGATTTATGAACCATTTCTGTAAATATGTCGTAGAATTGGTTCCATTTTAAGTAATCACCATCAAATTTGGGTATGGTGATTTGTGGTAACCGGAAGGCTTGTTGCTCAACTACTTCTGGAAGTTCCCTTTTTCCTGATTTTGTGGAAAGCTCTATTAGCCGGCAATCCACCTGGTGTTCCATCTCGAGATAGGCATTGAAATCGTAGCCCTCCTCCTCCGGTGCTGGGGACTCTTCTCATACTTTGAAGTTTGTGGTTTCAATTTCGTTCCACAATCTTTTAAGTCCCGCAATGTTTTCTTCAAAGAATTGGCGTGATTGGTCCTCAGCGATTGTTGAGATTCCAGAAAAAGTCGTTGTAGTGACATCATTAATGCGTGCTGTTTACGCAAAGTGCTTGCAATGGTGCCTTCTATCTTGGATGAAACGCCTGAAGACTTTCTTGATTGGTATTTGACTGGTCCTGCTCCAAGTGCTTCGTGTTGTTTAGTGTTGCTGATCCCAGGTTGCTGTGCTGAGTCCCCTGGTGTCTTAGCATGACCTACGTATGGTGTTGTAGTCAGTGCTTCGAGTTTTTGTATTTCGTCATTGAAGAGCTGCACATGGGCAGTGACTATTTTGTTGATTTGTTCGTAATAGGCCGATGCGAAGTATTCATGATTCAAGGGCTGATCAGTTAATGTCCTCAGCTTGCTATCTCTTCCTTCAAAGTTGTCCCATGCAGTGTTCAGGCGCCACAAATGATCCTTGAAATATGTAGCGGTTGTCTTCCTGTCAGCTGGGTCCTTTCTGAAATTCTTAATGATTCCTTGAATTTCCTCCCCAGTTTCTTTCTGGAGTGCCACTAGCTCGCCAAAGGTAGCCATGATGTCAGATGATTGACGTTGTTCAATTGAATTGTCGGGGTCACCAAATGTTGAAGTCAGCTCCTTGGTACATAAACCAAGAACTTGTTGAAATGTTATAGGTCACTTGAAACCGTATAACTGTAATAGAGAACACTTAGCTCAAATGTTGAAGATAGCTCCTTGGTACATAAACCAAGAACTTGTTGAAATGTTCTAGGTCACTTGAAACCGTATAACTTTAATTGAGAACACTTAGGCAGTTAAGGTGATTCTGATTCTTTATTGGAATTGTACAATTATTTATATCAATTTTATGCAGATTGGTTAAAATATAATTAACAATAAGTGACGGACAAAACTGCACCGTTGTCAATAATCAAACACGAGCCAACATCATTATATCATTCCCATACATAATTTAGCGCACATTGCAACCAAGTGAAATATGATCGCCTAAGTCAATGCACTGAGCAGCTACTTTGAAGGGAAATGAGTTCAACAAGCAAGTGTTGGCCTTGATAATATGAAATTTTGGTTTTGCGTGTGCTGGTTTTTGTCAATGGTGCATTTTCGCTGTACTGATAAAAAAATAAACATAAAGTGCAATTGTTGATCTGTTCAGTGTGACTGAACAGTTAGCTTATATAGTACCTAGCCGAGTGTCCCAATGTCCCAGTGGAGTCGGTAAAAACCCTAAACGACTGGCTCTATCTGCGTTATGAAAAGTCTCAGTGGAGTCGGTAAAAACTGTAAACTACTGGCTCTGTCTGCGTTAGTAAAGTGTCCTGTCTTGGTTCTCTAATGTCCCAGTGGAGTCGGTAAAAACCCTAAACAACTGGCTCTGTCTGCGTTAGTAAAGTGTCAGTGGAGTCGGAAAAACCCTTAAACCCATCTTGGTGTTCTAATATCCCATTGGAGTCGTTAAATACCCTAAACCACTGGCTCAGTCTGCGTTAATAAAGTCTTAGTGGAGTCGGTAAAAACCCTAAACCACTGATTCTGTCTTTGAAAATGTTTAAGTTTCCCTAAGTGTTTGTTGGTTCCACAACAGCTGGCTCTTGGAAGTTACGCGAATGCGTCTGTGTTTAGTCAGTATACTTAGCTGGTGATTCGTTGCGAGTTTCGATGCCAAGACAAGCTTGGAGTGATGTACTTTCGCCGAATGATCCTGGATAAAAGAGAACTCACTGCCTGGGGAATTCTGCTTATAAAGCAAGAGCTGCCACCGGGATCAGAACATCGTGTTGTTGTGGGTACACCGTTTTATGGTCAAATCTACGTTGGCCCGCTCTGTCTGCGCTTGTTGTTGTTCTTGTGGTCTAATTGTGCATCGGCCACCTTCAAGTGCTGCTGGGTCATCACTTTGCTGGAGTACTTCCAATTGTACAGAAGTGTTGTTGCCTGCAGTCAGCGCTGCCCGAAACAATTATTGGTGGCTATAAAGTTGCTGTTGCAGTCGCCTTGCAATTGTTGTTATAGCGCAAGCAAATATTTCAATTTACTCTGGCGTTAAACATTATTTTCTGTTGTCTTCTTTGTGTCATGTACTTGCGGCCGGTTGACCTGTACATCTCTCTGTTGTGGCTGCTTTGTGTGTTCTTTTCTGTCGTTGTTTGTTGTTGTTGATTTTGATGCTCGTATCGTCTATTCGTAAGCTCGTTGTTAGTGGAGTAGATCGGCTGCCTTACCTTCAGTATTTGCCGAGTATTGTATATAGTAATTGTAATTATGTAATTACCTCTGGTAGGTGTGAAGTTTTGTTGTAATTCCGGAGCCGTTGTATTTTGGTTTCTTCTGTGCGTACGTTTTCCTCTCGCTGCATTTGATTTCGATATTGCAACTAATTGGCTTAGCTAATGAATGCCATCTGTATAACAGTTTATTTGTGTAGGTTTTCTGGAGTCCCGACGTTGTTTGTGTGTATTGTTGCAATTAACATGGTGGCGATTACCTTTTTTATTGATTGTTAAACTGTGGGATGTTAGGGATGATCGTGCACTTGTATAGTTGTTGGTGGGTCTCTGTGCATGTAGCCGTTTGCTTTTCCGTTGTAGGTGGAGCCGGCCTATGGGGATGTTGACACTGTAATTAATGTGGGAGCGTAAATAAAAATTTATTTACGTTCTCACAGTACGTGATTTTTCTTTGTCTCATTTATTATTTATTGTATCTTTAATATAAATTGGACTAACAATAAGTAATCAAATCTTAACTCTATAACTGTTTATTATTAAAAACAGCCAATGCTAGACAAAAAAAATTAGTTTCTGCGATTGCTTCTGTGGATGTCTTTCACGTCTCACCTAATCGGCTGATAGCAAGGGTGTCCCTCCTTCTCAGCCGAGTGTGAGCTCTATAATTTAGAAATTGCGGGCCAGTAGATTTGGGTGGAACTAAAGCTGCATTATATACGTTGTTACATGTTTTGAAAACACAGTTTCTACCATCGTGACGTTTAGATCTGTGTACGAATTTTCACTGATTAGTAACCTCAGTGAAAATCAAAGCCCCCAGGACATGCTCTCATTACTGGAAAAATGACCAAGGAGTTTCCCCAAATGGCCATCATCTTACTTACTTCACTATTTAATGGCTTGTTGCGCTTAGGATACTTTCCTAATGCCTGGAAAGTTTCAGTAATCGCAATGATCCCGAAACCAGGAAAAGACCTCTCCCAATCGTCATCATATAGACCGATTAGCCTCCTGCTTATCTTATCAAAACTCTTAGAAAGGATTTTTCTTGCAAAACTAATGGCCGCATATAAACGAAAAACGCACTATTCCCACTCACCAATTTGGCTTCCGCGAACACCATAGTACAATACAGCAGTTTCATCGAATAGTGAACGAGATAAAAACGCATTCGACAAAAAGTAATATTGTTCAGCCGCCTTTTTAGATGTGGCGCAGGCGTTTGACAAGGTCTGGCATGAGGGGCTTATTTACAAAATCAAAAAATTGTTGCCCACAAAAGTACACGACATATTGGAATCGTATCAGAGGGGGAGAAAGTTCAAGGTAAGGTACAATAAATGCATACTCTAAATGCTATGACATCAAAGCTGGCGTACCACAAGGAAGCGTGCTAGGTCCGGTGTTGTATCTACTATATATCTCAGATCTGCCTACCTATAAAAACTTAACAACAGCAACTTTCGCCGATGATACGGCTATCCTTAGCATTAATCCAAATTCCAAAATCGCATCCCGTGACTTAGATGATCATCTGGTCCTAGTAACAAATTGGTTGGCGGACTGGCGAATTAACGTTAATGAATCGAAAAGTACGCATATTACCTTTACTATAACAAAAGGTACATGTCCAGCCATAAAACTAAATAACGTTCCTATTCCACAAGCAGAGGAGGTGAAGTACCTATGAATTCATCTTGACTCACGTTTGACCTGGAAGCGCCACATCGAAACCAAAAAGGAACAAATGACTTTGAAAGCAAATAGCCTACACTGGCTCATGCAGGTTGAGCCTAGAATACAAAACACTCCTGTGCAACGCCATTATAAAAGCAATTTGGACTTACTGTGGCCAGTTGTGTGGCGGCGCAAACAATTCTAATATAGAATTGATACAAAGAGCACAGTCCAAAATTCTAAGAACCATTACTGGCGCACGATCTGAACATTCCGCTCGTAAAAAAGGAAATCTTCGATGCCAACTTAAAATATGCACAAAAAATCAAAGAGCATTCAAATCATCTAGCTAGAATACTAGCATGTAATAGGGTTCCTAATAGTCGCCTAAAACGTACGAAATCACCAGCACAACTAACATCGACACCTTAATCATGTACAAACACTAATATAAAATATATTACAGTAACTAACATATAACATTCTGATTATTAAAAAGCAATGGCAAGGTGTATTATTCTTAATTATTATACCCTTTACCGTTAAAAAAAGGTAACTTTGTGCTTTTGAGAGGGGTTGCAATTTCAAGAAGGAGGCGTGGTAGGTATGAACATATATATGCAGATATGATCAGAATAACTTTGTAAGAAATTTTTATTTTGTCACTTTTTTCACCTTTTTTAAAATGGCTATAACTTCGGTCCAATTGACGGAATCGTGATATTATATTGCAGTTATGGAGATGTGGGTCCTACTAAACACTGTGCAAAAAGTGGGCGGTATAAATTTACTGCCACGTCCACTATTAACAAATATTAACACCTTAAGATCTGGTAGAGATTTACTGACGAATTTTTATGGGAACATGTGGACATTATAAAGCTATCGGCCACAAATGGGGCTGATCAGAGAAAATACACGCCCACTTTTGATATAGGGAACTTTCGGCTCTAAAATTCAAATTAGCCTACCTATGCTCGTATTGATGCCAGCGGAATAAAAATTGGCAGAAACATACATGCGGTCCATAATAGTGTGTGTGCAGAATATTGAAAACATAATACAATTGCCACGCCCACAATTAAAGATTTATCAATGAAATTTTACAGAAAGGTTGCGGTTACTAACATTAAACACCACACAAAAAATGGGCGTGTTATTTCTACAGTCACGCCCACTATTAACATATTATTATAACTTGCGACCTATACAATATTTTTGGACGACATTTTATATTAGTACGTATATGGAGCCTACAAAGCCATATACAAGATTCGGGGTCGATCAGAGGAAGGATGCGCCTCCCTCCCTCCACTATTGACATATTAGTATAACTTTCGACCTACACAATATTTTTTGACGAAATTTTATATATGTGGTTATATTGACACTAGAAAGCCACACACAAGAAATGGGGCCGATTTAATCATTTCAAGGTACCCTACCAAAAATTACCGTGAATATGCTCCTAATGATGTTTTATGAAGAACACATCCTCATTGTTGAATTCGCAGGCACAAGAAAAGGTAAAGGGTGTTTCGAAGTCGGTCTAACCCGATTTCAGACTGCTGTACTCGTTCTAGCTACGTTTACATTGTTTCTTCATTGTTTTCTTCTGAATCCAAATTGATGATCTGGAATGCATCCATTCTCATTTAGTATGGGGGTCAGCTTGGCTAATAGGCTAATGGGTCTATGAGATTCTGCTTTTATATGATCTTTTCCGCGCTTAGGTATCATGGTAATCAACGAAACCTTCCATTCAGTAGAATAGTGTTCGAGGCGTCAAGCAGCATTAAAAATTAAAAAAAATTATTTTTCTTACCATACGGGGCAGTTGTAAAAGCATCTTATTACTGATTTTGTAAGTACCTGGGGCTTTCCGCGAGTTTAAGCCAGCAATAGCGGTTTCAATATCCCGAATATTAAATCTCGGAGGAATGGCTGCTTCAGCGACCACTGTTGGCAGCTCAAGTATATCAGCAGATATGTTTGATGTCAGTTCTGCCAAAAAGTTCGCATAAGATTCTGGAGTCATATTTAACAAATCGCAAATTTAGGGTTAAATATAAAGAATTTGTAACGCCAGACTTTGAAATTATGGCTGGAGTACCACAAGGTAGTGTGCTTGGATCTATGCTTTACACTCTGTACACTTCCGATCTGCCAACGGATAAAAACCTCGTTACCTCAACTTTCGCTGATGACACAGCTATCCTGAGCTCTCACCTAAATCCACGGATAGCCTCCCGGGATTTAGAGGAACACCTTAAAAAAATAGAAAGTTGGCTAGCAGATTGGCGCATCAAAGTAAATGAGCAAAAAAGTGTACATGTGACATTTACTCTTAAGCCCAGTTCTTGTCCGGCAGTCTCCTTAAATGGCATTGTAATCCCGCAAGCAACAGAGGTTAAATACTTACGAGTGCATTTTGACCGACAGCTCACCTGGAAAAAACATATAGAAGCCAAGAAAATGCAAATGAAACTCAAGGCAAGTTCCTTGTATTGGCTTACCAACCGAAAATCAAAACTGCGTTTAGAGTATAAAGTACTTATATACAAGGCTGTAATTAAACCGATTTGGACTTATGGTTTTCAGATATGGGGCACTACTAGTGCATCAAACTTGCAAATAATTCAAAGGGCTCAATCGAAAATTCTGAGAACGATCAGCGGCGCTCCATGGTTCGTCAGAAACGAAAATATTCACCGCGACCTTAATATAGCACCCGTTGAAGAAGAACTAGCAGTTTTAAAAACAAAATACCAATTCAAACTTCAGTGTCATCCTAACGAACTAGCAAGGGATCTGCTTCATAGGATGAATACATCTCGACTTAAAAGGCCACTTTTTTAAAAAAATAGAGTTTCTTTATATTAATATTTTTATATTTATTTTTTTTTCTACATAATTTATATAATACTAAAAACTAAAATTGCTCTAAGCACTGGCGCGGAGCATCAATTTATTTATTAGTTGTAAGCTTTGTAAAATTATTGTTGGTTTCGATTGAAAAGATGCAATAAATGAATCCATGTTGAATTAAAAAAAAAAAAAAAAAAAGTTCTTGCAGAAGCTCCGCACAAAGTTCGTATATATCTCAGGTTTTTTAAGTTGTCTGGTTGCTCGCCATAGTGAATAATCTGTTTATGGCATTGCGGCGAGATCTTGGAGAAATTTTTGCAGAGATGCAGAATTTTTATATTATAATAGTTTTCTAAGCTGTTTGATACATTCTTTGAGCCCAAATTTTAACTGCGAGGATGTGTATCGTTGGAATTCTCTTCGAACCCTTCTTTTTTCAGACAAAAGGTTCTACATTTACAGAGTGGATTCTATTGTATCTGACCTGGCGATTGGTAGAAGTAGCATGTTTAACAGCTTGCCTGAGGATTGCATCTAGCTTATTAATAGAGTCATCTATGTCTGCAAACTTTCTTAACTGCATGTTATCCGTGCAGTGGGCACTGAGATATTTCTTATATTTCAACCAGTTAACATATGTAACTGTCGTCGCCAAATCACTGGTTTCTCGGTGGTTGCGAATGGTAACAATAGTGAGAGAATGATCTGAAGATAATTCTAGTGAAGTCTCAACTAGAAATATTTCGCTGGGTACGCCCTTCACCACTCCAAAGTCAATAACATCTGGAGTCTTTTCTCGATCTGATAGCCAGTAGGTTGGCTATCCACATGAAATTACCTTTATCCCCATTTTAGAAATTGTATAAAACATAACACGTCCCTTCGGGGTGATTAGCGGTGAACCTAAGAAAGTATGCTTAGCGTTGTAATCACCAGCTGCCAGAAAACGTGGTCCTAGTGATTTATAAAAAGTACTGTATTGACTATCTGTGATTGAAAATCTGGGAGGAGAATAAATCGAAGAAATCACCAGGTCTTGGTGGAAATTTCCGACGCAAATATTTGTTGCCTGGAGGTAAGTATTGCCTTTATAAGTATTGCCGAGCCGACACCTACTCTACCTCGGGCGTCCTTGGTGTCGTATAAAGTATATCCATTGATTTTGAAAAAACCTGCACCATGCATGTCATGTTGGTTGTAAAATTATTTACTGTCTGAATTAAAGTCTCTATTAAAGCTTGAAGGGGACTAAAATTAATGCGGTGAATTTCGTTGGTAGCTGTGGTTTGCATTATAATCTGGTGTAATGGTTTGCATTATAGTCTGGCTGGACTTTAAAACATTAGCGTATGAAAAATGACTGGTAAATGGTTAGGCTGACTGTGGGAAATTGGAGTTAAACAAATTCATGGGCTGAGTGGATGTGGGATTCGATTTTTTTGTCACAGATAGATTAACGTCCGCTCAATTGCTACATTTTTTATTTTTGAGTTTGTCACGTATGTGATGCCGAAGACAAAATGAAATATGTATATGGCAGTGGTCGGGGAGTTCGAGACGACCGGGCCACTGAAGCAACAACAGCCATTACTACAACCGGCAAGAAGTGATCGATCCCGCCGCAAAGCGAGGGCCGTATGCCTCTAAACGGGAGGAGGGACTCAGACAAGTGCTGCGGCAGCCGCGAGGATGGCGTACAGTGAGGGGGCTAGGGACCTCCGCCAAGTTCCCTTGTGGATGCTAGTAGCAACAGTGGAAGACGGGTGCTGGCCAAGTGGGGCTCCATAGACGGACGATTGTCTGAGATGGTTGTCAAGCACCTCTTGGAGAACCAGGGTCGGCCCCCGGCCTTCAACTGCGATGAGGTGTGCCGAGGTTGCAGGGTGATCAGGTATGCGGATGGGTTCTCGAAGGAGTTTCTGGAGAGGTGCGTTGCTGAGATCAGCAATACATGGGACAGTTTCACGTTTGAACTTCCTCGGAGATTCCGAGAAAACCTAGGGCGAGCATCTGGTTACCAAAAATATAGCTGGAGAGCACAATGTTCATCCAGTGTCTACGACTGCAAAATCCTGGGGTTCCACTGGATGGCTGGTCAATTCTAAAAGTAGAGGAAATCCAGAAAAATAGTCAACCTGTATTGCTGTTGATCAGTGAGGAGTCCCTAGGGGTACTCGAGAATCAGCAACATAGGTTGGGGGTTGGCATCAGAGAGAATTAAACATCTTTCCCGCCTCTGTTGCTCCGGACGACAACCTGGAGAAGGTGGCGGAGGCAAATAAGTTGCTGGGAGTCCTCAAGCTATCTGCGATGGCTGTAGTAGGGGAATCAGCACCAAGCTTCCTTAGGCGGCAAGAATGATGCGAAGAGTAGCTCAGATTAACCTCCAGCACGGGTATCGACATCTACGTGATCCAAGAAGTCTCAAGTTAGGGGTCTGAGGGAAGGAATCTATAACTTGTTCTGTCCCCATGGGGAAGGTATGCCGAGGGCATATATTTTAGCCAAAAATACGATAGATTTTTTCTTGTTACCTAATTACAGCTCGTTAGATCTTATTTCCAGACTGCACTGATGATTCAGAGCAGAGTAGCACGTACACGTGTCGAAAACATGTACCAGCTGCATTGCTGGGGAAGATTCTGTCTTTGGACAAGGTAGTCTGGGCAATCAACAGTTTTTCACCTAAGAAATCCCCGGGTCCGGACGGCATCATGCCTATAATAATGCAAAAGACGCAGGGATCTATAATATCTGAGTCTCAGGAAATTTTCACCGCCTGTATTTCTCTAAATTATCTACAAAATGGGTTGAGGAAATCCCGAAGTTTTCATTCCGAAGTTAGGAAAAACGGGGCATGAACTGGCCAAAGATTTCAGACCGATTAGTCTTACTTCCTTCTTTCTGAAAGTCCTTGGTAGAGTCGTCGATCGAGATCTCTTTGAGAAGCATCCACTTTCTATGGCGCAGCAGGCATATTGCAGGGGTGCGAAAGGTAGAAAGATCCCTCCATTTTATACAATTTTCTCTGGCTGCTTTCGTAGACATCGAAGGGGCTTTTAATAACGTAAGGGCTGAAGCTTCTAATTTGGCTCTTAGCAGGGCAGGGGTGGTAGGACCGATTTGTAATTGGATCTCATCCTTGCTACCAAACATACAAATCATAGCTGAATTAGGTAGTGCTAGGGTTACGAAAAATGTGTGTCAGGGCGGAGTGCTTTCACCTCTGTTGTGGCTAGTAACTATCGATGAAACTTTCGCTAAACTTGACTCTGAATGAGACATAGTGGTTGGGTATGCTGACGACGTAGCGGTCCTGGTCTCTGGACCCTAGATGGGCGAGTAGGTGTGGCCTGAGGCTTAATTCTGATAAAACGGAACTGTTGCTCTTCAAAAAAATATAAACCTCCATCCTTCAAACTGCCGAGGGTTAACGGTCAGCGGCTTTCACTATCATCCAGGGTAAAATATCTTTGTGTCATATTGGACCTCAAAATTAGTTCGAAAGCGTGCATCGATGAACGAGTACGGAAGTCCTCTGTGGCTTTCTATGCTTGCAAGTCGATGTTTGGCAAAAAATGGAGTCTTAGACCCAGAATTGTACTCTGGATGTACAATATGGTGGTGCGGCCGATCTTGACACACGGCTCCGTGGTTTCGTGGGAAACCCTCAGGAAGGGTTAAAATCTCACGAAACTACAAAGAATCCGCCTATTTTCATCGAAGGTTCCAATATGGAATTTGGGGTGGGTGCAGGAATATTTTCAGAACCTCTCAATTTTCTGCGCCCCTTCAAATTGCCATCGACATCAAGTGTCTTTCAAGCAGAATCTTTGCAACTCGGCAGGCATGCAGGGCACAAGCTGACCAAAAGCATATCCATTTACTCCGACAACCAGGCAGCAATAAGGGCGGTAGCGTCACCTTTCACCAGCTCTAAGTTGCTCGGCCTCTGCAAAGAGGAATTGAAATTATTATCAGGAAATAGTATAAAGTCCCTTGTCTACGTTCCGACACACAGGAATATTAAGGGCAACGAGAGGGCTGATGAGCCCAAGTATTTCCCTTTATGGACGTGGGCGTCCCCCTAACTGTTGTTCAGGCAAAAAATTATAATCACTTCCTCCGCAAGACTCGCGAGCGGTGAAAAAATACTGCGACATGTGCCATTTCTAGAATGCTGTGGCCTGATTACAGTGCAAACAGAACTAACCCATTCTCAATAAACCAAGTCATAAAATGAGTTTCCTTGTAGCGGTCTGCACAGGTCATTGTACTATTGGCACACTCGCTGAAAAAATGGGCATTCCTTTTAATGCTCAGTGCAGGAGCTGTAAAGACCCACAGGAGAAAGTAACAGTCGCACACTTTCTTTGTGATTGCCCAGCCCACGCTCGATTGAGAAGCAAATATCTCGGAAATCCTTTTCTGGAGAGTCTAGGGCTCTCTAGTTTAGAACTTTCAGACCTATCCAAATTTGTCAGCAACTCCGGATGGTTGTAAATGTACAAAAGTATACTGCCATTTTCTTTAGGCTCGCGAGGACATGGCAACAAAATGGCACTATCGCTAATTGAGGCGGCACGAGGTCACCAGCCATTTTACCTACCTGCCACTTTTAGTTGTTTCTTAAGGATAACTAAAAATGGGCGGACCACGCCTACTTTTTGCAAATTATTTTAAAATATTGGAACGAGAATTTAAACAAAATTGCATCCTGTAAAATTGTATGGGAGGTGGGCGAGGGGTGTTGCCGTTCTTAGTTTCACTAAAATATAAATACGAGTATGTGCAAAATTTCATTCTGTTATGACCATTCCTTCTTTTTTAATGCTGGTTATATGGAGTCGTTACACTGTATGACGGCTCCTGACGTAATAACATTTGTGGTCCCGGGAGGCTTCCCCGACAAGACAGTGAGGAGGTTTTAGTGGGTTGCAGTCCCACAACTGACTAATTGGCTTAAAGCTTTCCCACTCGATAAAAAAATAACTATTAAGCAGTTGGCTAATTAGTTTGCTAGCTGTGTCGAAAGACTTTTTTAGTTTCTCAATTAGTGGGCATAGGTGACTTGACGGACTTCTGGTGACCGCTTTCACGGTGTTTGTTTCGCTTTGTCTAGTGGCTGGCTGCGGCGACCTTGCTGTTTTGAGTACCTACGGCCCAGCCTTTGAGATTGATGCTGTCTGGAAATGTTTGATGGCCTGTACTGCTCTGTCCATCTCATCGCGTGAATTATGTGTTGAAATAAAGATCAAGCGTTCAATTTCACCGTCATCATTTTAATTAATAAAATAATTTTAAAATACAAGTATTTATATCTTAAAATATGCTTATTGTAAGGAAAGGAATTTGAAGTTTTTAATGAGAATATGAATTGGATGATTTTACAAAGAATTTGGGTTGGGTGATTTTATTGATCATTTCAATTGGATGATTTTAAAAAGAATTTGAGTTGGATCATTTTACAGATATTTGATATTGATGTTGCTGCTGTTGCTGGTGTTGTTAGTTATTGATGTTGGGCCGTTGTGGTTCCCATAACTCCTCCCCCCCTTCGAATAGGGCGATGGCCACATTTAAGTTAGTGGAGCTGAAGCAATATTGCCGAAAGCTGAGATATTATGGGGTGCTATAGAGCATAATACAATTGCCACGCCCACAATTAAAGATTTATCAATGAAATTTTACAGAAAGGTTGCGGTTACTAACATTAAACACCACACAAAAAATGGGCGTGTTATTTCTACAGTCACGCCCACTATTAACATATTATTATAACTTGCGACCTATACAATATTTTTGGACGACATTTTATATTAGTACGTATATGGAGCCTACAAAGCCATATACAAGATTCGGGGTCGATCAGAGGAAGGATGCGCCTCCCTCCCTCCACTATTGACATATTATTATAACTTTCGACCTACACAATATTTTTTGACGAAATTTTATATTTGTGGTTATATTGACACTAGAAAGCCATACACAAGAAATGGGGCCGATCTAATCATTTCAAGGTACCCTACCAAAAATTACCGTGAATATGCTCCTAATGATGTTTTATGAAGAAAACATCCTCATTGTTGAATTCGCAGGCACAAGAAAAGGTAAAGGGTGTTTCGAAGTCGGTCTAACCCGATTTCAGACTGCTGTACTCGTTCTAGCTACGTTTACATTGTTTCTTCATTGTTTTCTTCTGAATCCAAATTGATGATCTGGAATGCATCCATTCTCATTTAGTATGGGGGTCAGCTTGGCTAATAGGCTAATGGGTCTATGAGATTCTGCTTTTATATGATCTTTTCCGCGCTTAGGTATCATGGTAATCAACGAAACCTTCCATTCAGTAGAATAGTGTTCGAGGCGTCAAGCAGCATTAAAAATTAAAAAAATTATTTTTCTTACCATACGGGGCAGTTGTAAAAGCATCTTATTACTGATTTTGTAAGTACCTGGGGCTTTCCGCGAGTTTAAGCCAGCAATAGCGGTTTCAATATCCCGAATATTAAATCTCGGAGGAATGGCTGCTTCAGCGACCACTGTTGGCAGCTCAAGTATATCAGCAGATATGTTTGATGTCAGTTCTGCCAAAAAGTTCGCATAAGATTCTGGAGTCATATTTAACAAATCGCAAATTTAGGGTTAAATATAAAGAATTTGTAACGCCAGACTTTGAAATTATGGCTGGAGTACCACAAGGTAGTGTGCTTGGATCTATGCTTTACACTCTGTACACTTCCGATCTGCCAACGGATAAAAACCTCGTTACCTCAACTTTCGCTGATGACACAGCTATCCTGAGCTCTCACCTAAATCCACGGATAGCCTCCCGGGATTTAGAGGAACACCTTAAAAAAATAGAAAGTTGGCTAGCAGATTGGCGCATCAAAGTAAATGAGCAAAAAAGTGTACATGTGACATTTACTCTTAAGCCCAGTTCTTGTCCGGCAGTCTCCTTAAATGGCATTGTAATCCCGCAAGCAACAGAGGTTAAATACTTACGAGTGCATTTTGACCGACAGCTCACCTGGAAAAAACATATAGAAGCCAAGAAAATGCAAATGAAACTCAAGGCAAGTTCCTTGTATTGGCTTACCAACCGAAAATCAAAACTGCGTTTAGAGTATAAAGTACTTATATACAAGGCTGTAATTAAACCGATTTGGACTTATGGTTTTCAGATATGGGGCACTACTAGTGCATCAAACTTGCAAATAATTCAAAGGGCTCAATCGAAAATTCTGAGAACGATCAGCGGCGCTCCATGGTTCGTCAGAAACGAAAATATTCACCGCGACCTTAATATAGCACCCGTTGAAGAAGAACTAGCAGTTTTAAAAACAAAATACCAATTCAAACTTCAGTGTCATCCTAACGAACTAGCAAGGGATCTGCTTCATAGGATGAATACATCTCGACTTAAAAGGCCACTTTTTTAAAAAAATAGAGTTTCTTTATATTAATATTTTTATATTTATTTTTTTTTCTACATAATTTATATAATACTAAAAACTAAAATTGCTCTAAGCACTGGCGCGGAGCATCAATTTATTTATTAGTTGTAAGCTTTGTAAAATTATTGTTGGTTTCGATTGAAAAGATGCAATAAATGAATCCATGTTGAATTAAAAAAAAAAAAAAAAAAAGTTCTTGCAGAAGCTCCGCACAAAGTTCGTATATATCTCAGGTTTTTTAAGTTGTCTGGTTGCTCGCCATAGTGAATAATCTGTTTATGGCATTGCGGCGAGATCTTGGAGAAATTTTTGCAGAGATGCAGAATTTTTATATTATAATAGTTTTCTAAGCTGTTTGATACATTCTTTGAGCCCAAATTTTAACTGCGAGGATGTGTATCGTTGGAATTCTCTTCGAACCCTTCTTTTTTCAGACAAAAGGTTCTACATTTACAGAGTGGATTCTATTGTATCTGACCTGGCGATTGGTAGAAGTAGCATGTTTAACAGCTTGCCTGAGGATTGCATCTAGCTTATTAATAGAGTCATCTATGTCTGCAAACTTTCTTAACTGCATGTTATCCGTGCAGTGGGCACTGAGATATTTCTTATATTTCAACCAGTTAACATATGTAACTGTCGTCGCCAAATCACTGGTTTCTCGGTGGTTGCGAATGGTAACAATAGTGAGAGAATGATCTGAAGATAATTCTAGTGAAGTCTCAACTAGAAATATTTCGCTGGGTACGCCCTTCACCACTCCAAAGTCAATAACATCTGGAGTCTTTTCTCGATCTGATAGCCAGTAGGTTGGCTATCCACATGAAATTACCTTTATCCCCATTTTAGAAATTGTATAAAACATAACACGTCCCTTCGGGGTGATTAGCGGTGAACCTAAGAAAGTATGCTTAGCGTTGTAATCACCAGCTGCCAGAAAACGTGGTCCTAGTGATTTATAAAAAGTACTGTATTGACTATCTGTGATTGAAAATCTGGGAGGAGAATAAATCGAAGAAATCACCAGGTCTTGGTGGAAATTTTCGACGCAAATATTTGTTGCCTGGAGGTAAGTATTGCCTTTATAAGTATTGCCGAGCCGACACCTACTCTACCTCGGGCGTCCTTGGTGTCGTATAAAGTATATCCATTGATTTTGAAAAAACCTGCACCATGCATGTCATGTTGGTTGTAAAATTATTTACTGTCTGAATTAAAGTCTCTATTAAAGCTTGAAGGGGACTAAAATTAATGCGGTGAATTTCGTTGGTAGCTGTGGTTTGCATTATAATCTGGTGTAATGGTTTGCATTATAGTCTGGCTGGACTTTAAAACATTAGCGTATGAAAAATGACTGGTAAATGGTTAGGCTGACTGTGGGAAATTGGAGTTAAACAAATTCATGGGCTGAGTGGATGTGGGATTCGATTTTTTTGTCACAGATAGATTAACGTCCGCTCAATTGCTACATTTTTTATTTTTGAGTTTGTCACGTATGTGATGCCGAAGACAAAATGAAATATGTATATGGCAGTGGTCGGGGAGTTCGAGACGACCGGGCCACTGAAGCAACAACAGCCATTACTACAACCGGCCTGCTCCGCAAAACGAAATCGGTCGCAAGAAGTGATCGATCCCGCCGCAAAGCGAGGGCCGTATGCCTCTAAACGGGAGGAGGGACTCAGACAAGTGCTGCGGCAGCCGCGAGGATGGCGTACAGTGAGGGGGCTAGGGACCTCCGCCAAGTTCCCTTGTGGATGCTAGTAGCAACAGTGGAAGACGGGTGCTGGCCAAGTGGGGCTCCATAGACGGACGATTGTCTGAGATGGTTGTCAAGCACCTCTTGGAGAACCAGGGTCGGCCCCCGGCCTTCAACTGCGATGAGGTGTGCCGAGGTTGCAGGGTGATCAGGTATGCGGATGGGTTCTCGAAGGAGTTTCTGGAGAGGTGCGTTGCTGAGATCAGCAATACATGGGACAGTTTCACGTTTGAACTTCCTCGGAGATTCCGAGAAAACCTAGGGCGAGCATCTGGTTACCAAAAATATAGCTGGAGAGCACAATGTTCATCCAGTGTCTACGACTGCAAAATCCTGGGGTTCCACTGGATGGCTGGTCAATTCTAAAAGTAGAGGAAATCCAGAAAAATAGTCAACCTGTATTGCTGTTGATCAGTGAGGAGTCCCTAGGGGTACTCGAGAATCAGCAACATAGGTTGGGGGTTGGCATCAGAGAGAATTAAACATCTTTCCCGCCTCTGTTGCTCCGGACGACAACCTGGAGAAGGTGGCGGAGGCAAATAAGTTGCTGGGAGTCCTCAAGCTATCTGCGATGGCTGTAGTAGGGGAATCAGCACCAAGCTTCCTTAGGCGGCAAGAATGATGCGAAGAGTAGCTCAGATTAACCTCCAGCACGGGTATCGACATCTACGTGATCCAAGAAGTCTCAAGTTAGGGGTCTGAGGGAAGGAATCTATAACTTGTTCTGTCCCCATGGGGAAGGTATGCCGAGGGCATATATTTTAGCCAAAAATACGATAGATTTTTTCTTGTTACCTAATTACAGCTCGTTAGATCTTATTTCCAGACTGCACTGATGATTCAGAGCAGAGTAGCACGTACACGTGTCGAAAACATGTACCAGCTGCATTGCTGGGAAAGATTTTGTCTTTGGACAAGGTAGTCTGGGCAATCAACAGTTTTTCACCTAAGAAATCCCCGGGTCCGGACGGCATCATGCCTATAATAATGCAAAAGACGCAGGGATCTATAATATCTGAGTCTCAGGAGATTTTCACCGCCTGTATTTCTCTAAATTATCTACAAAATGGGTTGAGGAAATCCCGAAGTTTTCATTCCGAAGTTAGGAAAAACGGGGCATGAACTGGCCAAAGATTTCAGACCGATTAGTCTTACTTCCTTCTTTCTGAAAGTCCTTGGTAGAGTCGTCGATCGAGATCTCTTTGAGAAGCATCCACTTTCTATGGCGCAGCAGGCATATTGCAGGGGGAGGTCTACGGAGACTGCACTAAATGAAGTGGTGCGAATGGTAGAAAGATCCCTCCATTTTATGCAATTTTCTCTGGCTGCTTTCGTAGACATCGAAGGGGCTTTTAATAACGTAAGGGCTGAAGCTTCTAATTTGGCTCTTAGCAGGGCAGGGGTGGTAGGACCGATTTGTAATTGGATCTCATCCTTGCTACCAAACATACAAATCATAGCTGAATTAGGTAGTGCTAGGGTTACGAAAAATGTGTGTCAGGGCGGAGTGCTTTCACCTCTGTTGTGGCTAGTAACTATCGATGAAACTTTCGCTAAACTTGACTCTGAATGAGACATAGTGGTTGGGTATGCTGACGACGTAGCGGTCCTGGTCTCTGGATCCTAGATGGGCGAGTAGGTGTGGCCTGAGGCTTAATTCTGATTAAACGGAACTGTTTCTCTTCAAAAAAAATATAAACCTCCATCCTTCAAACTGCCGAGGGTTAACGGTCAGCGGCTTTCACTATCATCCAGGGTAAAATATCTTTGTGTCATATTGGACCTCAAAATTAGTTCGAAAGCGTGCATCGATGAACGAGTACGGAAGTCCTCTGTGGCTTTCTATGCTTGCAAGTCGATGTTTGGCAAAAAATGGAGTCTTAGACCCAGAATTGTACTCTGGATGTACAATATGGTGGTGCGGCCGATCTTGACACACGGCTCCGTGGTTTCGTGGACCCTCAGGAAGGGTTAAAGTCTCACGAAACTACAAAGAATCCGCCTATTTTCATCGACGGTTCCAATATGGAATTTGGGGTGGGTGCAGGAATATTTTCAGAACCTCTCAATTTTCTGCGCCCCTTCAAATTGCCATCGACATCAAGGGTCTTTCAAGCAGAATCTTTGCAACTCGGCAGGCATGCAGGGCACAAGCTGACCAAAAGCATATCCATTTACTCCGACAACCAGGCAGCAATAAGGGCGGTAGCGTCACCTTTCACCAGCTCTAAGTTGCTCGGCCTCTGCAAAGAGGAATTGAAATTATTATCAGGAAATAGTATAAAGTCCCTTGTCTACGTTCCGACACACAGGAATATTAAGGGCAACGAGAGGGCTGATGAGCCCAAGTATTTCCAAGCAACTCCGGATGGTTGTAAATGTACAAAAGTATACTGCCATTTTCTTTAGGCTCGCGAGGACATGGCAACAAAATGGCACTATCGCTAATTGAGGCGGCACGAGGTCACCAGCCATTTTACCTACCTGCCACTTTTAGTTGTTTCTTAAGGATAACTAAAAATGGGCGGACCACGCCTACTTTTTGCAAATTATTTTAAAATATTGGAACGAGAATTTAAACAAAATTGCATCCTGTAAAATTGTATGGGAGGTGGGCGAGGGGTGTTGCCGTTCTTAGTTTCACTAAAATATAAATACGAGTATGTGCAAAATTTCATTCTGTTATGACCATTCCTTCTTTTTTAATGCTGGTTATATGGAGTCGTTACACTGTATGACGGCTCCTGACGTAATAACATTTGTGGTCCCGGGAGGCTTCCCCGACAAGACAGTGAGGAGGTTTTAGTGGGTTGCAGTCCCACAACTGACTAATTGGCTTAAAGCTTTCCCACTCGATAAAAAAATAACTATTAAGCAGTTGGCTAATTAGTTTGCTAGCTGTGTCGAAAGACTTTTTTAGTTTCTCAATTAGTGGGCATAGGTGACTTGACGGACTTCTGGTGACCGCTTTCACGGTGTTTGTTTCGCTTTGTCTAGTGGCTGGCTGCGGCGACCTTGCTGTTTTGAGTACCTACGGCCCAGCCTTTGAGATTGATGCTGTCTGGAAATGTTTGATGGCCTGTACTGCTCTGTCCATCTCATCGCGTGAATTATGTGTTGAAATAAAGATCAAGCGTTCAATTTCACCGTCATCATTTTAATTAATAAAATAATTTTAAAATACAAGTATTTATATCTTAAAATATGCTTATTGTAAGGAAAGGAATTTGAAGTTTTTAATGAGAATATGAATTGGATGATTTTACAAAGAATTTGGGTTGGGTGATTTTATTGATCATTTCAATTGGATGATTTTAAAAAGAATTTGAGTTGGATCATTTTACAGATATTTGATATTGATGTTGCTGCTGTTGCTGGTGTTGTTAGTTATTGATGTTGGGCCGTTGTGGTTCCCATAACTCCTCCCCCCCCTTCGAATAGGGCGATGGCCACATTGAAGTTAGTGGAGCTGAAGCGATATTGCCGAAAGCTGAGATATTATGGGGTGCTCTTATAGTGGTGTATATCGCTTCTGCGGAACCAATATGAAGATGGATGCGTATGTTGTAGTACGTTTTTGAATTTGTGCTTAGAAGTGTAATCTTCTTTTGAGCTTCGAACCGGTATGCTTGTAGTTTCTGCATGTTGAGGGTTTCTATTGTTGATTTTGGATGAATGTTGCTACCTGGAGATGGTATGATGTGGACTTCATCTCAGTAAGTGTTTGGATTGGATTCTCTGTGGGTAGCCCATGCAATGTTGATAATGTACTAGAGTGGTGCCATCTGTTGGCTGTTGCAAATGACTGCAATTAGAATTTATTAGTAATTTTGTACTATTAATAATAAATAATAATGTTCTGGTTGTGTTATTATTGCAATATTCCCAATGTCGTTGAATTGTCCAATGCAGCCTCATTTTTCTTTCAAATATTTAAGTTTTTATTGTATGTTATACTCGTATATGGTTTTTTATAATGTATTTCGTATAATTTATTGATACAGGTAATATGTGAAATAGGAAATAATCTTCGGAAGATAAAATTATTATTCGGGCATTAAATATTAAGTTAGTGTTATTATGATATGCCTGCAATCCCAATAGCTCCTATAAATGGTTATCTGATTTAATATTCATAGATTGACTTATCAAATATATTAAGAGTGGGAATTCTTTTATTCCACCTTACTTAAGCTGGGTCCTACACCAGACTAGAGATGAGCAAAGTTTCACTGCCGGTGATTTTTTCACTGTTATTTAAAAATTGCTAGTAGCAACTGTTATCGAATATACAAAGTAACAGCGATTTTATCAAAAGAGTGATTTTTAACAGTCCGTTCTTTTTTCACAGTGATTGAAAATCGCTACTTTTAATAAAAGCGTGAAATTACAGCGGCAATTGATTTCACGCTTTGTTAGAAATCACTGTTTCTGTGCAAGAATGATAAAATAGAAGATTGCTCCATGCGCAGGTCCGTTATTCCTCTCTCGACAAAAACACAGCACAGCTGATTGGCTGTGACGTCGAAAGGCGCTTTGAAATATATTTTTATATGAAAAATGCATGTGCAAAAACAATAATTTATGAATTAATTGGCTTTTAATTATTTTTAATAATATATAACTTAACAAATGCACTTGCAAGTAAACGAGTACAAATTATTGGAAAACTCGTTCGATAAAAAGTACTTAAGCAGCGGATTAAGCTGATTTTCATGTACAAAAAAAAGAAAAACTGAATTTGTGTAGTGATTTAATGAATATAAATATATTAATATTATATAAATATACATATATTTAATAAATATACACATATTAGAAATTCATTTCCCATAATTATTTCATTTTATATTCCCATTATCGCACCAAAACAGTAAATAACAACTTTCACAACACAAATTTTACCAACAAATTATTGAATAGAACAAAAATTATAATGCCAAATCAATTGAAATATATTATTTTATATTTATTTATATAAATATAATCAAAAAATGCGGAAAATATTAAAATATTTAATATTAAACACACATTATCACATTTCTCACACAAAAATGTAAATAAAAAAGTACTCTTGTTTACAAAATAAAAAAAATTTTACACAAAAAACTTCCAACTACAATTTTTTAGAAAACTTTCCTTTATAGATAATGTTTTTTAGAACCTACCTTGTTGTGGAAAATTTTTCTCTTTAGAACTTACCTTTTTGTAGCACACAATATATAATATTTTTTAGAACCCACCTTGTTGAAGAAAATGAACTCTTTAGAACCAAAGAATTAGAACATAAAATAATACCCTTGATTCCACAAAACTTCCCAACTACAATAATTATTTTTTGTTTTTATTTTAGAACTGTCCTTTTCGTAGATTTTTTAACTTTAGAACTTTCCTTTTTGAAAATCTTTTTTATTTTACTTCATAAAAATTACAAAAAGCACAAAAAATATGTATGTATATAGTAAAGAAAGTTATTTATTTTTAATATGTATATGGCAACATTGTGTCACTATCGGCCACTTGCTTAAGGATAATTTTTATTAATTGGCTTTCAATTATTATACGTAAACACACAAGAATGTATAATGAGAAATGAAAAGAAGAAGTACTATTGAAAGAAGGAAAGTACGACGAAGTACTATTGAAGGAAGAAAAGTACGACGAAGTACTATGAAAAGAGTAGAAGAAATGAGCGCTGCCAAAGCTGTTACCGTACCCTTGAGAGGGGTTAATAAAAAAAGCAAATCTGCGATTCCTACGGGACCCTCCAGTTTTTGTAACATATACGTGGTATATATTGAGGTAAAATCTGCGATTCCTACGGGACCCTCCAGTTTTTAGTACAAATAAATACAAATTTATAATTAATAATAAATTTTTAGCGCTACCGAAAAAGGCGGTTCGCTGCGTATTGACCATTCGCAAGGTTTATTATTAAACACGGTGCGACCGAAAAAGGTGGTGCATAGCCCATCTCCACGTTCACCGGTATAAAGCACGAATGGCGATATGTGGTGCTATATTGCGTTAAAATTTGCGATTCCTGCGGGACCCTCCAGGTTTAATGTAAACAAAATTTTAATTTAAAAAAATGAATAAAAAAAATAACAAATGTTTAAATAATAAAACTTAAAATTTTTAGAACTACTCAAAAGGCGGTGCACAGCCCAATCATACGTTCTAGCACATTCTTGGTGACGTAGAGAGCATCCGAAAAAGACGGTGCACGGCTCACCACACCAAGGACTTCCGCTGTAACAAGGGAAGACCAGCACAGGCCAGGTTCGGTCAGTTCTCTAGTACCGTTCATCGCAAAGTAGAGTGCGCTTCTAGACTCTAGTATGGCGCACAAGGAAGCAGCGCACCAACCCCGCAGAGATTTGGCTATATTTGAGGTTATGATCAACGCCGCCTTCTCCTCTTTGACTGAAGAAAGCAACCGACGATTTACTGAGAATCGCAACGAGATATGCGAACTCCGGAAAGAACTGCAGATCCGTGGACAACCGGCAGTACCTCCCACAGTTTATAGCGATGTTATGTTCGATCGAGAGGGTGAAGGGGTTGATTCATTCGTGCTCATTCGCTTCGCGAGTTTGGTGGAAGCAGGACGCAGTACGCTTCCTGGCGGAGATCTGTCACTAGCGCTTACGTCCCTTTCACGTGTTCGGAAGGTCTTCCTCGCCATTACCAGGCAGTTCACCTGATCCAAAGTAAGGTAATGGGAGAGGCCGATGCCCTCCTAACATCCTTTAATACGCCTACTAACCTTGACGCAATACTGGCTCGGTAAGATTTTACATATGCAGACAGAAGACCCTCATACGCGCTTCAACCAGAAATGCGGAGTCTCAGGCAAAGTGGATGGTCCGTATTATGACGATATTCAGAAGAGGCTCACCCTTCTAACCAACCAGAACGACATGAGCAATTCTGGTGACGCATCGCGGAAATGAAATCCTGAATGAAGAGCACAGGAAATTGGCTAGGAGCGTATTCATTTCGGGGCTTAACGAGCCCATGAGTTCATCAGTTCTTTGTGCTAGTCCCCCGGATATGTCGGCAGCCCTCGCTCTGGCCTTGGAGCTAGAAATAAACACAGCCAGAGCCCACATAGACCAGTCATGGAAGCGACGGGGGCCCCAGGGAATGCACCCATCCTTCAATTATAGCATCAACCAGCAGCTTATAAGGATGTATCAGCCCGACTCAGCTCGACTTGCCATTGGTCGCCAAGGAACTGGAGTCATCGCACAGCCGAGAACTCCACCCCGATGGGACAATCCGTCTACGATACCCGCCATAGACGCTCCTCCACGAAATCCCTTTAATGCAAACCGGTTTGGAGCTTCTACCAGCGCTCCACATATGCAGAAATGATATTCGGATGGCCAGCAATTTGAAGTGAGAGAACTAGCTACAAAAAGGCCACCTTCGTCGCAACCACCTTCACACGATTGGTAACACCCAGGAGTCAATTACCTGGGAACTAAGTTAAATGATTCTTCTCCTGGTGGCTGGGACAATGGAAGCCGCCGGAGTGAAGGTCGTCGCCGCAACCGAAACTACAGACGGGATGACGCCGGTGCCGATGTTGAGGGAGAAACAACTTTCGCTGAGATGAATTTTTTTGGGGAGAGGCCACTGCTTCCATACCTTCAAATGACTCTAGCATCACAGCGTTTAAAGTTCTTGGTGGACACCGGCTCTGCCAAGAATTATATTAGGGATATCCCTGATCTACGGTGAATAAAGCCGATAATCAAACCAGTTAAGGTCAAAACTGTGGTGGGGAGTGTGCATGTCACTAGGAAATGTGGAATCAATATGCTGAGAAGGACATCTACCTTTTACATACTTCCCACTCTAAAAACCTTTGATGTTATAATCTGGTTTGATCTGCTAACGGACGTCTCGGCTTGTGTCAACTTAGACGTGGGAACCCTCAGACATGCGCGGGGAATGGAAACACTGCTCTTTCAGGAATCTGAAGGGATGAATTACAGAGATTCCAGCATAGACGAGAATGAAAAAGTAGAGCATACCAGCGGCAACGATCAAACGAAAATTTCCTCAGAAGCCACTAACCAGGTATCTGAGGGGGAAGAATGGTCATATAGTAGCATCAAAATCTAAAAACACTTCGATTGTCCTCGACGCGGATGCATTAGACGTCTTTCGGCGTGTGAGGTCAGCACATGCTTTGCTCCTCTATCCAGATTTCAGAAAACCATTCGATCTTACTGCGGATGCTTCATCCTATGCCTTAGGGGCTGTACTATCGCAGGGAGGTCGGCTTATCACCATGATCTCGCGCACACTCTCCAATACAGAAGAACTATGCGACTTATGAGCGAGAGCTGCTTGCAATTGTTTGGTCATTGCAGAATCTGAGAAATTACCTATACGGAGTCAAGGACCTAAATGTTTTTGCAGACTATCAACCCCTTACCGTTTGTTAATTCAAAATTATCTTTGAATCTATGTTTTGATTTTCCAGTACTTGAACTGGGAATTCACGATGATTAAATTTTAATTCAAGATTTTAATCTGAATTTATGGTTATGAATTTTCAGTACTTGACCTGAAGATTCTCGACGAAACAAAATTGAAGTTAACTTAAAACTGACCTTTTAGTACTTGAACTAGAAAACCACGAAGAAATGATAATTCAATAATTGTTCTTTTTGAGTTCTGATTTTGAACGGATTTTATTAAATTGTTGCATGCGTTTTTATACAAAATTAACATGTCAAAATCCATAGCAATACAATACTGTAGTTCGATGCAAGTTGCACAACATATTTGCTAGAATAGCATATTATCATGAGACTACAACAACCAAAAAACGTGTCGAATTTCCGTCTGCTTAATGTGCAAGACAATTTAAACTGTTGTTATGCAAAGTGCAACGAACTTCTGTTATTATTGACGCAAAGAATAAATTGAACAGAAATCAAAATTGCAGTTTTAAACAAAATGAAAAAAATATAGAATTACAATATATGCACATTAACACCTTCGATCTCTCGGACAGAAATGTTAACTCAAAGATGAAACGATGGCGAACCTTCATTGAGGAGTTCGCCCCGAAGTTCCATTACAAGCCAAGAAGACCAAACATTGTCGCGGACGCGCTTTCACGACAGCATATAAATGCAATAATGAAGAAACCTAAGTAATGTGAAACCAATAGCAGTGCTGAAACCAATAGCAGTAATGTGAAACCAAAATCGCTGGGGTCACCTATCCCTACTGTCGATAACCCCGTCAATGGCTTCAGAAATCAGCTTATCCTCAAGCTACAGAGAAGTCGAGGAAAACTTCCTTCATAGTATTCCAGAAGCAGCTCAGGCATGTCCTAACTTATGCCTCACCTTCGGACTTACCCCAGCTGCTAAACGAGTCCGTTAACGTCAATGTTGTGAATGGAATATATGCGATCGAGTTACATTGCAATATTTGGAGGACACCTTGCAGGATCTCTTCCCATCCATGAGGTTCCGACTCAGTGAGAGAAGGGTAAAGGATATCACCAACACAAGCGAGCAACAAGAAATCCTAGCCAGGCAGCACAACAGAACCCACCGTTCGCCGAATGAAACTACACGTCAGGCTTTGCGGAGGACATATTTCCCCGGTAACCGTAAGCAATTCAAGCAGCTGACATCTGCCTGCTGCATATGTCAGGAAGGTAAATACAATCGACACCCACACGCAATCCAAATAGGAAAAACCCCTATTCCCACGCATCCGGTTGAAATTTTGCATCTGGATATTTATTCCACGGCAGCTAGCCACTTCCTCACATGCCTGCACAAGTTCCGCAAGTTTGCCATCGTAAAACCAATAAGATCCAGAAATATAGTGGACCTTAAAGGATCCCTACTGGAAACCCTCAATGTCTTCAAGGATACACGTGGTAGTGCCCCAGGGCGGGACGCCCGTCAGCCGAGGACGGCTGATCTTAAGGGGGGGAGGAGTTAGCAACATACGTGTTGCATGTCGTTGGCGCCGTGCGCTTGCGCAGCGGTACCCAGCATTGTAGGAAATACGCTGCAACAGCGTCTGCTGCCATCCGCTGCGCAGGGGCACGGTAGACGGTGTTGGTTCTCGGTGCGTGAGAAAACACAAGACGGAGAGCATTGGCGCCATGCGCTAGCGCAGCGGTGCAAAGCATTGTACAAAATGCGCGGCAACAGAGTCTGCTACCATCCGCTGCGCAGGGGCACGATAGACGGTGCTGGTTCTCGGTACGCGAGAAAACATACGAAAAGAGCATTGGCGCCATGCGCTTGCCCAGCAGTACAAAGCATTGTACAAAATGCGCGAAACAGCCGCTACGCGTAGATACGATAGACGGTGATGGTTCTCGGTGCCGGAGGAATTGGCGAGACATGTGTTGTATGTCGGTGCCGCCAAGCCCAGCCGTGAAACGCTGTCGCGCAATGCCGCCTCAAAGCGCAGTCACTATGCGATTGTCGGCGGCGAAAACGTATAAAAAGAACCCGAGTACGACAGCTCGCATCTTTTAATAGACTAGAGCTCGAAGGAGAAAGACGATTAAAATAATAAAATTAAAATAAAAACTAAATATTTTTATAATTTCAGATAGATGCAGGAGATACTTAACTTATACATATGAAGAATTTTATAAGCAAAATCGAATTATTCTTTGAAATTCTATTCACTTTTCGTAAACATCATTTTCTTTCTTTCATTACATTTGGTATTCGTAAACTAACAATAGTACCAGTACTAATTCAAAAACGTACTTCGTACTGATTGTTTCCCATACGATTTGTATGGGATTTTATGTACGAATATACCAAAGTACTAATTACATTTCGTACTTCATACCCTCCACCTTTTTGGTATTAATCAATTTTGTTTGTATATTCTATTTCGCATCTTTTCATTTTCAGTCGTCATTCTCCACTTTCGCCGAGTTGCAAATTTTCGTACTAAAAAACGAAAAATTTAAAAAGTAAAAAAAAAACCAAAACTACACAGCTTGAAATTTTTTAGAACCTACCTTGTTATAGAAAATGTACTATTTAGTACTTAGTAAAAAAATAAAAAAGTACTAGTACCAAAATAAATGTACTTCGAACTCGTATAAAAAGGTACTCTAAATGGTACGAAAGTACGTACTTGTGCAACACTGGCGAACATATACTGTATGCAGTGCAGCAAATATGTGCAACAGGATCGTCTCTCTGTCGTTCTGCCCGCTCTTACAATCAGCCATAGCTACTTACAAACAGCCTTGATGCAACGACACAGGTAGTGCAGATAAATTTTAAGAGAATTCAAATCTCGCTTCTGTCAAAATAGTCAGCAGGCGGGTTCCGGAGGCATGAGAATATTTGTAGTAACGGCCGAAAAATTTCTTTGACGGCTGAAATTTTAGTTTTATAACGGCTGAGATAATCTCGTCACTTTGAACTTTGAAACACATCACATTTTTTTGCCCCAACTTTTGCGGCATATTACAGAAAATTTTAGCATTTTATTATTTTCACTATATAATAAATAAATAAAATTTATAAACAACAAAATTTTATGTTTCGATCATTTCAATAGAGCGCGGCAAATTTTTTGGCGGCACCGGTTTTCATAATTTGAGAGAACCGAGACCGAAAGAGAACAACAAAACAGAATAGGATACGAAACGTCACTTATCTGCACCACCTGTGTCGTTGCATCAAGCAAACAGCCATATGAAATAGAATCACAATACATACATAAATGCATTTTCTTGCGGACAGCTACACAAAGGCAGAGCATGAAAATGTAATATACTTCATTGCGTTTACGGCCAGTGTAAGGTACTATAGCAAGGCCAAAAGGTTTTGTTTATGCTGCACAATTATGATTGCCGCGCAGAGAAATATATATCGAAAATCGAAATTTGGCGAATATGCCTTCTAAGCAAATTCTATGGCGTAAGGTTTGTAAGTCGGCTCATAAGAATACATGTATTGATTAAGTATAAAAAGCACTATATTTCAAAAATAAAATCAGAATTCTTTGGATAAGAGAAGTCTCCGGGTTTTATTCCACTGACGAGCGGACCTCACCGCTGTTTTTAAATTTAAAGAGGAAAAACTAATAAGACTACTCGCCTGAATCATGAGCGGTACCACCCCGCTGGTTAAACATTTGGTGAGTAGAATTTGCGTCGGTTCGCTCCTAGGATATTATATTTTATATAATGATACCTACAGGTATAAACGGATCATATAACATGGCGATCCTGCCACACCGATTTTGCTGAACTCTAAAGACAACAATACAAGCGATATTGATTCTGTCAACTAAATGCTATAAATTTTCCGAAGCCAAATCTTTCCTGAGGCAGGAGTGTCAAATGCTGTCTGACAGTCTTCTGCCCAATTAAACTTCGCATTGTTTTTATGTAATGAGTTTAAACATCGGACAATATCGGCAAAAACTGGAATAGAACTTCGATAATAATTGCAAAATGCAACAAATCTTCGTACTTCATCGACATTTGGGGGGACTGGATAGTCTTTCAATACTTTGTGCTTACACTGCGGCCACACGATCAATTTCTTGCCCAACCTGTTCAAGTTGCGTCTGTGACGTAGGCTGCATTCAACTTGATGGGCAAGATGATATTCAGTTTATTTTCAAAATGCCGTCGTCACATATGTATGTATAATAAAATATTTTATTTATCATACATTTATTATATATTATTTTATCTATATTTTTATTTTATTGCATGTATTTTAAAAAAAGGTTTATACATTTTTTTAAAATTTAATCTGGGTTTTTCTTTATTGCTCAATACCCACACAAAACAGCTGACAGATAATTGAAAGCCGAATTGATTCTCGTCTTGAAACATAAATTGATAATCAAGTCGACGATCAAGTACTAAAAATATGTATGTGTTTGTAAAAAGTATGAGTGTTTTGCGACTTGATGGTCAAGAAATTGATCGTGTGGCCGCAGTGTTAGCTGACTAGTCTGAGGCTGTCTGTATGCTTGAGTGCATTAAGGTGCATTACACGGAGTGTTTTTAGATGCATTACACACTCACCCTGGAAACAAAAATGATTTTGTTTGAAAGAATACAATTATTTTTAGGATTGTACTTGGCGTTTGTTGCACTGAGATTTACATATTTCAAATTATTTATTTATAAAAAGTAATGTATTTTAATTAGATAAGAATATATTTATTTATGTAAAGTAATGTATTTTAATTAGATAATAATATTTATATATAGTGTATTTAATTAAATATGTGCTGAGATAATTTTTTTTAAATTATTGTTTTGTACTATTCTTGTTTTGTGTTTTATTTGTATAGTAGAATTTACAATGTTTCTTTCAATTATTTTGTATGGTCCCTCATATGGGCTTACATGTTTTCTTTGGTCGCTGGTTTTTAAAAAGACTAGATCACCTATTTTGAAATCACTACTATTGCATGTTTTATCATAAATTTGTTTACGTGTGTATTTTGCTTTCCTGAGCATTCTGTTTGCTGATTCTTGTGCATGTAAAATTTTTGTTTAAGTTTTGTCAGATAGCTTTCTAAGTTGTAAAATTTTCTGTTATTATTAATTTTTTCATTTGGGAATGTTTGCCAATTTTCGAAAGTTCGAATGGTGAATAGTTAGTATCTGTGTGTGGGGTGGTGTTGTAAACTAAAGTGTAATAAGGAAGCCAATTTTCCCAATCACCAGTGTCTGAGAATTGCGTTCAATTGAACCTATTGTTTCATGGTGGTATGGAGCTGAAGTTATGTGCTTTATATCAAGTAATTTGCATACGGCAGTGAGTAATTCATTTTTAAATTCGGTGCCTTGGTCGCTTTTTAGTGTTTTAAAAGTTCCGTGGCATAAAATGAATTTCTCTACTAACGTTTTTGCAACTTCTACTGCTTCTTTCGTTTGCATTGGGAATGTTTCTATGTATTTTGTTCGTTCGCATTGTATTGTTAATATGTATTTGTATCCATTTGAAATTTTAAGTGGACTGACAATGTCGATTTGAATAATTTCAAATGAGCTTGTTGGTGTAGGTGTTATTTCTAGGGCTTCTTTATTGTGGCGAGTTATCTTATTTTTACAACATTTTTCGCAGTTTTTAATAAAATGTTTGACTATTTTGTTCATACCGCGCCATACGAATTTTTGTTTTAGTTTACAAATTGTTCGTTTTACACCGATATGACCTCCTACCTTTGAATTGTGATACTCATTGATTAATCGTAGTTGGTCAGTGTTTCCTGTCACTGTCATTGGTGTGTCATAAATAAGAATTTTATCAGGAGTTTGCCGTCCTGATTTTATTAGTTTCATATGAATTTCATTATACTTTCTCATTAAATTTTCTTTGTCCTGACGTTTAAATATATAATCATTTGATTGTAGCTTGCTACATTTTCTATATATTTCTTCTGTAAAACCGTGAATTTGCATTACTATTTCTGTGTCGGTGATTTTTTTATTAGGCAAACTTTTATTTTTATTTGATAAGCTTAAATTTTTCTTTGATGCGTTTTTAATTTCTTGTATAAGTTAAACTTTCTTAATTTTCGAACTTCCGATATTGAAATGCAATTCCCAATAAAGAGTTGGCTAGTCTCCATTATAGAATTTGCTTCTGTATCGTTGGGTTCGTTTTATATCCTATTTTGATTCTTACTTTTAGTTGTTATTAAAACTGAAGGTATCATATTCTTAAGTATATTTTAGTATAATCTAATTCTACTTAGTGCATCGGCATTTGTATCTATGCTGCCTTTTTTATATTCTATTTTAAAATTATAATCATTAGGTCTAACCTAATTCTAGTTAATTTTGATGAGGGGTCCCTCTGTGAAAATAATGCTACTAATTGTCTGTGCTCTGTTACTACTGTGAATGTATTGCCATACAAATAAGGTCTAAAGTGGCTTATTACCCAATGTATGGCCAATCATTCTTTTTCTATAATTGGCTTTTTCTCCTCGTGCTTGTTTAGAGTGCGGCTTGCGTATGAAATTGGCAAATCGTTTCCAATGATACCTTGGGAAAGTACTGCTCCTAATGCATAATTTGATGCATCAGTTGTGAGTATGAATTCTTTGTTAAAATCTGGGTATTGGAGTACAGGTGGTTGTGTTATTGCGAGTGTTAATTTTTGAATGGCTTCTTGGTATTCTGAACTCCAAACAAAAGTGTTTCCTTTCTTTAAGATTGAATTCAAGGGCTTTGCTATTTTGGCGAAATTTTTTGACAAAGCGTCGGTAGTAGTTGCAGAATGCAACGAATCTTCTTACTTCGTCTGCGTTGGTGGGTGCAGGATATTTTTCAACGGATTTGCAAACAACAAATTTTTACAATTGTATTCAAAACGTGAAGTATTAAGCTTTACGTCATTTGAAAGCGCCAACAAAATACTTTATCGCAAATCCTAAAAGTAGGCTTCAAACATTCTGTTAGTATCTACTAGTATATCATTATTTTACGTATATAGTAGCTAATTGTAATTAGTATATAATATCAAATTATAATCATTGAGCTACCTTATTGGTATCATGGAAAGCTTTCGCACCCCGCCGCCTGGTGGTGGAGGTGTGATTGACCAACCTAACCCACAACAGCTGCAAAGCTATGCACCAGGGGAAAATCAGCTGCTTATTAGAATTCAAAATCTAGAAATGCTTTGTGTAAAGCTACAAAAAGAGAACGCTGAATTAAAACTTCAACTAAACGATAATATAGATATCAGCACATCAACATCAAAACCAAACTCTGAAAAAGATTCAAAAAATTATGAAACTGATGAAGAAGAATTAGCTTTGGAAACCTACTGGATTCTAAAGAAATCGAAACCTTCAAAAAAAAGGAAAGCAGAGTCCTCGCCTGAGTGCGTTATTAACCAATCGGAGAATGCAATTAAAATCGCAAATTTGGTATCAAACTGTGAAACAAAAAAACAATTGCCTCGTCCACCTCCCATAATGATTTCAAATATCGATAAGTACCAACAAATCTACAGCTGCATCCTAAAAGCTGCAAAAGAACAATTCCTTATCAAGTTACTCAGTAATGGAGTCTACAAAATTAATGTTTTCAATATTGAAGACTACAGGGCTTTAACAAAAATGCTTACGGATACAAATACACCATGGTATTCGTACGAAAACAAACAAGACAGACCAATAAAAGTGGTAATAAAAAATTTGCATCCTTCTTGGGATACGAAATCATTTATGGATGATCTTAAAAAACAGGGTTTTAAAGCAATCGCTGCTATAAACAAGCTAAAATAGCATACAAAAGAACCAATGAACATGTTTCTTGTGTCTTTTGATGCATCTGATGAAATAAATAAAATTTTTCAGATTACAAAAATCTTAAATACAATAGTAACTGTTGAACCAGTCAAACAGCAACAAACTATACCGCAGTGCAAAAGCTGCCAAGCACTTAGACACACAAAAAACAACTGTGGAAGACAGCCACGTTGTGTAAAATGCGCGGGTAAGCATATCACAGATAAAAATGAAAAACCGTCTACAATGCAACCGAAGTGCTCAAACTGCGGTGGTGAGCACCCAGCAAGCTACCGGGGTTGTGTGATAGCCAAAGAATTATAAAAAATTAGAAATAACTCCAAAAGTACTATCAATAAAGATAAATTTAAAAAGCAACAACCGCAAACTGCTACAATAACACTAATAACTGCATATCAGGAAGCAAGCACTTCAAACTTGCAAGTAAGACAAAAACGTGATAAAGAAAATCATTCACAAACAAACAACAAACCACAAACCACATATGCACAAATTGCTAAAGATAGCAAAACCAAATCAACCTCAGATATTGATGCTTTACAACAAATTTTGGCTAAATTAAATAAACAAGCTGAGTTTAACAAACAACTTGAAAAGCGTCTTAGCCGTCTTGAATCAAAAATCAAAATATCAAAAAATGATTAAATCCATAAAAAGTATGTTATGAAATGCTAATGGTCTTTCCAAACATCAAAACGAATTAGAATTGGTACTTAAAACTCAAAATATTGATATTTGCCTCATTACAGAAACGCATTGTACGAAAGAATCATTCACGAAAATTACAAATTTTGAAGTATATCACACAATTCATCCGAACAATTGTGCTCGAGGTGGTAGTGTAGTCATAGTTCGAAAGAATATCAAGCATTATGAAGGATTGAAAATAACTACAGATGAATTCCAAGTGACTTCGATAGTAATTGAGGTCGACCACCAACCACTTACTATCGCTGCTTTATATAGTCCACCACGACGCAATATTTACAACGAAAAGTATAAAGAATTACTTAAGCTCCTTGGCGATAAATTTATTCTTGGAGGTGATTTCAACGCAAAACACACCTACTGGGGTTCACGATTAATCACGACCAAAGGGCGAGAACTTCTCAAGGCTCTACAATTGACTGGTTGTGATACAATATCTACAGGAAAACCCACCTATTGGCCTACTGATCATAACAAAATTCCAGACCTCATTGACTTCTTTATATTGAGAAAGTTCGCTAAAAGTTACATAATGGTTCAAGATGGATTGGAAATGAGCTCAGACCATTCACCAATTTATATAATAATTAGCACTACTATAATTAGTGAAGAACAACCACATGTCTTAGTAAATAAGCGAACGAATTGGCCTTATTTTAAAAGCATTATGAATAGCACAGCAACATGGCAAAATACCTGTATAGAAAGCACGGAGCAACTGGAAGATGAGGTGATAAATTTCACCCAATGCATACAGAATGCATGCTGGCGAAGTACTCCCAAGCTAAAGCAATTTTTCCTGGCTGTAACTACCCAAGCGAGATAATGGCTTTGGTTAAAATTAAGCGCAAACTCCGGTGATACTTTTAATCCAAAAGGAAGTCTTTTGAATTGAAAGTGTCCATTGGTTGTTGAGAATGCGGTTAACGGTCTTGAAGTTTTTCTAATTCTATTTGGAGGAGTGAGCTAGTCATGTCGAGAGTTGAAAAGTATTTTGCTCTTCCCATGACATCGAGTACATCTTCAACCCGTGTTAGTGGAAATTTATCGTTTGTAAGTTTTTTGTTCAGATGTCTGTTGTCTACTACTAGTCTGCACTTTTTTGTGTCATTTGTACTCTTTTTTGGTACTACAAGTAATGGGGAATTGTAAGGGCTTACATATGGTTCTATTATGTCATCTTTGATAAGTGCATTTACTTGTTCGCTGATTTCGGATTCCTGTGTTTGTGGAAGTCTGTAATTTTTTATGTATACGGGTGATTTGTCTGAAAGGTGTAGTTTCTGTTTCTAAAAATTGTTCTCACATGTCATTTTCTAAGTGAAAAAGATCTTAAAAATTTGTACATAAGCCAGCAACTGTTTTGTTAGCTGCCTGATCAGGTAAAGAAAATTTGAGTTGACATTTTAAATTAGTCCATCTTTCTGGCGTTGATTTTGTATTGGTTTGAATGACAGAGAATAAATGAAGTAGTTTCCCTTCTAAATCAAAATTTTCTAGTGTCTGTGTTTCGTTTGAAGTGTTTAGTATGCGTATGTGTTTCACTCCTTTTGCTGGTATTATTGTGTTTGCTATAAACAAGTTTTCATCTAAATTTTTGCTGCATACTAGACTGTCTTCTGTTAATTTAATGCTTATAGGGTGTCTTCGGGGTGGTATGGATATTTTATGTATTTTTGATTGCATGTCCAATACTTACTCAGAATTGTTAACAAATAAAGAGAGAGTAAAATTGCCATAATAAATTTTTGTTTCAAATGCTTGTAAGAAATCTCTGCCTAATATTCCATCAGCTATAATTGGGAAATTTTCGTCTACTGCATGGAATTCATGTACTAGGTGTTTATTATATAGTTGGAAACGTAAATTGCAAGTGCCTAGTGTGGAGGTATTAGTTTCATTAATGCCAGTTATTGTGCATTAATTGTCTTTTGAGATAAATTCATTTTGTGTGCTAGTTATTTTTACTAGCGAAATGTCAGCACCAGTATCGACTAGAAATGTTAGGTGGTAATTCTTGTAATTTAATTTAATGTAATTGCTTATACTATTGTTAATTGATAACTTATATGTTTTTAATTTAGTTTTACATTTTGTTTTCAATTTTCTTTTCCCCGAGCAACATTTTGTCTTTATTGTTAGTTGTCGGGGCGATTGGAGTTACCCTCATAATTTAATCTAGACTATATGTCTTCACCTAGTACGGTGTATATTCTTTTATTGTTTGGCCTATGGCAATATCTTGCTCGGCTGCTGTTGCCGTTTCGATAGTAGTTAGTATTTTGGTTAGTACGCTGTTGGTACCAGTCTTGCTGTTGATTAGTTCCACGAGGATTTTGATATCGGGGTATCTGATTATTTAAATTTAATGATTTTGCCGATAGTTGTTGTTTAGTCGTCTGTTGTAGTTAAAATAGACTCGTCCATGTTGGTGTTGGAATCTCTGCGGTGCGCGATTGTTCCATCGTTGGTGTACGTTGAAAGCTAGTATTCTGCTTTTATTATTTCCATCAGCTTCTTCTGCGATTTGTATCGTTTCTTGGAAGGATTTTAACCTGCTTGCGGTTATTGTTTGTACAGTGGTCTTGTTAATTCCGTTTTTGAAAGGGTTGATTTTAGTATTGTTGGCCGATTTGCTTCACCAATATTTTGTATTTGTAAAGTGTTGAGTTCTGTTAAAAGAGACTCGAACTTTTCAGCATATTTGGTGACTGTTTGGTTGTCTTGTCGTCCGCGTGTGATATCTTCTAATATTGTGTTGTGCTCATGACAAAGATAAATATAACGCTTAAATTGTATTTGGTAAATAATTAATTTTTAGTTGTTAGTTATTGGGCGCCGATCTGCACTTGCAGAAACTCCAGAACAGACTGAATACGGCGCAAAGAGAGCAGCTGCCACTGCTTCGTAGCCCCGCGCGAAAATAGACCAACAGTCAAAGATAGTTTACGCACAAATACGGTATGCACCTCCCTCGACTGTTCTCTCGCTCTCCACCGCACATCACGGGTTTTCGCACCGTACCGAACGATGGAACGCAGAGATAGGCCGGCAACATGGCACTCCAGGTACCAGACGGAAACCATCTGAACATTAGAATTCGGAGTGAAGATATTGTATATGGTGATTTTTTAGGTTTGATAATATTCTCTAGTGTTAGTATTAGATTAGCGAGAGTTTTTGTTGATAATAAGAGTTCGACTTTATGTCGTAGTTGATTAGGAATTTTAGTGTTAAGCACGAAATTGAAAAATATTGTTGATTGATTAGTTGGCACAGTGTCCCCAATTTTTTAATTGTATTTATAAATTTATTAGCATCGTTATACTTTCCTGAGAATTTATGTATTCATTTTAAACAGTTTAATATATCGAAAGTTGACATTTTGGTAATTTTTTCGATTTGAAATAGGATTTGTTTGAATTTTATTTTAAAATCAAATTTTTGTGAATTATCCTTTTGTGATTCCAGTTCTTTGTTAAACTCAGCTTTTATTTATTCTGTCTTATGTTTAGGATTTAGTACATAATTCGTTGAATATATTCTGTTTGGATTCTTTTTTAGGTTGATTAATATTTTCTTTAATTCAACTGTAGAAATATTTGTTCAATTCAGCTGTTTTATTACATAGTTTTTGTAATGCTATTATACATAACTATAATGAATATGACTATCAGAGTAAATATTATGACAGAGTCGCCTCTAGTCATTACATATTCAGCAATTACATTGTTATTATTGTGGGATCGAAAGGAGACGAAGCTCTCCCCTGCTCTCTCATGTCATCACTCTTCAGTTCAGCGTGACGTGTCGAAGCGATAAGACGTTCCCTCCGTGTGTTCTTTTAAATTATTTTATTACTACTTTGTTTATACTTATTAAATACCTTTAATATACATTTTTTTTATTAAACCTTGCACAAATTGTTCCTGTAAAAATAAAAGACCATAAATTTGGGGGCTCAACCAGGATTTATAGCGAGCTAAAGTGTAAAATAATAGAAAAATTTGTTGTGAAATTCGTTGTGCCAAAAGTATAAGTAAAGAACCGTTATGACGCCGAACCTAGCTTCGTTTGAGTTGGTTCGAGAGAACTTGTTGCGTTGCAGAGGAGACAACGTAGCCGCTCTGCACAAATTTGTTTTTGAGACGGCTGGCGACAGGGGAAATCGCAAGCGTTTACGCGCGTTTGAAGGTTTTGCGTACAATGAGAGCGACGTAAAATACGGAGAAAAGTGCGCGTACGTGGAGGAGAATATAACAGCCGCTGAACTCGTAACGATCTGCAGCATACTTGGTTTGAGCTGCAAAGAAGACGACTTAACACTGCACATATTCAGAAACTTGACGAAGGGGAATCTGCTTGGCGCATATGAGAAAGACGACGACGACGAAAGCGAAGACGAAGAAGACGATCACAGCAGCGATGAAGAACACGCTGATGTCACGATAACGAGGAAAGACGAAGAGAAGCAGAGAAGGAAGCACGTAAACAACGGTGCGTCAACGAGCAGCAGATGCAGAGGAGAAGACGAAGATTGTATGTCAACCAAAAGTCCCGACGATAATATTGTAATGACGAGCGGCATGCCAAGATTTGCGATCAGCTTTCGTGATGTTGAAGACTCTATACGGTCTTTCGACGGCAGTAACAAAGTGCTAGTAGAAGTGTGGGTGAAGGAATACGAAGAAACAGCTTCACTCATGCGCTGGGACGAATTCCAAAAATTTGTGTTTGCAAAAAAATCACTCAAAGGGCTGGCGAGGCTGTTCATTCAAAGCGAGAGTGGAATAACTTCGTGGAGCAAATTAAAAGCAGCGCTCATCGACGAATTTGCTACGGCAACAAATAGTGCGCAGCTGCACAGGCAACTCGCAGAGAGAAAAATTAACAAAGAGGAGAGTGTGCAAGAATACTTTTTCCAAATGAAAGATTTGGCATCGCGCGGTAATATTGAAGAAAATGCGCTTATTCAATATGTAATTGACGGCATAAAAGACTTCAATGTAAATAAAACAATTCTGTACGGTGCAAAAAACATAAAAGAATTCAAGGAAAAGTTGAAGTGCTACGAAATAATTTGCGGAAAGAACAAGCAAGTAAACGAACTAAAGCAAAGTGAGAAGAGAAGTTTCGCAGCGAGCAAGACAGTGAAGAGAGAAATTGTGTGTTACAATTGCGGCGAAAAGGGCCATATGTCACTCGATTGTAAAAACAAAAACAAGGGCGCGAAGTGCTTCAAGTGCAATCAGTACGGCCATATTGCAAAGAATTGTGATGTAAACAAAAACGAAAATACGAGCAATGTGCGGAAATTAAGCTCAAAAATTGGTTTTATGAACAAAGAAGTACAAATGTGTAACCAAAAGTGCATCGCTTTGTTTGACACGGGCAGCAAATTCAATTTAATTACTGAAAGTGTTTATGCAAAATTGAACAAGCCGGCTATTTCGCAATCTAATGTTTACCTAGTAGGATTCGGTGCAAATAAATGTGAAAACAAAATAAAACCAATCGGTAATCTAACGTTTGATACCGAAATTGACGGTGAAACGTACAATGTAAAATATCATATTGTGCCGACAAAATGTTTGGATGTTGAAGTTGTGATCGGAGAAGAGTTTTGCTCACAAGCCGAAATAAAAATTGATCGCGACGGTGTTCACATCGAAAAAAATAAAAGTGACGAAATAAGTGAAATGTCCGCCGTGATGAAAATTGATGTGAAGGCGGACAATGAAAACATAAATATTGAAAAAACGGCTAGTGTTGCAGCAACGCAAAAAGTGTGCGAAATGGTAAGCAATTATCGCCCAAATCAGCAAAAGACAACCGAAGTGAAAATGCAAATAGTGCTGAAAGATGAAACGCCAATTTTCTCGAGACCGCGTAGGCTGCCAATTGCAGAAAGATGTATCGTGGACGACCAAATCGAACAATGGCTAAGAGACGGTGTGATTGAAAACTCGGAATCGGAGTTTAGTAGCCCTGTCGTGCTGGTAAAGAAACGTGACGGTACGCCACGTTTGTGCATCGATTTTAGAAAAATCAACAAAGTTGTCGTGAAAGATCGTTTCCCGTTACCACTGATTGAAGATCAGCTGGATCGGTTGCAAAACGGCAAAGTGTTTAGTTCAATCGACATGAAAAATGGGTTTTTTCATGTGCCGGTCGCGGAAACGAGTCGTAAATACACATCATTTGTCACGCACAATGGACAATACCAGTTTCGAAAAGTGCCGTTTGGACTATCAAACTCTCCCGGTGTTTTCCAAAGGCACGTGAACGCAATATTTCGTGACCTTACGCGCAAGGGTATCGCATTGCCCTATATGGACGATATTATAATCCCCGCGGAAAATGAAGAACAAGCAGTGAAAAATTTAGAAGAAGTGCTAAATTTATGCGAAGAGTACGGACTTGAACTAAATTTCAAAAAGTGTCAGTTCCTAATGAAACGAGTGGAATTTTTGGGACACGTAATTGAAAATCAGCAGATATCACCGTCACCAACGAAAGTGGACGCACTGCGAAAGTACAAGATGCCACATACATTAAAGCAACTGGAAAGTTTCCTTGGTCTGGCAGGTTACTTTCGAAAGTTCATACCTAACTTCTCTTTGATCGCGAAGCCTCTAACCGATTTGAAAAAACAAAACAGAAAATTCGAAATTGAAGAAGAACAGGTAGTTGCATTCAATACGCTGAAGACAATTTTAAGTGAAAAACCAGTACTGAACATTTACAATCAAAATTATGAAACGGAAGTGCACACAGATGCATCAATCGATGGCTTTGGAGCCGTGATGTTGCAGAAATCACCTGACGACGGACGGTTGCATCCTGTGTATTATATGAGTAAAAAAACTACTGACGCAGAAAGAAAATATACAAGCTACGAGTTAGAAATATTAGCTGCTATTGAGGCGTTGAAAAAGTTTAGGGTGTATCTCCTCGGCATGCATTTTAAGCTGGTCACCGACTGCAATGCATTCACTAAGACTTTGGAGAAAAAAGATTTATGTACGAGAGTAGCGCGCTGGATACTTTTTCTAGAAGAATATGACTATGAGGTGGAGCATCGATCTGGCTTGCAGATGAGGCACGTCGACGCACTGAGTCGCTATGCAGTTATGGTAATCGGCGAAGACAGCATTCTTTCCAAGATACGACGAGCACAATTACATGACGACGATTTGAATGCACTTATTGATATCCTTCGAGAAAAACTATACATAACGACTACTACATGAAAAGCGACGTACTACACAAGCTACAAGACGATCACGAGCTCATTGTCGTTCCGAAGGACATGCAGCGTGAAATAATCAGGCAGGCGCACGAGCAAGGGCATTTTGCTGTAAAGAAGACAAAGGAGTTGCTGTGTAAAGACTATTTTATACCCAAAATAGACGAAAAGATACGTAAGCACATCGAAAACTGTATTCCGTGCATTGTCGTAAATAGAAAGCGGGGTAAGCAGGAAGGTGAGTTACATCCGCTACGCAAAGGAGGGGTACCGCTACACACCTACCACATCGACTTCCTAGGTCCTTTAGAATCAACCCACAAGCAATATAAGCATATCTTAGCAGTTATTGACAGTTTCACTAAATTTTGTTGGCTCTACCCAACAAAGACGGCGTCAGCAAAAGAAGTAACAGCGAGGCTCCAAGCTCAAAGTGCAATATTTGGAAATCCGATCCAAATAATTTCAGACAGAGGTTCCGCATTCACAGCAGAAGAATTCAAACGATATTGTATCGCCGAAAATATTACTCATCATGCAGTCACGACGGGTCTTCCAAGAGCGAATGGACAGGTGGAAAGGCTCAACAGTATAATCATTGCAGTTTTGTCCAAACTTACAATAGACGACCCAAGCAAATGGTATAAGTTTGTCGACAAAGTACAGCAAACAATAAATTCAACGCACTGCAGAAGCACAAACACAACGCCTTTTGAACTACTGGTTGGCGCAAAGATGCACACAAACTCTGATGTAAAAATTAAAGAAATGATACAAGACGAAATCATTCAAACATTTAACGACAGCCGTGAAGAACTGCGAAGAGACGCCAAGAAGCAAATACTAAAAATGCAAGAAGAAAATAGGCATTCCTATAATTTACGACGAAAGCCAGCAAGAACATACAAAGTCGGCGACATTGTAGCAATTAAACGTACACAACTGGGTGGGGGACTGAAGTTGAAACCTAAATTCTTAGGTCCATACGAGGTCACCAAAGCGAAAAACAATGATACCTATGAAGTAACGAAAAATTCTATATACAGTGATGGTCCGCGGCAGACAACTACTTGTGCCGAGTACATGAAACCTTGGCCTAACACCGATGATGACAATTCTACATTCGGGTCGAATGTCTAACAGGATGGCCGAGTTGTGGGATCGAAAGGAGACGAAGCTCTCCCCTGCTCTCTCATGTCATCACTCTTCAGTTCAGCGTGACGTGTCGAAGCGATAAGACGTTCCCTCCGTGTGTTCTTTTAAATTCTTTTATTACTACTTTGTTTATACTTATTAAATACCTTTAATATACATTTTTTTTATTAAACCTTGCACAAATTGTTCCTGTAAAAATAAAAGACCATATTATTGTTTGCTACAATAATATCTTTACTATGTGTCTTTCCCATTATTATATTTTTGTTATTTTTTTTTATTTTACTTATAATGTATTTAATTTATTTGCTTTATACAATTTGTGTTTTATAATTAGTTTTGCTTTGTTGTTGGTTGCTAGGTTGAGGTCTCTATAAAGCAGCGCTACAGTATGACGGGTTTGTTCTGCGCGGCCTCCTCTGCACTTCTTCTTTTTCCTTGGTGGTTCTGGCTGTTTTTTGTTAGGAACTGTTGGATGGCGCTCGCAGTAATCGTTCATAGTGATAGGCTTTGGTCCTAGCCTTAATGGAGTGTACGTTGGGCAGTTAGGTGTTGGTTTGCCAGGATGGTATTCTTCTGCTGCCGGAGGTGTTGTGGTAGTTGGTTGTGGATATAACCCACTTCTCAAATTTTATTTGTTATTAATTTTATAGTATAACAGGTTTTCTTGGCAGGATCGAAGATTCCAGTTTTATTTTGGCAGGATCGCCATATAATGTGAATGTGTCCGTTCACGATCGATGTGTGTTTTTGTAATTGATGAAGACGTACAGTTCTCGTATAAAGTGTAAAGTCCTGTATTAGTTTTGTACTGACCAGTTTATTTATGCATGCTGGTCGCTGCCAATTTTTGTGGCAAGTCTAAGGACTGCCCAAATAAAATATTTTTAGAGTTTTATATCTTTGGCATGTTCAGATGTGAACTGCCGAGGAGAATAATAAAACACGTCTATATTCTCTGAATACTAAGTCATTTTATTTAATTATTTATTCAAACAGGAAACCTATGACTTATTCTAAACTGTTATAAAAATGTATTTGTTATATTTAAGTTATATCATAACGTACCCTAAGTGCAACACGCATGCCTGTAGTGCATACTCTTTCATGAATGTGGAGAGCGTACCCTATTGGTGCGCTCTATTTACTTGCGAACATATATTGTATTAGACGGAGAATATGGTCTGCAGTGCGCCAGATATGTGCAACAGGATCGTCTGTCTGTCGTTCTGCCCGCTCTTATGACTGTCCGTCACATCGTCGAACTCAAAGGCGTGAGAAAACATTGAGCGACGGTTGTGGCACGAGTATCGAGTGTCGAGTTCTGTCTGGATAGTCCGATACTCGTTCATTGTTATCGCACAACAATTAACAAATCGTGGGCGAATGACAGACAAGCGATAGTGTGTGCCGTTTAATTGTCGTGCACATGATATTAATGAAGGCTGTCTGTATGCTTGGGTGTATTAAGGTGCATTACACGGAGTATTTTTAGATGCATTAAGATGCATTTATACGCAGTGTTTAAGATGCATTACATATTGTTGTATTTTATTTATTCCCTTTGCATTTCGAAAGAATACATAATTTTGCTAATATTGTTGCTTCTGCAATATTGGTAATGTGATTTGACAACAAGTTGATGTTGTAGTTTATCTGATTAAGGTATTACATTTCAGTTATCATATCTTCATAACATTTTATTTTCTTCGCAGACTTTTAGCGAATTGAAATATTTACCTGCTCTCTATTTATATGAGCGGTTAAGGTTTTGAATCTTTCAATCATTTGTATATTTCTTTTATTTTGATTTTCTATTTGATTTTGAATATTGTTTTCATTTGAATTTAAAATATCTCTTTGAGAATTCAGGTAATGTGTATCGTTTGTATCCATAGTGCCATCCATCTATTAGGCCTCGTTTTGTTCGTTTTTTTAGTGTCAATGATTTTAGCTTGGAGGGTCCAGTGTAGGAATCACAATCTTTAAATTAGTAATAGTCCTGCCATAGGAGCTGAAATCGATAGGATGTTAATAATTATTTGTTTTCATAGCACTACAGTATTTATTTTAGATTGAATTTTTTTTCTTCTTAATCTAACTTTATGCATTTTCTTATTTCTTTTTGTTATTACGTCTTTTGTAAATCTATAAATTAATTTGTTTCTCCTGCATTCTTTTTGAAAAATTATTTGTTCGTTTTGTATATTTTCGGGTGCTTCCCGTTACTCATTTAATTTATTAATTCTTTTACTTGAGATTTTTTCTTTAATAGTGGGGTAGTTTTTTTTGGAATTCATTTAATTTTTTTAAGTATTCATAATTCTTTTTAAAACTAATATTTTCATCAAATTTATATGGTTTTCCAAAAAATAATTCATACGATGTATATTTTGAGCTCGACTGAATAGAATTGATGTAAGTAATTAGAGTTTCTGTGAATAAGTCTTCATGGTCTATACCTAGATTTCTTTCTTTTCTTTTAGATGTAATTTTCCTATAAATTTCAGTTAAGGTAGAATGTAGCCTTTTAACTATTGAATTGCTTTTTGTCTGTTGGAATGAAGACTATTTCGAATTGTTCGCAAAACTACTTAAATATTGTTACGAAATTGCCTTCCTAACAATTTATATTACTCTCAATTCTCGGATTCGTACCTCTGAATTGTGTAATAATTAAACAATCTGACGGTGAAAATTAGAACTATCCACTTTATTGCTATTCACACACTTCGTCTTGGCTTAAAGTTTGGTTTTGCACTATAATTATTTATTTAATTTCGCTTCAACTGCTTCTATCATGATTAGCCTCGGCTAACCTCACTGTTCAATGTCCCGTTGCTAACACGATGTTCATTCTGCGACGATCACGTTTCAACTGCCCGTTGCTAACACGATGTTCACTCTGCGACTATTACTGCTCAACTGCCCGTTGCTAACAAGATGTTCACTATGCGACGATCACTGCTCAACTGCTGCTTCTACAATCACGATGTTCACTCGGCTACTATCACTCTTCAACTGCTGCTGTTCACTCTGCTACTGCCACTGGTTTACTACTTGTTGCTAATACGATGTTCGATCTGCTAATTTTAAACATTTATCGATAATTGTTAAAATGGTTAATTGTTAAAATGGTTTATTGTCATACTTTAGAAGTTTGCATTTTTCACAGTTATTAATAGTTTTAGTTCTCTTTTGTTTCATAATTGGGAAATAATATTACCTTTGTAGATGCAATAGAGTTTCATTGATACCCCTATGATTATTGTTTGTCGTGGTAGTCTCTAAAAATTTGTTCTTGGTCGTCGTCCTACGGAAGGGCATCAGTGTATATGGCGGACAACTTTTTTGGTGCTAAATGTGGCTATTAAGATTTTTTTTCGAAATTCGATCTTCTAACGATTCGTCGATGTATATTTTTGAATATGGTTTCTGTAGTCATTGGGGATCCTTTGTCATTTTCTGTTAGTGTAATGTCTTGATAAACCACAATTTTACCAATCAGAGTTCAGTGCTAAACTGTTTGTGCTTTATTTAGTTTAACTTAGCTTAGGCTTAATATATAACAATGTAACAGTACGTATAAAAGTACTCATAATATATAAGAATATAAGGGAGAAGAGAATATATAATACGAATATTTACCAGAGACAAATATCCCAATAGGAATACTACTGTATGATTTGTAAGTTAAATTCGCTTAAAGGTTTTTCCGAGATTGGAATAATGTCATCAAAATTTTCATTGGAGGAGTGTATAGTTCATACTGCTGTTCCTTGTATTAAATCTGTGTAATTTAAATAAATATCAAAGATTTCGTTGGCTTGAGGTTCAAGTATTTTTATTCGGCTAAGAGCATCAGCGTTAATATTTAACTTGCCTTTTTTGTAGATGCTCTCATAGTCGAACTCTTCTAATTTGAGTCTCTACCTTATACACTTTCAGTTAGACTCCTTCAAAGTCATGATCTATATAAGTGGTGTATGGTCTGTTACGATCTGAAATATTCTGCAAAAAGATATGGCCGAAAGTATTTGCCCACTGGAGATTGCACCTTTGTATAAATTAATGTGTAAACCAAAAATCAAAATTAATAATAAGCAAAAGCCCAAATAGTGGTAATAACAAAACATAAAACAAAAACAAAAACAAACGAGTACAGAAGTCTCAAGTCGGGTTAGACCGACTTTGAAATACCCTTTACCTTTTCTTGTGCGTGCAAGCTCAATAATGGGGATATTTTCTTCATGAATCATCATTAGGAGCATACTAACGGTAATTTTTGGTAGGGTACCTTGAAATGATTATATCGAACCCTCTTCTAGTGTATGGCTTTCTAGTGTCAATATAACCACTAATATAAAATTTCGTCAAAAAATATTGTGTAGGTCGAAAGTTATAATAATATGTCAATAGTGGGCGTGGCTGTAGAAGTAATACGCCCATTTTTTGTGTGGTGTTTAATGTTAGTACCCGCAACCTTCCTGTGAAATTTCGTTGATAAATCTTTAATAGGAGCCTAGTAATGATGTTTTGGTTAATTGTGGGCGTGGCAGAAGTAATAATCTGCCCATATCTGGAATGCTTGCTAGTACAGACCCAGTGTATACATCTACCAATTTGATTTCATATATCATCAGTAGAAGCATAGATAGGGTAACTGTCTTTAAGTGGGGTACCCAAAGTTCATTATATTTGAGGGAGGCGTATCCTTCCTCTGATCGACCCCGAATCTTGTATATGGCTTTATAGGGTCCATATACGTACTAATATAAAATTTCGTCCAAAAATATTTTATAGGTCGTAAATTATAATAATATGTCAGTAGTGGGCGTGGCTCTAAAAAAACGCCCATTTTTTTGTGTAGTGTTTAATGTTAGTACACGCAGAATTCCTGTAAAATTTCGTTAGGATCTTCTACAGGAACCTAGTAATGATTTTTGGTTAATTGGTGATAGTATTATAATTTCCATATTCGGCACACACACTATTATGGACCCCATGCATATTTCTGCCAATTTTTTTTCCGCTGGCATCAATACGAGCATAGGTAGGCTAATTTTAATTTTAGTCCAGAAAGTTCCCTATATCAAAAGCGGGCGTGTATTTTCTCTGATCAGCACTATTTGTTGCAGATAGCTTTATAATGTCCACATGTTCCTTCCCGTAAAATTTCGTCCGTAAATCTCTACCAGATCTTAAGTTATTAATATTTATTAATAGTTGGCGTGGCAGTTAATATATACCGCCCACAGTGTTTAGTAGGACCCACATCTCCATAACTGCCAAATAAAGTCACGATTCCGTCAATTGGACCGAATATATAGTCATTTTAAAAAAGGTGAAAAAAGTTCCTTATATGGGAGGTAGGCGTGGGCTTTGTCCAAATCGACCCATATAGCAATCTGGTTCTGTATCTTTGTCCAGACTACACTTTTGCAAAATTTCATTAAGATAGCTCTAACGGTGTAGAAAAAAAGTGGCCACAGACGGACGGGCAAAATAAAAATTGCTTAGAAAGTGATTCTGATTATATCTGTATATATATGTTCATACCTACCACGCCTCCTTCTTGAAATTGCAACCCCTCTCAAAAGCACAAAGTTAGTATACCCTATTTACCTTTTTTTAAAGGTAAAGGGTATAAAAACAGGGATAAAATACCTCAACCATTATTTAAGGTGGAGATCGTTCCAGAGACGAGAAATCTGAAAAAAATGAAACTCACCCGGTTTACAGTCTACGTTACTTAATACATCGTAGAATTTCAATTGAGAAGCCCCACAAGTGCAAAGGTCCAGTACAGTGCTCAAAGTGCCAGGAATATGGGCACACAAAATCCTACTGCACTCCACGCACAATATGTGTCGCTTGCTGCGATTTTCACCCCTCCGTTGAATGTAAATTTGACAAATTTGATAAAAATGTAAAAAAAAGCAGCAACTGCGGTGGTAACCACACGGCCAACTATAGAGGGTGTCCAGTTTACACAGACCTGAAGATGAAGACGCGTGCTACACAAAAGCTAGTTCTCTGTGAACATAGCAATATTGCACCTAACTACCCTAGCATAAATCCAGCCAATGCTCTTGTCCTCCTCAATGACGTACGCAAACGTATTGAAAAAAGCACCTACTGAAAGTCTACCCGTTCAAAATGTAGAAGCAATGATTTGTAACCTAACGCATTGTATGACCCAATTTATTTAAACCATGCAAACAATGATTCATGAACTAATGATGGAATCTATCTGAATCTACTGATGAAAACACTGCTCTCTCAAAAATAAATGAATCAATTAAATTTATGCTACTGGAATGCCTATTATCCAACATAAAAAAGAAATCAAGAATTTTTTGTACAACAGCGAGATTGACATAATGCTTATCTCAGAAACCCATTTGACATATAAGTACAACTTCAGTATTGCCGGTTTCAATTTCTACAAAACGAATCATCCAGACGATAAAGCGAACGGAGGCGCAGGAACTCTCATTAATGCCCGTATAAAACATTTTCTACGTGACAAATATGCCGAAAGACACATCCAAGCCACTTCAATCTCCCTTCAGTGCTGGGGCGAAATTATAATAATTTCTGCAGTATACTGTCCACCTAGATTCCAAGTAGCGTCAGAAAAATTCCTGCTGTTTTTTCAAACATTTGGAAGAAAATGTATAGCAGCTGGAAACTATAATTCTAAGCATACCTACTGGGGCTCTCGTCTGGTAAACCCTAAAGGCAAACAGTTGTACGATGTGTTAATTGATCATCGAAATCATCTAGATTTTGTCTCAAGTGGCCAACCCACGTACTGGCCAGCGGAACAGCGTAACATCCCTAATCTTATTGATTTCGCTGTGATAAAAAATATAAACAGGGCACTGTTTTCCTCTGAAGCAATTTTCGACTTGTCCTCCGATCACTCACCTGTCATCACATACTTTAACAAAACTCCTGAACTTGTACATAAATTGCCCAAATTGACCACCAACAAAACGAACTGGCTCAAATATAAGAAATACGTGAGTATACATATTTGCCTGGAATCTCCTAAAAACAAAGATGACTTAGAGAGAGCGCTCCACGAGTTTAATTCCTTGTTAGCATCAGCGGCTGCGTGCGCAACACCAACAGAAAAAACGATGCAGGTTGCTACCGGTTATATAATTTCAACCCATGTGCAGTGCCTCGATAAGTAGAAAAGACGCCTAAGACGAGAATGGCGAAATATAGGTCACCTGCCCTAAAGAGGAAATTAAAATTGTCACAAAATCACCTTAGAGATGTACTTCAAAAGGAAGCTGAAGCAAGTATTGACACCTATATTAAAGATCTGGGCCCGCTTAAATACACCAATTACTCACTTTGGAGAGCTAGAAAGGTGGCAAAAAGCCCAAAGGAAAGTGAGCCACCAGTAAGGCTTGGAAATGCAGCGTTTGCTGCACATCTACAAACAGTTTTTTTACCCTAATGCTCCGTGCAATAACTTCGATGTCCCTACTTTACCTAGAACCAAAGTGAAATCAGCCGCTTCAACTAAAAATCAAAGACATAGAATGTGTCATTAAAACAGGTCTTAATGCAAAAAAGTCCCCTGGATATGACCTAATCACAAATAAAATGGTCATGGAATTACACATACACATAGCGTTAATACACCTAACGAAATTGTTCAATGCTATCCTTCTCTTGGGTCATTTCCCGCATATATGGAAGATATCGCAAATTACAATGATTCCTAAACCAGGAAAAGAACCACCCTCTCAAAAATATTTGAAAAATTGCTAGTTGGGAAAATTATGCCCTATTTAAATGAAAATGGCAACACTCCTACTCATCAATTCGGATTTAGAAAAGAGCACGGTACAATAGAGCAGGTGTACCGTATAACTAGCGAAATTAGAAGAGCTTTTGAGCAGAAGAAATACTGTTCAGCAATATTTCTAGACATTGCCCAAGCCTTCGATAAAGTCTGGCATAAGGGGCTAGTGCACAAGATTCAAAAGTTTCTGCCACACAACACACACAGAGTGCTGGAATCTTACTTAGCGAATAGGAAGTACAAAGTGAAATACAAGCAATTTGTAACCCCCGAATTTCAAATATTTGCTGGAGTACCACAAGGGAGTGTGCTTGATCCTATTATCCTTATATATACGTCTGACCTACCAATAAATAACAGCCTAGTTACTTCCACATTTGCTGACGACACAGCTATTTTAAGTAACCATCAAAATCCGCATATCGCCTCTCGTGACCTAAACGAACACCTTAAAGATGTAGAAATTTGGCTGGCAAACTGGCGTATTAAAGTTAACGAAGCGAAATGTACTCACATAACGTTCACCCTCAGAACCAACCTGTCCAGCTGTGTCACTAAATGACATAAAAATACCGCAAGCAACAGAAGTGAAGTATTTAGGAATCCATCTTGACCGTAGATTAACTTGGAGGAAGCACATAGAAGCGAAAAGAACTCAAATGAGACTAAAAGCTAACTCTCTGAATTGGTTAATCAACAAAAAACCAAAGATGCGCTTGAAATACAAAGTCCTTCTATACAAAGCTATAATAAAGCCCATATGGACATATGAAACCTACAAACCTAGAACTTATCCAAAGTCGGAAATCCTAAGAACAATTACCGGCGCATCATGGTTTGTTAAAAATTAAACATTCACAATGATATACATATAACCACTATAGAAGAAGAAATCATAGAATTATGGCAGAAATACCTGCAAAATTATCCGAACATACTTGCAAGAAGTCTACTCCAGCAGAATTCTGCTTCACATGTAAAGAACCATGTTTCTAAACTTATTTACAAACTAATCTATAAAATTTTGTTTCCCTCTTCTTTTTAAAATTATAATTAATATATATATATATACAAGTAGAACCCAAATAGCTCCAAGCAATAGGCCAAGAGCATATCTAATACATTAGTTTTAAGATTTGATAACTTATTGTTAGTTTCCAATGGAGTAAGATACAATAAAAAAAATAAATGGTCTAATAAAAAAAAAACACGAAAATGCCAAACGCATTCTCAATAACACATCTACCACCAGATTAACGTTTATTAAAGCTGGCTTTTCGTCACCAAGTAGAAATCCTGGATACGGACGCATTTAAAAGGTCTTCAACGGAAATGCTGCATCGCCAACTAAATGAGAATTGCAGTTAATGTACGGATTTGGAAGTAAAGATGCTGCAATATTAATTACACCATTCAAAAGTTTTTTTCCAAATGATGATTCAGGAAATATGCCACCATCAGTAATAAATAAATATATGTTTGGCGGCGCAAACAGCCAGTAGGACTATTGAGTGATGACCTTTATAGTTAAAATATTCGGAACCAGCTCTTGGTGTTCATTTTTTTAAGTCGAATATAGCACTAAGCCCACAAGACATCCATTGTACTATATTTGACGTTCCATTTTCATTTTCTTGGATTCTGCCAGATTTGTGAACAAACCTTAATAGACCCTGTGTCTCTAAGATGTCAGTGCCAAATACCTCGAACCTGATTCTAGCGAAAGCAGGGCATACGCAAAAAAGTGGTAAGTCGTCTCATCTTCCTCTTCACAGACCTGGCAAAGTGCACTGTCAGCAGCCTATCTGCTGCATATGCCTAAGATATGCAAAATGGCCTATCATCAATCCTACCAGAAGACTGCAGTCTCTCCTATCAAGTGACAGAAGAAACCTTGTGCTCCCTCTTTCGGCCCCCATTCGTGATACTGTGCACCTGCAACCCACTCACCAATAGTGGACTTAATGGTAGCAAAATGTATGGGAAGAACTGGTTTCAGGCCAGTAAAACTGGTATCAGATCCCTTATTCGCTAGCTGGCACCGACTTCATTCCCCATAACACCTATGTGTCCTGGAACCCATGTTAGCAAAAGATTCTTATGTTTTGCAATATAATTCAATCTGGATTTACAGAACAGTACCAGGGGGCTGAGTAAGGCCTGCAGTGCAGCCTGAGTGTCACTGCAGACACAGATACTTCTGCCACGTCATCTGTTTTCCACCACATAGTCCATCGCCCTTAGAATAGCATACAATTCCGCCTGAAAGACAGAAACATGACAACCAAGGGCGTAATGGAGCCGGACACCGTCAAGTTCCACGAAAACCCCAGAACCCGATCCAATATCTGTTTTGGAGCCATCAGTGAAAATACGACAGCACTGCCTACCGGGCTCAGTCATAGGATGAAACCATAAATGAGCCTCTGGGATTTTTATTCAGTAACACCTTTCAGTTATAGGATACGCGGGCATCGAAGGGATACCAATAACCATGTCAGTGCCAACAATATCTTCAAGATTCCAAATCGCCCCCACCCACTAGCTTTTGTGCTTCAACCTTTCAACCTACAAATGGCTTTTACGGCCTCTCCTTGTTTGAACACATCTACCCGTAGCGTGGGAAAATTCAACAGCGCATCAAGCGCAGGGCTAGAAGTTGTCGGAAAAGCTACAGTACAATAAATAGTTACATTTTTCTGCTGTCTAGAGAGAGCAGATTTAACCCTCTTGAGAGACAATATTTTTACCTAGACCACAGATGCGTAGGATATTATGGGCCTGATCATTGCCCTATAAATCCAGAGGACCTTCGAAGGAGATAAACCCCACGTCTTGACAAATATTATCTTGCACTGCCGAAAAGCTGACAGTGCTTTCGCTACCTTTAGTTCAACGTGTGACTTGCATCGAAGCTTACTATCTAGAACAACCCCCCGATATTTAACCTACCTGGATAGCTGAAAAGTGTTGGCTGAACAAAACCTCCTCATGGAAAAAGAACTAAATTTGTTTTAGCTGCGTTAACTGAAAGTCCATTTGCCTCACACCATATGTTAATCTTATTCAGTGTGAACTACACTTTCCTGCAGATGTGGATAAAAGAGCTTCCTGCAATTACGCAGGCTGCATCATCTGCATATGCCTGAGCGTGATATCTACGCATCATCATTTATTGATACAAGGAAAGGGTCAATGACCATGTACAAGAGTAGTGGAGAGAGCACGCCCCCCAGAGGCAACCCTTCTTCACACTCGACGATACCCACAGATCCCGCTCACCACACAACACAATAGCCCTGTTTGCTAGCATTGAACAAATCCAATTAACCAATACATTCTCTACACCATGTCAACGAGCAGAGCTGCACATACGGTCAAAGGTAGCAATATCAAAAGCTCCCTCTATGTCCATAAACACACCCACAGCATACTCATTCCTATCGATGGCATGCTCAATCTTGCTGTTAAGACTATGCAACGTCGACTCGCCGGATTTTCCGCTTTGATATGCGTTTTGTAATTGAGACAGGGGGTGCTCCTTAAGCGACAATTTTCGCATACGAAGCTCATTGCTTGGACTATCATTGTCATCCCTTCCCACCTTTGGGATAAGTGAATTTCTCACAAATCTCCAGGAGTGAGGAATATATGCTAGCGCCAAACTTGGAGTGAAGATTCTGCTCAATGTTGTAATAGGCAACTCTATATTCTGCTGCAGCATGATTGGATAAATGCCATCTAGACCGGGCGACCTGAAGTTATCAAATGCTGCAATCGTATATCTAATGGCATCTTCATTCGCCACAGTCCTTGCTACAAACCAATCATTCCTAGAGACATACGCAGATCCGGCCATATTTTTGTGGCTGCAGGGTGACTGTAACCTGATTTCCAGGGAAGTGGGACTCCAATAATAAACAAAGCGTCTCATTCCGCTTTTCGGTAAGGCGACCATCAGGCTTCCTAAGTGACCCCAAATCTAGAGAACGATGCTTCTGAAGAACCTTAACTAATCTAAGCCGTGTCACCCAGTGATTCGATATTCCTGCAAAAATCTTTAAAAGAAAACCTCTTCGATGTCCGAATGGTTTTCTTAAATTCCCTCTGCGTTTTTCGATATCGAAACCAGTCCCCATCTAGAATTGGCGGCTCTCTATAGCAATTTTTCGCTTCCTTCCTCAACTCATTAAGTTCTTGCTTCCACCAGGGTACCGAAGTCCGGTTGAGAAGACGACGAGACGGACAGGAACCAGCAAAGCTGACATCGAGCAATTTGTTGAGTTTCTCAACCGCCGCCTCGACATCACGCTCGTTGCGTAATTTTGTTGGTATTTCAAGTCTACCCCGCAATACATCCCTAAGTTTATTCCAGTCCGTTTTCATTATGTTCCTGGTGTGTAATGGCTGTAAGATTCTCCCACCACACCTGAACTCAATATACCTGTGGTCCGATAACCAATCTTCATTCAGGACCTTCATATTTAAAAACGATAATCCCACCCAGTTGTTGGAGAGGGTAATGTCTTTTACCTCCTGCTTCATAGGTTGACTGAACTTGTTTTGAATATTTAGGCAGAGAAAACAACATAGTCGAAAAGCAAGAGACCGCGCCTATTATTTACTACTTTACTACCGCAGATGGTATTCTGGGCATTAGCATCACAACAAACTACAAGCCCCAGACGACTTTCCTCACAAAACTACAGGTGGCAGAAGGGCATCGTATAGAAAATAAGCAGAAGCAATTACGAAGTCCGACAATCCATGAATACTTTTGTAGCTCACTCTAGCAGCCACCAGGTCTTGGCCACAGAATTGATTTAACGCGGTTACTTCAAGCTGAGAAGACACTATGAGATTGATTCTTGGCCTTCTGGAACTCTTGTCATATAGGATCTTTACCCCCTTTATCCCCCCAAGTCCACATAAAAGTCCTTTATGGACCCATGGTTCCTGAAGAGTTGTTATAAAAGGGAATGCCTGCAGCCGGGAAAGTCTTTAGGAGAGCAGTACCGGCATATGAATGCTGCAAATTGATCTGTATTATAGTAACACAAGTGGATGCACCTAGATTATTACTTTGGGAAGACATGGAAAGTAATCTTCCCAAATAAATAGCTTAGGCGGTTACCGTACCTAGACCCAACAGACAAGAGACGAACCTTCTTTATTTTTCTGGTTCTTTCCCCTTGTGTGCGACAGGATACGCCATCCCGATGTGTGAATCCCTGGGTTCTGGGAATGTAAAGCCAGAAGCACATGGTCTGCCTTCAGGTCTGAATCCTGAAACTATCCGACTGCCTTACGAGGGGGTTTATTCTCTTCCCTGTATACAGAGAAGTGAGATTTACGCAGAGCAGAGATCCTTTAAACTTCTGTCCGGATCCATTCGCAGTTAGCCAGGGATGAGCACTTCACCCGTAGATGTCCGTCTTTCTTCTCATAGCCCCCCCGCGTTTGCCTCCGGACCCGAGGCGATAACCCGTTTCATAAGATGGTTTTGCTGTGTTTAATTTCTGCATCAACTATCCCCGATCCATTCACTGAGGACATTGCTGAATCATTACATGCATTGTTTGAGGGTAATCACCCAGCTAATTATAAAGGCTGTATGGTGTACAAAAAATTGCAAACATTAAAATATCAACCACTGAGAAAAAAGGAACCCAATTCGACACTTGTCTCCCAACCATCCAACCAGAGTTCGAATTCACTTTCACACTCCCAAGTAGTTAGGAACACTACACAAGACACGATAGAGAATACCTCACTCAGCCCCACATCCTAAGGAAATCGCCTCCGAGTTTCAAACGAAATGCGAGAAATTATCATGCTTCTCAAGCAAGTCATGCAGTATTCAAGTATGATGAATCTAATCGTTACTCTCACGACGAAAAATTGTACTTCTTCAATCCCATAAATATTCTCGTATGGAATGCAAATGGGCTATCCAAACACATATTAAATATTAAAACACTACTCCAGACTCACGACATAGATATTCTTCTAATATCTGAAACTCATTTTACCTATAAGAGCTACTTTCAAATACCAAACTATAAGCTCTATCAAACAATGCACCCCGACAAAAACTCAGACTCGTTTTTATTAAATCTTACTGCACAGAAGCTATTCAAGCCACAAACATAGTTGTTGAATATTGGAAAAGCCCAATTACAATCTCGGCAATATATAGCCCACCCAAACATGCAATCAAGACAGCAGAGGATGAAAAGTACTTTGCAACCCTAGGATATAGGTTTTAAGCTGGAGGAGACTATAATGCAAAACTTACATACTGGGGTTTCCGTCTCACTACTCCCAACAGCCGACAACTCTTGGCGGCTATAACAAATATAAATCTTCTCACAGCTTCCTCAAGCTCACCAACGTATTGGCCAACCGATACAAATAAAATTTACGACCTAATAGACTTTTACTTAGTGAAAGGCATCTCGACTAGGGATATAACATGCAGCCCATGCTATGATCTATCCTCTGACCATTCTCGAGTAATGTTTACAATGATTGATAATTTTGTTGACTCGCCCTCTGAATGTCGCCTTTACAATAGCAAAACTGATTGGAATTACTTCCGACTGTCAATATCTTCAACAATTAACCTAAAGTACTCTCTTAAGTCTAATGAAGATATCATGATAGCTATTGCACACTTCAATAATTACCTTCAACAGGTTTGTTAGAAGTCAAAACCACCCTCTTGTGAAAAAAACCGGAAGAAAAACACAGGGCAAGAAAAAATCGGCAATATAGTAGACATCCTGGGGATAAGAAAAAATTAAATAGACTCTCAAAAGATCTTAAAGAGCTTCTCAAAATAGAACACAATTCTAAACTTCAGTACTATCTCCATAACCTTGATGCAAATGCTGCCACCGACTATTCCCGCTAGAAAGCAACAAAACAGGTAAAGAGGCCTACTCTGGCACAATCTGCCATCAGAATAGAAAACAAAGAATGGGCTAAAAGTGATCCTGAAAAATCATTCACATTTGTACGATATTTAAAAAGAACGACACGAAATCGAACCATCTCCAATCACTGCAGTAAGAGTAACAAAAACCTTGGGACACATCAACCAGATGGACCTGCCCATACAAAAATTTTAAAAAGGGGAAGTCAAGGAAGCGCTCAAAAAGCTCAAAGCAAAGAAAGCCCCGGATACGATCTCATTAGTGGAGAAATATTAAAGCAGCTTCCAGAAGAGGGATTCACTTTCTTGAGTTATATATACAACGCTGTTCTATTATCTGGTTTTGTTCCCCCGCAATGGAAAGTGGCTCAAGTAACAATTATCCTTAAGCCAGGAAAAAGTCCAGACAAAGTTGAGTCATATCGCCCCATCAGCTTGCTGCCGATCGCCTCTAAAATTTTGGAAACTCTCTTCCTCAAAAGATTAATGCCAATAATAGAAGAACGAAAACTAATTCGTTATCACCAATTCGGCTTCAGGAAACAACAACAAGTACAATTGAACAGGTTCATAGACTTGTAAATTGCATTCGAGCAAAAGAAATTACTGTACAGCGACGTTTCTCGATATATCCCTAGCTTTCGACCATGTCTGGCTTGACGGATTACTCTACAAAATAAAGAAAGTACTTCCAATAAACTATTACATATTTATCAAATCCTACCTTAAAAATTGATACTTCTTTGTAAAACAAGGTGGAGGACAATCTGAAATGTGCAACAGACCGGCCAGTGTACCCAAAGGCAGTGTCATGGATCCCATCCTATACTTGTTTTATACACACGATCCGATTATACACCTGTATCCGAATGAAGTATCGTTGGAACATTTGCAGACGATACTGCTGTATTCGCAATGGACACTCTTCCACAACTGGCTTCGCTTAAACTTCAAAACTGCTTAGACAAAGTCACTAAATGGTTGAAAGATTGGAATTCGAGTTCAATGAAACTAAGTCTGTCCAGGTTACGTTCACTCTTAAAAGCAACATGTGCCCACGTAAAACTCAACGATGTGAATATACCACAGTGCAATGTGACTAAATACCAGGGCATGCACCTCCATAACAAGCTAGCATGGAAAATTCATATAATGACCAAAGGTAAGGTGCTGGTAATAAAGCTTAGAAATTTACACTGGCTATTAAATCGAAATTCCCAAATTTCACTCGAAAGTAAGCTCTCACTTTACTCAGCCGTCTTAAAACCGATATGGACATATGTCATACAACTTTGAGGCATTGCGGCAACCTCTAATGTCGAAATACTCAAAACTTGGAATTCACAGGCACTCTAATCCACTCATATCAGAACTCACAGCTCATATGACTGCATTCAGCCGTTTAAAAAGGAAATCAAAATCAAAAGCAGATATTTTCCGTTGATGAATACCTACAATTAAGAAATGGTTGCACCACTGGGTGCACTCCATAAATGTTATGTTGGTATTTAGTTATTGTTATTTCGGTTTAAAAAAAATATTGTTTATTGTATTTCATACAGATTGCAATAAAAAAAATGGACATTTAAAAAAATAAAAAATCAATACATCATCGGTCTAATCACTGCTGTGTATAGTAAATGCACTCTCGAGGGCCATACCCCATTATAATTCTACGGTCTTCTTACACGAATAGAGTCCTATTGATGCTTTTCTTACTCTATCCTCTAAATTTAGTTTTCAATAGAGCTTCCTGTCCAGAATCAGTCCCATGTAGCTAGGTTTATCATTAAATGATAATAGGATTCCATTCACTGTAGGGGGCCTTACCTCTGGTAATCTGTGTTTCCTACTAAATAGTACTAGTTCTGTTTTGTTGGCACTTACGACTAAAACCACAAGATTCTGATCATAGATTTAGCTCATTTAATATGCTTTGCATGACTTCGCAAAACATATTGGGGTATTGACCTCTTACCGTGATTGCAACATCGTCCGCATAGGCAACAAAGTGGATTCTTCTCTCCTCTAAGCTCTTTAACAATTTATTCATTATCAGTGCCCAAAGAAGGAATGAAAATTCGTCATATAAATGCACAAAGCTTAATGAATAAGATGGATGAGTTTAGATATCTATTTGAAAGTTCTGGCGTTGATTTTGTTTGTATGTCTGAAACGTGGTTCATGCCATCAATGCAGAGTAGTTTATTTAGTGTCAGTGGATACCGATTGTTTCGTATGGATAGAGTGACTCATGCCGGCGGGGTGGCAAATCAGTTTGTGAAGGTCAGATTGAGTATTGGTTTTTAAGTGTTGACAATGGAGTTCAAAGACTTCTTGTGGGCTGTGTCTACAGACCTAATCGTACAATTAACATACAATCACTGATAGATCACATTCGGGCAATTTCTTTGAACTTTCAAAATTATTTTATTGCAGGAGACTTCAATAGCAATATTCTAGTTGAGAGCGGACTGGTCACAGAAATGTTGGCATTGGGCTTGATTTCCGCTAATACAACATCACCGACACATTTTAAGGGAACCAACAGTTCGCTGTTGGACGTGTATTTTATTGATGATTTGAAGAAGATTAAAATTTAGGAAGAACTCCCTACTCCCTGTTTTTAAAAACATGATCTTATTTTTCTGACGCTTGATTTTATACTTAATATGACAACCAAAGTTTTGAGATACCGTGACTTTAAAAATATTGACTACCAACATTTGTGTTCTAACCTTGACACTGTACAATTGAACATGATATATTTTATGTCCTCAGTAAATGACAAAGTGGAATATCTACATTATAATATTAAATGTCATTTTGATGAGTTTGTCCCAAAGAAAGTGCGCACCGTTGAGCATAAATGGCAGCCTTGGTTTACTAATAAAATCAAGAATTTAATTAAAATACGTGATGCTGCATACACACGATGGAGGCGATATAAGGTACCTCTTCTGTACCTTACAGAAATCTTAGAAGGCAGGTTACTAAAGATGTCAAAGCCGCTAAATACTCCCACTTCGGAAAAACATTTAGCAGTGCAGTAACCAGTAAACAAACATGGAGACATATTCGGAGCATAGGTATAGGGAATATTGCTACTTTTGGGAACATTGACATTCACCTGAATGATTTAAACAGGAAATTTGTCAATCTTCCAATTGAAGCAATGCAAAAGAATGCTTATGCAAACTGTTGTAGTTCTGTGTCCTCTGAAATTGTGCTTGGGTTTTGCGGTATGGACGAGTCAGATGTGTTGGAGTGTTTTCTGGGTGTAAAGTCAAATGCTTGTGGTACTGATGAGATTCACCCTCTCTTTGTTAAGGCCGTACTTCCTAAGCTGCTGAAAGTCATAACTCATATTTAATACTGTTATAATGACACCAACTTTTCCTAATTGTGGGAAGTTAGGGCCAATTATTCCAACCCCAAAATCTGATCCGATTATAGAACAATAGCAATTTTACCATACCTATCCAAGGTATTTGAACTAGTAATGGCAACCCAATTAAAAAAGTATTTAGCAAACAATAAAATTATAACGGAACGACAGTTCGTTCATGCCAAGGAGGAGCTGCATAACGGCTCTGACTGATGTAGTGGAGAGTATTCGTGCTTCACTTGACTTAAACAGGGTGTCTTTCTTGTTATTATTGGATCATTCAAAGGCATTTGACTGTGACCATAATATTATATGTACGAAGCTTCTGAAAATGTACAATTTCTCATCCGGCGCAGTGAAGTTGATAGAATCATACCTTACAGAAAGAACCCAAACGGTTTACCAACCGAGTCAGTGAGATGACGAGGCTTCGGATTTCTTGTCAGTAGTATGAGGTGTACCTCAGGGGTCCATATTGGGGCCTCTTCCTTTTTGTATATATGTATATATATATATATATATATATATATAGATATATATATATATATATATATATATATATATATATATATATATATATATATAAATGATTTACCGACTCCATTGCACGATTGTGATATTCATTTGTATGCTGATGACGTCCAACTTTACATAAGCTGTAAAAGGGACGAAATTATTAATTGTGTCACTCAAATTAATAATGACTTATCTAATGTTTATAACTGGGCAAAGAAAAATGGACTTTGCCTTACTCCTGCTAAATCAAAATTTTTAGTGACTTACAAGAAACACTTTGATACCACAATACTACCCAGTATTATAATGAATGGGTCTGTGATTGAAGCTATAAACACGGCTAAAAACCTGGCAGTTATATTTGATGGTACTCTAACATGGAGTAACCACGTTGCAGTCACGGTCGGCAAAGTTTACGGTATACTGCGTTCACTGTGGTCAACGCATTATTTCACCCCACAAGGAATCAGAATGCTGTTGGCCTACCTTCCCCCAACATTACTGTATGGTTGTGAAATTTTTGCGAATTGTGATGCAGCTAGCAAACGAAAGCCTAATGTCCTATTTAATAATATAACAAGGTATATTTATGGCTTGAGTAGAACAGATCATGCATCCACTTTATCAAGGCAAATTTTTGGGATCATATTTGATCATCTCTTGGAGTCTAAGACTATCATCTTTCTTCACAAGATTATTTACCCCCGGGAACCTCCATATTTGTTGAGATGTCTCAGGTTTACACGTTCCTGTCATTGTAACCAACTTGTCCCGTGCAAACACTCATCTCTTATCTCTGATCGTCAATTTTTCGTGTATGCTGTAAGACTCTGGAACTCATTTCCTGTACGGCTGCGAAGTATTGGCAACACTGTGCAGTTCAGGAATGAACTTGGGGGCTACTTTCGGGCGCAGTCCATTTCTGGACAATCTGTATTGCTTTGTTCATAAATTGTGATCTGTATTCATCTTCTTGTTTATTTTTTTTTTTTGTTGTATATCTGAATTTTAATTTTAATTGTATAATCATTCACTTCTATAATTTTATAATTTTATAACTTTATAATTTTATTTGTATAAATTAATTTCTTTTTATAATTTATATATCATTTTACTTTGGAATGAATTGTTCCAGATAACTTAATTATTACAAAAAACAGGCAGTTTCGATCTATCGTAACGTCGTACGTTTTTTTTTTTTATAAAATAACTAATTCATGAGATAAATAATTTATAAAAGAAGAAAATAAATTTTGAAATTTTGAAATTTTTTTTTTTCAGAGACTTTGGCTATAAGTACATTATAAAATATTCAATATGTTAAAAAAATTTCTACTTGCTACAATTATAATTGCATATTGACAACAGATAGCGCTAATAGTTTAATTTAATGTCTGTATTCGCATATTAACTAAAATTTCAAATTATAATTGGAACACTAATTTTTAATAAAATAAATAACGTTAAATTTATAATTTATTATTGTGAAATATTGCGAAAACAAACATAGATATTATCAGCATGATTGCATTGAAGCGACTGAAGCAAATTTCAACATGTAAAGCAGGATCGCTCAGGTTGATTTGATTACACATACATTGCCATATAATAAATAATAAAAAAGCGATACATTGCTGCTTTGTTGAAGTCTGATTGTCGAGTGAATGCTTTTGCTAGCGGCACAATGCTAGTTCGGCAGTATCGACAAAGAACATATAGAATAGATAGTTGATATGAATGTATTTGTGCGAGTTCTGCTAGTGTGAGGAGGTTTTAAAATTAATGTATGTAGTGGTAAAAATACAGTGCACCCCCTTAACTCTAACTATCGTTATTCCTCAATTCACTTAACTTCTCAAAATAACTGAAAATACAAAACTTTGTAGATAATTTCTCATTGTCGAAATATTGCAGTTGCGTTTAAGTAAAAAAATTAATTCGACAAAATAAAATATTGTTTTCGTCATTATTAAAGAAAGAAACACTACCTCTGTTTAATAAAAAGCATAAAGCCGTTAACTTAATTCGTTTAGCTGCATTTTTGACCTATTTTGAAGATTTTTCTGAGATTATTGAAACTGTTGTTATATGTTAGAATACTGTAAAAAGGTTTAATTCTCTTTTGACCGGCAATTTCTTAATCTTGGCTTCCTTCTGTTCCAAATTCGAATTTTTTAGTGTCCCCTGTGCACTCGCATTCGTTCATGGCCATAGTTAAATATGATCGCAGAGGGATGTTACTGGGGCAGTCGGACTCCATTTTAATATAAACGATTTTTTATTAATTATTTTAGTTATTAGTAGTATAATATTATGCCAAAAAACCAAAGAATTATTATTCTACATCTTCTGATTACTATGGTGCGTTTACAGTGAACAAAAGTGTAAATGGAAAGCAATTGGATCAGATTTTACATTAATAATAGTTATAATTTATTAAATGAACTTGTTAACATTTGAGTTTTCAACTCCAAATTAAAAAATAAAATTTTGTTGGATTTATTATCACCTTTTATTTTAGAAGTTTCGCAGTTCGTTTTAAAATAAAGTGACCCCTAAAAGTTTGATTTAAACGTAGCACTGATTTCTTCTGATTTTTTTCTCCGAATTCGCTATTTTAGACAACATCCCAGCAGTGAAACCAACTAGTAAAAATACTAGTAAAACTCATATATACGAGGATTGATCAAAAAATAAAAGTTATTTTCAGATATAATACACTTATGCCAGCGTTTTTTCCAATCCTCGAAACACTTCTGAAACGCTTTTTTTGGTATCGCCAACAGCTCCTGTTTCGATTTTTCTTTTATCTCCTCAATCCTCAATCGTAGCAAAACACTTTCCTTTCATCGGTGTCTTCAGTTTTGGAAAGAGGAAAAAGTCAGCGGGGGCCAAGTCCGGTGAATACGATGGTTGAGGCATGATAACGGTATTGTTTTTGGCCAAAAAATTACGCACAAGCATCGATGTGTGAGCTGGTGCGTTATCATGGTGCAAAATCCATGATTGGTTTTTCCACAATTCTGGGCGTTTCTTACGAATTGCTTCTCGCAAACGGCGCATAACTTCAAGGTAGTATTCCTTGTTGACCGTACGACCTTGTGGCAAGAATTCATGATGCACCACGCCATTGCAATCAAAGAAAACTGTTAGCAAAACCTTTACGTTCGACCGAACTTGCGTGCTTTTTTCGGTCTTGGCTCATCTGGACGTTTCCATTGGGATGATTGGGCTTTGGTTTCAATGTCATAGCCATACACCCACGATTCGTCACCAGTTATGATCTTTTTTAGGAAATCTGGATTGTCGTTGACGATGTTCAACAGCTCCTGAGCGATGTCCATGCGACGTTGTTTTTGCTCAAAATTTAGCAATTTTGGAACAATCTTCGCTGCCGCACGTTTCATGCCTAAAACATCCGTAAAAATTGCTTGGCATGAGCCGAACGATATGCCAACATCATCAGCAACCTCTCTGATAGTGATTCGACGATTATCCAAAATCATTTTCTTCACTGCGTCAATGTTTTCATCGGTTGTTGACGTGCTCGGGCGACCAGGACGAGCATCGTCATTCACATCTTCTTGGCCTTCCTTAAACCGATTATACCACAATTGAACTTGTGTTCTGCTCATAGTAGACTCGCCAATGGCCACAGTCAACATTTCAAATGTCCTTGCGCATTTAATTTAATTTTTTACACAAAACTGAATACAGTTTCTTTGATCCATTTTTTCGAATAGTACAAAATCGAAGAGCACACCAAAACACGACTAACCTTTTTATCTGTCAAAAAGAAACTGACAATCCAAAATTGTTGGTATTGCCAACATATATAACAGACATGTGTACCAACATAAAAGAAAAAAAAATGCGAACATCGAACATACGTAACTCACGAAATTTGAAAATAACGGTTCTTTTGATCACACCTCGTATATGTATGTAAAATTCATATAAATGTGTGTACATAATATAATAATGTGTACTCAACATGCAAACTAATGTTTGTGCATAAAGTGAGAGTGTATTAATTCAGCATGTTAATTCATGGTGCCGCATTTCCACTCCTTTTTGCGAACACTTTGCGGATATTTTAAAACACGCGTTAAATTGGAGATTTATCTCTAAAATAAGGAATTACAAAAAGTGGTTGAAATTATCAAAAGAACTGATTTTCTTCACTTTCAAATGTTTGTCCTTACATCCTTTTTTATTAAATTGACAAGAAAGGAAAAAATATACACGACAATGAAGTGCCGCATAAGTCAGTAACTGGTTAGCTTATAGATAAGTTTTGAACTACTAAATTAACCACTTGATTTTTTACTATTAAATTTAGTAGTATATTTTAAAGACTACCTATAATTTTCACTACAGGGATATGGAAAATTTTTACAACAAACACAATAAATTCACATACACTATACGTGTAACCAAAACAAGATTGTTACGTCTCCATGGTCATCATACCTGGCACAGACACCCTGGCTAGCTCACTCCTTTTTTTTCTTTGGTGGGTTCCCAACCCGCTGTGCCAGATCGTGGGGCAAACATGAAGTTCTAATCTAAACCTATTCTACGTTCATCATTTAATTTTAATACCACTCACCTCTCCACCGGCTTCCTCCGTCCCGATCAGCCTCTCCTCATCCTCCCCCTCCTGTCTCCACCTTAGCCTACCATAATTTATTTATTTTTTTATACAAACACACACATACACGGACAATTACTACGGCCTCCACTAAGCTGCGTATAGGCTGCCTAAATCAGGCAACAAGGACTAACTCAAACCCCGCTTTCGCTCTACCCCTATCTACTCTTAGGAGCTCCCTCGACCAGTGTAGGCTATTCTTACCGGGCGCGCCACCGCCACGCTCTGTTGAGACCGTATTTCACTCACGCTTTAAATTAATTTATTCTACTCATACTTATATTTAGGAACTGATGCTTATTTTAATACGCTGGACTTATCTTTATTTTTGCCGCTCTGGGTAGGAGGAGTCTGGTCTTCAGCGGTCGATCCGTATCCATTTACTTCCCTTATAATCGGGAAGAATTTGAAAAATTGATGACTCTATGTAATTCACCTTCTACTACATTTTTAATACAAAGTCGAAGCTTTTTTACTTTTCTAATTCGACGACAATGAAAGGAAATCGAAACACTTTTTTTACGGAGCATTAAACAGCTTCAATACCATTTCTTTTTAATTTAATAATTCTATATACTTAATTTATTAAAATATCGTATTCCCGCGTTTTCAACACGATAATAGCACAAAAACTATCACAAAAAAAATTGCACTTGATTTAGATGAATATAGACGAATCGAACGACAACGACCGTGAATTTTACTTTCCTTCTTGCCATGCAGAATCTGACTCTTTTCTCAAATATTTTCCGTATTAACCACTGACTTCCAAAATCAGTCTCCTCCGGTACTTCAACTCCCAGCTCTCTCCCTCTGACACCCTACTTTTCACTGTCTTATCCACAACCTGTCCATCCGTCTTTGTCCCACCCACTAAGCATACACCCTGGCAACAGCTGTGCTTTGTGGGTCAACCAACCATTTCAAGGACAGCTACTAACTTTTCATCATCACTTTTCTTTCTCTTCTCCTTTTCCTTACCAACTCGCACTCACGTATTTACCCCACACTAACACTCGATCCACCCACACATGCACGCATATTAGACCAGCTCTCACGTATTAAAAGTTCCCTTCCACTTAACCTGAGCTTTCAACTCAAAAGCTGTCTAATCCTCTCACACAAAAAAAATAAAAAAAAGTGATGATTTAAAATCTCTCCCATATACATACATATATATATATATATATTATGAAAAATTTCTTCAATTAAAAACCTTAATACATTCATCGCTGTGGCCTTACCCGTAGCTTTTAAGAACACGAATTTCGTAAAATGGTCCATTACCAAAAACCTCGATATGCATGACCCGCCCTGGAGCGTGGATATTTTCCTAAAAAATCTATATAAAGCCGTTGGAATGGCCGTTCGGTGCTGACTTCCTTTCCCATAAAAGGTCTAGAAACCTGATTACTATGCTTCGTCTCCTTGCAGGCCCTGCAATCCCTAACGTAATTCCGCACCTGCGACTCCCCCGTAAGCTGACAACTCAGGCTCATGGGCTTGTGCTACAACTGTCGAAGTTAATGCTTCGGGCACCCATAGCTTCCAACAGGGACCCCTGCCCTCTTCCTCATTAGCAATAGTACGTTTATATATCTTCCCATTACGTACTTGCAGATCCGGGAACCTTCCTACATTCTCTTCAATAGTTTGCTTTCGCTGAACATACTCGGGCGAATATTCAGTGGTGTCCATATCAGGAATATTCAGTCACTTCCTCCATCAATCGGGATAGCGTATCAGCTACTACATTTTCACTCCCCTTTCGGTGCTCAATTTGAAAGTCATATGCCTGAAGCTGAAGAGACCACCTGGCTAACCTCCCACTCAAGTCTTTTAATGACATGAGCCACTTCAAGCTAGCGTGATCCGTGATCACGGTAAAAGGCATCAGCTCCACATAGACCCTAAATCGTCTCACCGCTAGAATAGCCGCTAAACACTCTTTCTCCGTTACACTATAATTAAGTTGAGAACTGTTCATTTTACATGAATAATAGCCTATTGGCCGTTCGTTCTCAGCTACATCTTTCTGAAACAGCACCGCCCCGACTCCATTATTGGATGCATCGCACTGAATATAAAACCTCTTCTTAAAATCAGCCTGCTTTAACTTTACAAACGCGACACTTGCTTCCGGAGTCATGACAAACTTCACGCTTTTCCTAAGGGTGTCCGTCAAAGGCGCGGACATATCAGCAAAATTGGCCACGAATCGCCTATACCAACCGGCCGTCCCCAAAAAGCTCCGTACCTGTCTGGGTGTCTTCGGCACCGGAATCCTTCTTATTGCCGACACCTTCTCCGGATCCGTCTTCAACACTCCATGACCTATCACAAACCACAGATATTGCAGCTCCTTACAGCAAAACTTTGACTTCTTCAGCCCCACTGTAAGATTCGCGCTGGAGAGACATTTCGCCACTTCCCCCAGCAATTACATATGTGTTTCGAAATCCGGTGATATAATCAACAAATCGTCCAGATACGAAAATACATTTTCTCTGAGCCACTGCGGAATAACCTTGTCCATCAGCCTGCATAGCCTCTGTGCCGCATTACATAGCCCAAATGGCATTACCATGTACTGGTACAGAGGTCTTCCGGGTATAGTAAAGGCTGTAAAAGCTTTACTACCCTCCTCGAACTCAATCTGCCAGAATGCGAATTTGAGATCTATGCTACTGATGAACACGGCCTCGTCTATATGGCCCAATATACCTTAAATATTCTGTATAGGGTACGCGTCCTTCACCGTGCACTCATTCAATTTACATGCATCTAAACACAAGCGATTCTTCCCCGGCTTTCTCACTAAAGTAACTCGGCTGCTCCAGGGACTCTCACTTTGTTCAATAACACCCAGCGCTAGCATGTGATTCACCTTAGCATACAACAACTCTGCTGGCGATACGGGATAATACCGATCTTTTATTGCCTCAGCCCCTTGCACCAACCGTATACTGTGTTTTTCCAAAGAAGTTCTGCCTAGCCCACACTCTTCGTACGCCCTGAATTCCTGCTTCGTTTTCTCCAGTTGCTCCTGCTGAGTCTCAGTTAAATCATGGCGCCCAGCGACATTAACTTTATCACTGGAGTCCTTTTCTCCCGGCTCCGTGACCACTTCACTTACCCCAACAATTTCCGGAGCTAAGCCAAAATCTTGCCAGAAATCAACTCCTAAATAGACCTCTTGCTGCAATGTTTGACATAGGTAAAATACTACACTTTTTACTTCTCCTTTGAACTGCACTGGTACTATGATTCGCCCAAGCACTTGCTGCTTATGCCCTCCAGCTGTGCTTACCAGCGTGAAATACTTTTGCACTTCCAATCCCAATTCACTAATTAATTCCCTACAATTTTTCCCTAGGACACTAACCGACGCCCCTGTATCCAGTAGCCCCCGCAACTTTCTACCTTGAATTTCAATGTCGGCGAACGGTCTTCTCTCCTCCTGAATACTGCGCCCCACAGCCTAAACTACCTGCCGTTTTTTAAGTACTCTTAACTTATACCTTAACCTAGCTTTTTCCACTTTCCGAGAGATCCCTCTTAACTGGCCTTCTCTTAAACCCTTCACCTGTGCTTCACACTGTTCCCGCACCTTATCTGCTATCTCCAAATCTACTACTAATCCTACATTTCCCCCTACACCCTTAATATTATCTAACATATCACTATCTACTGCTCCGCGGGAACCTGTCGGGAGCACGATCTTCCCGCTGACCTCATGCTTCTTCCCCCGTTTCCCAACTTACATTTCGGGCATTCTGGAGTCACCACAATATCCGCCCCACATCCGTAGCAAAATAGCCTCCGTTGCTTGGAGGTACACTCTCTAAAGGTATGGCCCGCCTGCTTGCAGTTCCAGCACATCGTCTGAGACCTATTTGGCAGTCCTTCTTCCTTATGACTCGAACCAGCACCTTGCCGCGGTAAGACCTCTCGACTAACCTCCCCGACTTCTTCATCATCCGCTGTGTTCAACTCGTTCACGCTTCGGCCCGCCCCATATCTGGCAAGTGGTTGCACAACTCTGATCTCTCTCTTCAGGAAGAATCGTTCTGCCTCGTGACACTCGTACTTCAGCTGCTCTACGGTATAGCAGGCTATAGGGTAAACAATTCTCCCAACGGCATCCCGGATGTTCCTTTTTAGCAATTTAATGACATAAAACTCCGAAATAGGGTGCTCCATCCGTGCTCTCATCTTAAGCACATCAAAGAAGAAGGACCCCAGGCTTTCTCCTGGCTGCTGTTTCCGCTCCGTCAACTCTCGTAACAGTTCAAACTCACTTTGATGGGACCGAACTTGTCGTATTAGCGCATTTCTTAACGCCGGCCAACCGCTTACGTCGATGGTCCTCACACAACCAGTACCATTCCAATGCTGATCCTCTTAGCAGTTGGTAAAAATCTCTTAAAACTGCTGACCAAGGCACTCCATACTGGGTTTTTCAAATGTTCCAGGCGAAAAATAAATTCTTCTACTGACAGCCCCTCGGTCTTACCGTCAAATACTATGCCCCATTTATCTATCTTCACTTCTCTCTGTGTCACCTCCCTTTGACCATTCGAATCCCTTCTACTATCCTCCCGTCCTGGAAACGTGTTTCTTGCAGATGCTGGGTCCGATATGCCCCCCCTTGTTCTTGGCTCTCTACCCCTTCTCTCTACGGGCTGGCTGTCATTCGCTGACAAAGCTTGGCTTCTCGTATGAGGCCCACCTATTTGTTCCTGCATCGTTTGCTGGGGTCTCACCATCTCATTTATCATTCTCATCAGCTCAAGGTGATTGGCTCTAACCGTTTCCATTATTCTACTGGACTCGACGTCCAATGCCATTCTATAGGTGCTGTGGCTCTCCAGGAGCATCAGATTTATAGCCGACCTATATTCACTCGGAAGCTCATTCTGCACTTTCGCCTCTACCTCCATAGCTCTCTTGCGTACTGCCCCAGTTCTACTTCGTTGCCCTCCCGCCACTTCTTCCTCCCCTCTAGTGGCATCTCTCTAATTTTTGTGTTTTCTTCCCCTTCGTTTCTCTTGCCACTTCTCAAGTGCATTCCTTTTTCCACTACCTATTTACCTAAAATAAACTTACGACTTAATAATAATACTTATTATAACGATAACAACAATAAAAAGAAACAATTATTAAACATAAACAAAAACTAAATACCAGTATAATTATTATTTTTTCTTTTCAATTATTCTTAAGAGGAGGGTTAGGATTTGTTGAGATCGGTGACCAATCAGTACTTTACTATAACTCGTTGGAATTGTGGTAGGTGAGTGGTTTTATCCTAAATTTCACAAACATTCATTCTCTACAAACACTTTCTTTCAGTTTCTCTCTCGCTAGGCCCCCTCTTGATGCTATTATGGATGAATTTCATGTCACAAGCCACCAACAGTTTGCCTCTTGAGAGGCATGCATGTGGATTGCTTCCCCTTCCTACACCTTATAATCGGCAAGTGCAATTGAGTGGGTGCAACGCCATCACCAAGTCACTTGAACCCATTACCGTGCCTAGAGTAACGATCACACTTTCTGCACCCGTCCGCATTCATAGCAAGCCTGTGCCTCTCAATGATCACTGGGGCCGATGCTATTGGATATTTCTTTAATTATCCAAGCCATCTTTATCAACGATCATTACGAAGGACTACCTATACCTGTCGACAGCACAAATTACACCTGCCCTTACTCATCGCGCTATTAGCGCTCCATCACTTTTGCCCCAAGCCGCCATGAGCCAGACAACGGTAAACCCCCTGACGACAGCCATTTTTTCTTTCATACACTACTTATCCTAAAACAAAAATTTTCTTTCTAATTTTTTTATATTGGGCGCCATTCTGTTACGTCCCCATGGTCATCATACCTGGCACAGACACCCTGGCTAGCTCACTCCTTTTTTTCTTTGGTGGGTTCCCAACCCGCTATGCTAGATCGTGGGGCAAACATGAAGTTCTAATCTAAACCTATTCTACGTTCATCATTTAATTTTGATACCACTCACCTCTCCACCGGCTTCCTGCGTCCCGATCAGCCTCTCCTCATCCTCCCCCTCCTGTCTTCACCTTAGCCCACCATAATTTATTTATTTTTTTATACAAACACACACATACACGGACAATTACTACGGCCTCCACAAAGCTGCGTATAGGCTGCCTAAATCATGGAACAAGGACTAACTCAAACCCCACTTTCGCTCTACCCCTATCTACTCTTAGGAGCTCCCTCGACCAGTGTAGGCTATTCTTACCGAGCGCGCCACCGCCACGCTCTGTTGAGACCGTATTTCACTCACGCTTTAAATTAATTTATAGATTCTACTCATACTTATATTTAGGAACTGATGCTTATTTTAATACGCTGGACTTATCTTTATTTTTGCCGCTCTGGGTAGGAGGAGTCTGGTCTTCAGCGGTCGATCCGTATCCATTTACTTCCCTTATAATCGGGAAGAATTTGAAAAATTGATGACTCTATGTAATTCACCTTCTACTACATTTTTAATACAAAGTCGAAGCTTTTTTACTTTTCTAATTCGACGACAATGAAAGGAAATCGAAACAATTTTTTTTACGCAGCATTAAACAACTTCAATACCATTTCTTTTTAATTTAATAATTCTATATACTTAATTTATTAAAATATCGTATTCCCGCGTTTTCAACACGACAATAGCACAGAAATTCTCACAAAAAAAATTGCACTTGATTTAGATGAATATAGACGAATCGAACGACAACGACCGTGAATTTTACTTTCCTTCTTGCCATGCAGAATCTGACCCTTTTCTCAAATATTTTCCGTATTAACCACTGACTGCCAAAATCAGTCTCCTCCGGTACTTCAACTCCCAGCTCTCTCCCTCTGACACCCTACTTTTCACTTTCTTATCCACAACCTGTCCATCCGTCTTTGTCCCACCCACTAAGCATACATCCTGGCAACAGCTGTGCTTTGTGGGTCAACCAACCATTTCAAGGACAGCTACTAACCTTACATCATCACTTTTCTTTTTCTTCTCCTTTTCCTTACCAACTCGCACTCGCGTATTTACCCCACACTAACACTCGATCCACCCACACATGCACCAGCTCTCGCGTATTAAAAGTTCCCCTCCACTCAACCTGAGCTTTCAATGCAAAAGCTGTCTAATCTTCTCACACCAAAAAAAATAAACAAAAAGTGATGATATAAAATCTCTACATATATATACATATTTAGATAAAGACTACCAACCGGAGTATGCAGACACTAAACCGAACAGTCATCTGATGCACCAAATAAGGTAGCAGCCAGCTGATCGTAACAAGATTTATCTCTAAAATAAGGAATTACAAAAAGTGGTTGAAATTATCAAAAAAACTGACTTTCTTCAAATTCCAATGTTTGTCCTTACATCCTTTTTTATTAAATTGACAAGAAAGGAAACATTTAGTATACACGACAATGAAGTGCCGCAAGTCAGTAACTGGTTAACTTATAGATAAGTTTTGAACTACTAAATTAACCACTTGATTTTTTACTATTAAATTTAGTAGTATATTTTAAAAACTACCTATAATTTTCACTACAGGGATATGGAAAATTTTTACAACAAACACAATAAATTCACATACATTATACGTCTAACCAAAACAAGCCGTCTGAACGGTAAATAAAAATGGAGGGAATTGAATGTCTTTTCTTATTCTTCTTTGGCAATACTCTGAAGAACTCAAATCAAGGCAAGCTTGCAAATTTGTCAATAATGCACACATCGTGGTTATGCTTTAAATTCAATAAGATCTAATATATGTATAGACATATTATATCTAATATATGTATAGAGAAAAATGAATAAATACCCACGATTGGCACAGCCAAAAGTGAGTCAATCAGTAAGAGTTAACTGTGAGTCTTTTCATTTTAACTTAGCATTGGTTGATTCTCCTTCCGACACCAAGGTTTATGTGCCTGTTGTAAAACCCACCATCAACTCGGTACAAGCACTGCTGTTGACGTTAGGTGTATCTTTAACGACACCAAGGTTTACGTGCCTGATGTCAACATTATCATCAGCTCGGTACAAGAACCGTAGCTGAATTCAGCTGTTAAATTGAGTTATTTATATATATATATATATATATATATATATATATATATATATATATATATATATATATATATATATATATATATATATATATATATATATATATATATATATATATATATATATATATATATATATATATATATATATATATATATATATATATATATATATATATATATATATATATATATATATATATATATATATATATATATATATATATATATATATATATATATATATATATATATATATATATATATATATATATATATATATATATATATATATATATATATATATATATATATATATATATATATATATATATATATATATATATATATATATATATATATATATATATATATATATATATATATATATATATATATATATATATATATATATATATATATATATATATATATATATATATATATATATATATATATATATATATATATATATATATATATATATATATATATATATATATATATATATATATATATATATATATATATATATATATATATATATATATATATATATATATATATATATATATATATATATATATATATATATATATATATATATATATATATATATATATATATATATATATATATATATATTATAGTAGTTTAATCTTTTTTTAATAAGTAGCTTATCTGGAACAACTCATTCGAAAGTAAAAAGAAATATAAATTATAAAATGTGCATGATTATACAAATAAAAATATAAATTTATAAAATTTTAAAATGAAAGAAGTGGATGAATATACAATTAAAATTTAATTGTTTTCTTATATTTCTTATATTCAGAATAACATAAAATTGTTAATATAATAATTATTTTGTATTCGGATGCATTTATAGACAAATGGTGTACTCTTTATTTCGTTTGCCTTAGCTTTTACCGGTATACAGCAAACTTTCCGTTTTGGACTTCATGAGTCTGGTTATGATTAAAAAGCTTTAATGAATTGCTAGCGAACATCTAAAGATTGCGCTGTCTCTACACTGCTCTACATTTTATACATATAAGTAAGAAAAACACTACAATTAGAGAAAAAGTGCTCCACTTTATGGAATTGAGTCATTAAATCCTTTTCATAATCAATAAACGAGAAATAGAAACCATATTATTTTAAATTCCATTTAGTATCCATAGAATGTATTATATGCTACCTTAAGTTTGAATTAATAGCATTTTAACTGATCCAAATGTAAATAAAAATATTAAGTATAATTTATAAATAAGAATTCAAAAGAGAATAGCATTCTGATAACGTTTTTTTATGCCCAGAGATGACGCTAGCCAAGAATATAATTGAATTTGCTTTCTGTACAAAAAGCTACAAAAAGAAAAATTGGGAAAAATGATTCAAATATACAAAAAGGGGTATCATAAATTTCCATTAATACATAAAGAGGATAATATTTATTAGTTGTTCCAGAAACATAAATGATAGAGACATCCAATTTCCCTCTGTTAAGCTTGTATACAAAATTCGCAGGGGGAAGACTTTTTGGAATGAAAGATACAAAGTTGGCTTAACTTGTTTTGTATACACGAAGTGTTTATAATCAATGTTTAGATGCTCTACATATTTGTATAAAACAATTAATTTAATAATGCAAGTGCGCTGATTATATAAAGAGTTTTATTTTGAAATTTTGGTATAAAAGCAAATAACCATACATACAGCCGAATTATAAATTATGAGATATTTGCCGTAGTAAACTTTTTGCAAAAAAATCACAACAAATATTCATTTAAAAATAAAATAAAATGTTTTTGTTAAGAACCTACCGCTGGATTCTATTGCTGACAGCTTACCCATAGATCATTTTTATAAAAAATATATATAGAATTGTGTAATTTTTATATATATTATTTATACGTAAATTATATTTGATATTGTATAAATTGGATTTTAAATAAATTATTCTACGGTACCAAAAAGTGAAGTATATCGTATTTAATTTGTGAAAGCCATTCCATAATTTTAAAAGAAAAAAAAAATTAACAACATTCATTACATCAAATTAAAGTAAATAAAATAAAAAATTAACAACATTCATTACATCAAATTATAGTAAAGAAAATAAAGAGTTCTCACTTCTCTGAGGATTAAGAAAAAATTAACAACATCCATTACATCAAATTAAAGTAAAGAAAATAAAAAATTAACAACATTCATACTTTCGGGCGCAGTCCATTTCTGGAGAATCTGTATTGCTTTGTTCATAAATTGTGATCTGTATTCATCTTCTTGTTTATTTATTTTTTGTTGTATATTTGAATTTTAATTTTAATTGTATAATCATTCACTTCTATAATTTTATAATTTTATAACTTTATGATTTTATTTGTATAAATCAATTTCTTTTTATAATTTATATATCATTTTACTTTGGAATGAATTGTTCCAGATAACTTAATTATTACAAAAAGCAGGCAGATTCGATCTATCGTAACGTCGTACGTTTTTTTTTTTTTTTTATAAAATAACTAATTCATGAGATAAATAATTTATAAAAGAAGAAAATAAATTTTTAAATTTTGAAATTTCTTTTTTCAGAGACTTTGGCTATAAGTACATTATAAAATATTCAATATGTTAAATAAATTTATACTTGCTACAATTATAATTGCATATTGACAACAGATAGCGCTAATAGTTTAATTTAATGTCTGTATTCGCATATTAACTAAAACTTCAAATTATAATTGGGACACTAATATTTAATAAAATAAATAACGTTAAATTTATAATTTATTATTGTGAAATATTGCGAAAACAAACATAGATATTATCAGCATAATTGCATTGAAGCGACTGAAGCAAATTTCAACATGTAAAGCAGGATCGCTCAGGTTGTTTTGATTACACATACATTTTTTTTTATTTTTATTTTTTTTTATATTTTTTTTTGGGTAGAGAGGGTAAAAATGCCTTCCGCATCATCAAAACTGTCGTCAAAGATTTGGTATGTGAGAATTGCACCCACTAAAACATCCCCCTCCCTCGCTGAGAACATCTCCCCACCCTGGAACCCTTTTTATACTTCCTTCAAGGTGGAGATTCTCACTTCGTCCCTATTGGACTCTCAACATTATTCCTGCGTCCAGGTCCCGCTTTTCCGCCGGAGCACATTTTCGACATATTTATCTACGTGGTCCCAGTTTTCTTTGCTGCTTAGCATAACTTCCACAATGTTCTCGGTGGCTAAGGTTTCCCCGATTTCCATTTCAAGCGTGGTGCGCTCTGTTTGCCACCTTGTGCATTTGAAAAAGGTGTGCTCTGCATCATCCACATTGCTGTCGCCGTATATGCACTCAGGCCCTCCAATTTTTCCCATTCGGTGTAGATACTTGCAGAAGTATCCGTGACCAGACAGTAACTGCGTGAGGTAGAAATTGACGGTTCCGGCTGTTCCTCCTATCCAGCTCGCTATGTCGGGTATGAGTCTCGCTGTCCATCTTCCGCGATTCTCGGCGGCCCATCGTTCCTGCCAATGATGCACGGTTTGTTGCTTTATATGCTGCGCGGTTCCTCTGGTATTCTTACCCATCTTGGCTTCTCGTAGGTGTTTTCGTTCGAGGGCCAAGAGATCGATAGGGACTAAGCAGCTAATTACCAGAATTCCCGGTTCCGATACAATACGGTACGCTGAAGCTACTTGCAGAGCTGCGGTTCGTTGTACGGACGATAAAACTTTTCTTCGGGCGTGCACCTTTAGCTTGTCAGCCCACAATTCGCTACCATACAACAGAATGGAGTGCGTTGTCATCATCAGAAGCTTCCTCTTGATGGATGTCGGCCCTCCGATGTTTGCCATTAGTCTGCTGAGAGAAGCCGTTACCCGTGCTGCCATCGTCGCCGTATTTTGCATTTGCGCCCAGTAGGTGAGCTTGGAGTCAAGCTGAATTCCCAGGTACTTTATCACCTTTTGTGTCCTGATGGTCTCGGAGCAAACTCTCAAGTCGATTTCTATTGGAATGTGCTTTCTCGTGAGGAATAGCAGTTCCGTCTTTTCCGTGGCCAACTTCAAACCATGTGAATCGAGCCACCTCTGGGTTCTGATCATGACCTGGTTCAGCTTTCTTTGGGCGTCTTCCGAGTCGCGGCGGTGATGACAGCCGCAATGTCGTCTGCGTATCCGACTAGATGAGTGTTATCTGGCATCTCTATGCGCAAAATGCCATCGTAGCTTATATTCCAAAGGTCCGGTCCGAGGATGGACCCTTGCGCTGCCCCTGACGTGATGATTTTGCTTCGGGTGCCATTGTTGGTCTCGTATAACAACATTCTATCTTTAAGGTAGCTCCGGATTATCTTCTTCAAATAAGCTGGTATCTGAAAACGATTTTCAAGTGCCTCGATCATATCCACCCACCTAGCGCTGTTGAAAGCGTTTCTTACGTCTAATGTAACAAGGAGTACCACTCGTCTGGAGTAGTGATTTCCTTGCTGTGCCGCTAGCACACTTTCTATGACGCCTTCTACGGCGCCAATTGTGGACTTTCCTGGTCGAAAACCGTGTTGTCGAGTGGATAATCCCCCAGCGTTTTCAATGGCTGCTGCTATTCGGGGTTTGAGGAGTCGCTCGAAAAGTTTACCCGCGGTGTCTAGCATACACAGTGGTAGATATGCTGACGGTGATTCAGGGCTTCCTTTTCCCTTGCTGATGAGCACTAGCCGCTGTCTTTTCCATACGTCTGGGAATATTCCTTCTGTCAGGCAGGCATTATACATATCGAGGAGTACTTGGGCATGGCTATTTGACACTATTTTGAGGACTTCTGCTGGAATACCGTCGATACCCGGTGTTTTGTTGCTCTGTAGGGTTATGGCGGCTGCTTTAAGTGCGTCTTCCGTGAAAGGAGGTGGGACTTCCTTGACCAGCACTTCCGATTCTTCTCTTAAGGCATGTATAGGAAATAGAGCGTTTACTATGTTTTCTATAGCATGGTCTTCTCGTTGGGGTGCCGATACTCTTGCTCCAAGCTTTTTCATTACGACTTTATATCCCAGTCCCCATGGATTGTTGTTTATGTCGTTTCGGAGCTCCTCCCATTTCTTCTCCTTGCTGGTCCGAATAGCAGTTTGAAGATTTTCCTAGCAGCTTGGAGATCTTCTCTTCCGGCAATCGCGGGTCCAACACGCCTGGCCCTAGTGTATTTTCTTCTACACCGCAGACGGACCCGTCTGTCCACCAGTAAACGGCCTTCTTGTGTTTATTTGGTCTTATTTTCGGCATCGCTTTGGTACAGGCTCTCTCTATACACTGCATGGTCTGCTTCACCTTGCTATTAGCATCGCTAGCATGGCTGTCTAATGGAATGTTTGCCTCCAGTTCAGCAAGTAGCACTTCCGGATTTAACTTTGATACTATCCACTTGCGAGTTCCGCGTCCACTTATGTTGTGGTCATGGTTGCTTGGCACTTTTTTTAATGGAAAACGTAATGTATTGGTGATCGCATCCATTATAATCTTCTAATACTTTCCATGTACTTACTCTGTGAGCAATGCTCTCAGAAGCTAGTGCAATATCTGGAATTGTACCCACGCATCCTGGTCTTCTAAAAGTGGCAGTGGTCCCTGTATTTATGATGACCATTCCCAGTCTCGCGACCATGTCCAGTACCCGCCGGCCCCTTGAATTGGTTGTTTGCATTCCCCATTCAACTGCTTTGGAGTTAAAATCGCCAGCGATGATGAGTGCTCCTCCAAACTCTTGTGCTTTATCTTCGATGTCATCGATCTTTTTCTGGAATACTTCTGCACAGTCACTTGGAGTCAAGTAGCAGCTTATCAAAGTAAAGTATCGATCATGGGCCCAAACGAAACCATCGCCTTTTCCATCTCCGGTTATGCTAAAATTGCTGCCTACAATTACCCATATGGCCGCCGTTCCGCTCGTATCTGCAAGCCATGTTCCGCTTACTTTTTGCCTATATTGGTCACTGATTACTACACTTACTTGGTGTCTGATTTCTGCTCTATACTAATTTGGTCCAGTAATGCGTCAGCCACTCTGCTTCTGTGCATGTTTCCTTGCAGCACTTTCATTTAGATGTCAATTTTTTGCTCATCGCGCATCTACTTGAGCTCGGGATATGGTCTACCGGACTGCATTGAGCATCAACGCAGAGGCAGCACTTTGGGGTGTTACTGCACTCTTTTAATTTGTGCCCCGTTTCGCCACATCGTATGGACAGGCCTTGACCTTTCCTGTCAGGTCCTTTGCACTGCCATGTTAGATGACCAGGAGCAAAGCACCGGAAACACCGTTTTGTGTTATGCCCTGGCCTTAATCTGCAGTTAACCCATCCGATCCTGATGCGATCTTTCTCCAGCAGTATATTGGCGAGCTCCGATGACATCGTTCCTTAGGCTCGCACCTGCTCTCGACTATTTGGTGCTGTTATAGTTGTTACCATATCCTCATAGGAAGCAGTTCTCATATTTTCGGGAAGTGACTCCTTTACGGCTTGGTGTACTTCTTCCTTTGTGGCGAGCAGATCGAGATCTCGTGTCTCTATAGTGGCTCTTGGCTTAAGATCAGTCACAACTGCTGACTCCTGTAGTGCACTTTTTAAAGTTCACAAAAGCCCGTTGTCACTTTTGCTCCTTTATCCAGCTCCAGGCTGCTCTTTTTTTCCGGATCGATCGCACCTTGGTCTGTGCATCCTCTGGTTTGACATTGCAGCGGATGCTTTTCAGGACATCCGCATATTTGAAACCCTTTGCTGGTTTGATAAGGACGGCTTCAGACTTTGGTTTTGTCTCCTTCGTCCTATGTCTTCCTTGCATTGTTGTTCGTGACTTATCGCTGTCGCCCACGGAATTCTTTGCTGTTGAATTTTCCTGTGTTTGACTTCGTGTTGCCACACGTCTACTCCTTGTGACAGTTTGCCACCCATCGGCCTTACTTTCGCAGAATTGTTTCCCATCTTCTGGTTCTGCTGGGCTAGAAGCTGCTCGTTTGGGTCTAGCCATCGTCGGTGTTGCTGAAGCGCTTGTCAGGGCCGTCTGCCTCGGTTTCGGTGCCGTAACAAGTTTGCACTCGTTCTCTTTTTCCGTCCAGTTTCGCCGATAGCTTTCCATTACGTCGAAAAGCTCGTCTAGCTCGGAAACTCCGGTCTTGACGTCCATGCTCACGTTCTTCTGCTTTATCATTGCTTGCTTCATCTTCGTCAAGACTTTGCGACATTTCGTGAGAACTTCTTCTTCTGCCGTTCTCATCTTTATGATGAATTCCTGTCTGGGTGAGCTGACGGGACATTTCATCAATACAGGTGTGGGATTTCCAGAAGTCTCCTGCTGTTGTTGGTTCCCTTTTGCGCCCAGAGGCGTTTGGTTCGCGGCATGGTGCGCGATTTGTTACACGTTCCATCTACCGGTGTGTTACTTACTTGGGGTTGTTGCTGGTTTGTTACTCCCTCTTCTGGCGATCGCATAATTTTGCTACTTCTTCTAAAGCAGCTTCCCCTTTCTGGATCGCTTGGAGTTACTTTCTGCTGTATTTGAGTTTTAGGTTGAGTTTGTTGCTTTGTTTGTGGTGTATTCATTTTATATGGGTCCCCGCTTCAAACCGCTATCTCCGTTCGTTGTACAGTCGCTTTGGAAATATCCATGTGGTTGTCTATGCAAGCAGGGAGTTCCACCGAGGGTTGGCAAAAGTCTTCATGAGAACTTGTACTCAGAGCCAGGATAAGCGTTAGTCAGAATTGATGCTCAACTGAGCCTGTACCGCCAACTTAATGGTGACGCAACATCGAACGTACTTGAAGACCCGCCACGGTTTTAACGGGACGGACGCAGCTACAGCATTAGCCCGAAAGCCATTTCCACCCGATATCACTCTGGTGTACTGAGGTAACGGAATACTGCAGCTACCAGCCCAAGGCAGACAGTTCATATATGTTTTCAAATCGTTTTCCTAGGGGCATACCGCATCAGTTTCCATTTACTTGTGTCTCCCACGATGCCATCTGTGAATGGATGGGGAGCACTTCTTTAGACGGTGCCTACTTGTCTTGTCACATGCGTTTCTCAGAGTTTGCAGACCTTTTCAGTCGCACTCTCCTCGCTTGCCGCTCTTGGTCGGGGACTACTTATTGGTTATTCGCAGCTAACCTACTCTGGTAGGCCGTTCACTATCCGCCACCTGTGACCCCCACGGTAGCCTGAGCACTTAGCCCCGCAAGATTAAACATACATTGCCATATAATAAATAATAAAAAAGCGATACATTGCTGCTTTGTTGAAGTCTGATTGTCGAGTGAATGCTTTTGCTAGCGGCACAATGCTAGTTCGGCAGTATCGACAAAGAACATATAGAATAGATAGTTGATATGAATGTATTTGTGCGAGTTCTGCTAGTGTGAGGAGGTTTTAAAATTAATGTATGTAGTGGTAAAAATACAGTGCACCCCATTAACTCTAACTATCGTTATTCCTCAATTCACTTAACTTCTCAAAATAACTGAAAACACAAAATTTTGTAAATAATTTCTCATTGTCAATGAGCCCTGAAGATCCACAAGTCGAAATATTGCAGTTGCGTTTAAGTAAAAAAATTAATTCGACAAAATAAAATATTGTTTTCGTCATTATTAAAGAAAGAAACACTACCTCTGTTTAATGAAAAGCATGAAACCGTTAACTTAATTCGTTTAGCTGCATTTTTTACCTATTTTGAAGATTTTTCTGAGATTATTGAAACTGTTGTTATATGTTAGAATACTGTAAAAAGGTTTAATTCTGTTTTGATCGGCAATTTCTTAATCTTGGCCTCCTTCTGTTCCAAATTCGAATTTTTTAGTATCCCCTGTGCACTCTCATTCGTTCATGGCCATAGTTAAATATGATCGCAGAGGGATGTTACTGGGGCAGTCGGACTCCATTTTAATATAAAATATTTTTTATTAATTATTTTAGTTATTAGTAGTATAATATTATGCCAAAAAACCAAAGAATTATTATTCTACATCTTCTGATTACTATGGTGCGTTTACAGTGAACAAAAGTGTAAATGGAAAGCAATTGGATCAGATTTAACATTAATAATAGTTAAATTTATTACATGAACTTGAGTTTTCAACTCCAGATTAAAAAATTAAATTTTGTTGGATTTATTATCACCTTTTTTTTAGAAGTTTCGCAGTTCGTTTTAAAATAAAGTGACCCCCTAAAAGTTTGATTTAAACGTAGCACTGATTTCTTCTGATTTTTTTCTCCGAATTCGCTATTTTAGACCACATCCCAGCAGTGAAACTAACTAGTAAAAATACTAGTAAAACTCATATATATATATGTATGTAAAATTCATATAAATGTGTGTACATAATATAAAAATGTGTACTCAACATGCAAAATAATGTTTGTGCATAAATTGAGAGTGTATTAATTCAGCATGTTAATTCATGGTGCCGCATTTCCACTCCTTTTTGCGAACACTTTGCGGATATTTTAAAATTCGCGTTAAATTGAAGATTTATCCCTAAAATAAGGAATTACAAAAAGTGGTTGAAATTATCAAAAGAACTGATTTTTTTCAATTTCCAATGTTTGTCTTTACACCCTTTTTTTTTAAATTGACAAGAAAGGAAAAATTTAGTATACACGACAATGAAGTGCCGCAAAAGTCAGTAACTGGTTAACTTATAGATAAGTTTTGAACTAGTAAATTAACCACTTGATTTTTTACTATTAAATTTAGTAGTATATTTTTAAGACTGCCTATAATTTTCACTACAGGGATATGGAAAATTTTTACAACAAACACAATAAATTCACATACACTATACGTGTAACCAAAACAAGCCGTCTGAACGGTAAATAAAAATGGAGGGAATTGAATGTCTTTTCTTATTCTTCTTTGGCAATACTCTGAAGAACTCAAATCAGGGCCAGCTTGCAAATTTGTCAATAATGCACATATCATGGTTATGCTTTAAATTCAATAAGACCTAATATATGTATAGACAAATTATATCTAATATATGTATAGAGAAAAATGAATAAATACCCACGATTGGGTCTTTTCATTTTAACTTAGCATTGATTCTCCTTCTCCGACACCAAGGTTTATGAGCCTGTTGTAAAACCCACCATCAACTCGGTACAAGAACCGCTGCTGTTAAATTTAGTTATTTATATATATATATATATATATATATATATATATATATATATATATATATATATATATATATATATATATATATATATATATATATATATATATATATATATATATATAGTATGTAAACCTAGTAACTTATGACACAGTATAGTACCCCTTAAGCTCATGTAAACTGCATGTTAGGTCTTGGCACCACTTATTGGCAGCACTCGGTCATCGAACAGAGCTACGTATAAAACAATCGCTGCCGGCTTCGTTTTTTTTTTTCCGACGACCGAACGTAAAACAGGTGCCAAGACCGCGGTAAAAAGAAAAAAACAATAATTTCGCTATAAAATAAAAGAAATTGTCTAAAACTCAGATGTGGGGTAGTTTAAACCCAAATCAATAAAACATAAAATTAAAATTTTTTTGCAATAAAATAAGCGATTTATCCTTATTATCCGGATTATGACGACTCGCTCAAAGCAGACGCTGGCAAATGCCAAGGAGGAGCTTCCGCTGCCGGCGACAACAAAAGAACGCAAGAATTCCGCTAATTTGCCGAGTGCTGATGGAGATGAAGTTGATGTTGCGAAAGGCGTTATTGGTGGAGCGCCGGCTAATGTGAATTCGAAGCTGCCGAAAAACGTCACATACGCTCAGTGCTGAAGGAAACAATGCCGATTTGCTGAAAGGCGCTGCAGGTGGGGCGCCAAATGTTGAAAACTATGCTACCAATGCTGAATCTATAACAGGCTCCATGGACGATGACGAACTAGATCTTGAGCTGGAGAGACTAAGAAAGCAGTTTGAAATTCTGGAGCTCCGTCGCAAAATCGCTGCGGCTCAATTAGATACTGTGCCGCACGTTAACGCTGGGGTTGCTAACGTCAAGCAAGCCGATTTCAGCGAAATCGAGCACGCCATTCCGAAGTTCTCTGGGGACAGCCAGATCCAGACGGTGAAACATTTTTTCAAGGATTTTGAGGAGATTATGCAGACTGTCAGCGCCGATGAGCGCTTGAAGCTACTGAGTCTGCGACGCTCTCTTACCGGCACGGCACGGTTGTTTCTGACAACCACTTCAGCTTTAAAATACGAAGATTTAAAATGTGATCTCATTAACGAATTCGATGTGTCTGTCTCCCGGCTTGATGTGTACAAAATTTTAGCACAACGTCGTTGGATTCGACAAGACGAGTCGATGCACAGTTATGTACTAACTATGCAGGCTATAGCGAAGCAATCAGACATTGAAGAAGCCGAAGTTGTCGATTTCATTATTGACGGTATTGGAAATAGTGCCGTTAATGTGAATCTGCTGGCCAATGCGCGTACTATTGACGAACTGAAGCGCCTTATCAAGCGATACCAATGCCGTTATTTGACTCCACGTGCCGACCCCAACGTGACTTTCACTGTCAAACGTGATGCCGCTGCTATACCTCGTGCCGTCGTCACAAATCGCGCAGTTCCATCAAGAAATCCTGTGCCGAAACCAGGTGGAGAAAAAGATGTGACTCTATGTTTTAATTGTTCGCAAACCGGACACATCAAACCAAACTGCCCGTATACTCTGCGCCAAAATGGTTCATGCTTCAGGTGCTGGCGTATGGGCCACGATCACCGCTCTTGCCCCAATCCGCGGAAAATTCTGACCAAGAAGACACCAATGAACAATGATAGAGATGATGCTTTCCAAGTTGCTGCAGTTGAGGACGACGATACAGCTGAAGAATGCAGTGACATAATCTCCACATTTAATCTGGTAGGTATTGCATTTAAGATAGATTCAGTGAAGAGTGCAAATTTTAACGAATTTTTTTCTCTTTTTGACACCGGTAGCGCGGCTAGTTTTATGCGAGAATCCTGTGCTCCAAAACCAAAATTGCCTACAAGGCCAAGATCATCCAAATATTTTGGAATAGGTGGACGCCGTTTAAAAATTATTGATGAAATACAATGTGAAGTTAAATTTAAAAATGTAGTTAAGAATATTAATATTATAATTTTGCCGGATGAAATGATGTTAATGCCAGTTATTTTAGGCAGAAATTTTTTAAGTTCTTTCAATATACATTTAACTAATTTGAAATTACGCTACAATAAAGCAAAATTAATGAATTTAAACAAAAAGAAAAATATTTGCACTCTTCCTCTGGATAATTCTTTTTCAGTTCTCAGTAACCTTGGTGTTTTGAAAAATGATTTTGAGGGTGGACTTTCAACGGAGGTTGAGTTAAGTGATAATCCAAGCACCAATAGTGACGTTCCGTATGTTTTTGGTATTGATATTGCGCCTGACGATAAAATAGATATTGATAACAATTTAGTAAAATTTTCGTATGGTGAACTGAGGAAACTAATTGTAGATTCGTATATATCGCCGAAAAAAATTGAAACGGAGTCAGTGGAATTTAAAATGAAAATACATTTAACTTCGAATGTACCTTTTTATTGCCCGCCGCGCCGTCTTTCCTATTTAGAACGAAAAGAAGTGCAATCAATTGTCGAAGAGTTGCAACGTGACGGTATTATACGCCCAAGTCATTCACCCTACGCTTCCGCCATTGTATTGGTTAAAAAGAAAAATGGTAAGACAAGAATGTGCGTCGACTATCGCGGGTTAAATAAAATTACTGTTCGCGACAATTATCCACTGCCGTTAATAGAAGATTGTATAGACTATTTAGAAGGTTGCAAAATTTTTTCTGTCTTAGATCTAAAAAGTGGATTTCACCAAGTTAGTATGTCAGAAGAGTCAATCCCATATACTGCATTTGTGACTCCTAATGGGCAGTATGAATATTTAAAAATGCTTTTTGGGCTCAAGAATGCCCCTGCAGTATTTCAGCGATTTATAAACAACATATTTCGCGATTTAGTTGAAAATAGGAGAATAATCATTTATATGGATGATATTCTAATTGCAAGCAAGAATTTTTCCGAGCATACAATTTTAGTTGAAATGGTTTTACGACGCATAACGAGTTGTAAACTGAAACTCAATCTCTCCAAGTGTAAGTTTGGTTATGAAAGAATAGAGTATTTAGGTTTTTCTGTGTCCGCTTATGGAATATCACCAAGTGAATCACATGTCGCCGCCATAAAGAACTATCCTTTACCGACTAATCAGAAAAAACTGAATTCATGCGTCGGTCTGTTTTCATATTTTCGACGATTTGTGCCGTCTTTTTCCAGTATTGCAAAGCCATTACTTAATTTACTGAAGAGAGATTCCGAATTCTGCCTAGACGAAAAATGTATTTCGTCATTCAATGAATTAAAAGCAAGATTGGCTAAACCGCCGATTCTTTCAATATATACTCCAACTAGAGAAACTGAATTACACTGTGATGCTAGCTCACTAGGTTTTGGTGCCGTCTTATTGCAAAGACAGGACGACAAAAAATTGCATCCCATTTCATACTTTTCGAAAACAACGTCTGCGGCAGAATCTAAATATCACAGTTTTGAATTAGAAACGCTTGCTATAATTTATGCTCTAAGAAGATTCAGAGTTTATTTGGAAGGAATTCCTTTCAAAATAGTGACGGATTGTAGTTCATTAACTCTGACGTTGGAAAAAAGAAATGTGAACCCTAGAATTGCCAGATGGGCTTTAGAGCTTGAAAATTACAATTATTCCATACAACATAGGAGTGGTGCCGCGATGGGCCACGCAGATGCCCTGAGCAGGTGTCAAATTGCGTCAATATTAGACTCCGGTGATATAGATTTTCAAATACAAATAGCGCAGGAACGTGATGACGTCATAAAAAAAATTGATACTTAATTTAGAAACAAGAAAAGTTGAAGATTTTGAACTTACAGATGGAATGGTTTTTAGAAAAAAAAATGATGGAAGTAAGGCTTTGTATGTACCCCATGAAATGGAGGATAACGTCATTAGATTAATTCATGAAAAAATTGGACATCAAGCTGTGGATAAATGTTATGAAAAGATGAGTTCATATTACTGGTTTCCAGGTATGCGTCAAAAAAGAGAAAAATTTATACGAAGTTGCATCAAGTGCCTTATGTACGCAACACCAGTAAGAGTACGTGAGCGGAATTTGTATAGTATTCCTAAGCTACCATTGCCGTTTGATACTATACACATTGATCATTTTGGTCCATTGCCGTCATTAACTTCCAAAAGAAAACATATTTTGGTGGTAATTGACGCGTTCACTAAGTTTGTAAAATTATATCCAACAAACTCAACTAGTACTAAAGAAGTCACTTCCGCTCTCGACAAATATTTTAGTTACTTTAGCCGTCCCAAACGAGTGATTTCGGACAGAGGAACATGTTTTACTTCTTTAGAATTTGAAGACTTTCTCATAAAGCACAATATACAACATGTAAAAGTTGCCGTAGCTTCCGTTGAGTCGTTGAGTTGCCGTTTAATGCTTTAGTGGGTATTTGCGATGGGCGTGGGCATGGCCAGCTGTGCCTGCGCATGCACGTGCGGTGGTTGTGGCTGCTGGTGTGGAGCGTACGTTGCTCGAGTCGGCGGGTGCTCCGGTGGTGGCGGCGGCGCCGGTCCTGAGGCTGTTGGCGAGTGGAGCATCCTATGCGTTTTATACCCCTGTATGGGGCGCGTGTTTCGATCACGTCGGGGTCACCAATTTGGTTTACGCTCGGGTGTAGCGTATCCAATAATATAAGAGAAAGAAATAAAATTAAATTATTATTTTAATTTATTAAATTTAAAATATACTATGACGTATTTGTTGTATCGTATACATAATATAAAATTCGTTTCTGCAAATTTCTAGGAATTTTGTTAAGTCCAGTATTTAATATAAATTTTAATTTCACAAAACGCTCCACACTAGCTTCGGCACAGAAATGAGAACGTGTGCACGGCTCCGGCGCCGCGAACGGAAGAGAACGAATCGAAAAGCCGGAAACACGAAGTGTGTTGCTCCGCAGGCTAGTTCCGGTTTACCCATAAACACGCTGTGCGACAGCGACATTTTTTTTAAATCTTTTTTTTTAATAATTAACTTATCTGGAACAATTCATTCGAAAGTAAAATGAAATATAAATTATAAAATGTGCATGATTATACAAATAAAAATATAAATTTATAAAATATTAAAATTATAGAAGTGGATGAATATACAATTAAAATTTAATTGTTTTCTTATATTTCTTATATTCAGAATAACATAAAATTGTTAATATAATAATTATTTTGTATTCGGATGCATTTATGGACAAATGGTGTAATCTTTATTCCGTTTGCCTTAGCTTTTACCGGTATATAGCAAACTTTCCGTTTTGGACTTCATGAGTCTGGTTATGGTTAAAAAGCTTTAATGAATTGCTAGCGAACATCTAAAGATGGCGCTGTCTGTACACTGCTCTACATTTTATACATATAAGTAAGAAAAACACTACAATTAGAGAAAAAGTGCTCCACTTTTTGGAATTGAGTCATTAAATCCTTTTCATAATCAATAAACGAGAAATAGAAACCATATTATTTTAAATTCCATTTAGTATCCAGAGATTGTATTATATGCTACCTTAAGTTTGAATTAATAGTATTTTAACTGATCCAAATGTACCTAAAAATATTAAGTATAATTTATAAATAAGAATTCAAAAGAGAATAGCATTCTGATAACGTTTTTTTATGCCCATAGATGACGCCAGCCAAGAATACAACTGTATTTGCTTTCTGTACAAAAAGCTACAAAAAGAAAAATTGGGAAAAATGATTTAAATATACTAAAAGGGGTATCATAAATTTCCATTAATACATAAAGAGGATAATATTTAATAGTTGTTCCAGAAACATACGAGGTTTGATCAAAAAATAACCGTTATTTCAATTTTTTCAAAAAGTATTTATTTATTCATCAACAACTATCTTGTCCCCTTCAAAGTAATTCCCCTCAGATATAATACACTTATGCCAGCGTTTTTTCCAATCCTCGAAACACTTCTGAAACGCTTTTTTTGGTATCGCCAACAGCTCCTGCTTTGATTTTTCTTTTATCTCCTCAATCGTAGCAAAACGCTTTCCTTTCATCGGTGTCTTCAGTTTTGGAACGAAGAAAAAGTCAGCGGGGGCCAAGTCCGGTGAATACGGTGGTTGAGGCATGATAACGGTTTTGTTTTTGGCCTAAAACAGCTCCTGAGCGATGTCCATGCGACGTTGTTTTTGCTCAAAATTTAGCAATTTTGGAACAATCTTCGCTGCCGCACGTTTCATGCCTAAAACATCCATAAAAATTGCTTGGCATGAGCCGAACGATATGCCAACATCATCAGCAACCTCTCTGATAGTGATTCGACGATTATCCAAAATCATTTTCTTCACTGCGTCAATGTTTTCATCGGTTGTTGACGTGCTCGGGCGACCAGGACGAGCATCGTCATTGACATCTTCTCGGCCTTCCTTAAACCGGTTATACCACAGTTGAACTTGTGTTCTGCTCATAGTAGACTCGCCAAAGGCCACAGTCAACATTTAAAATGTCCTTGCGCATTTAATTTCATTTTTTACACAAAACTGAATACAGTTTCTTTGATCCATTTTTTCGAATAGCACAAAATCGAAGAGCACACCAAAACACGACTAACCTTTTTATCTGTCAAAAACAAACTGACAATCCAAAATGGTGGGTATTGCCAACATATTTAACAGACATGTGTACCAACATAACAGAAAAAAAAATGCGAACATCGAACATACGTAACTCACGAAATTTGAAAATAACGGTTTTTTTAATCATACCTCGTATATGTATGTAAAATTCATATAAATGTGTGTACATAATATAAAAATGTGTACTCAACATGCAAAATAATGTTTGTGCATAAATTGAGAGTGTATTAATTCAGCATGTTAATTCATGGTGCCGCATTTCCACTCCTTTTTGCGAACACTTTGCGGATATTTTAAAACTCGCGTTAAATTGAAGATTTATCCCTAAAATAAGGAATTACAAAAAGTGGTTGAAATTATCAAAAGAACTGATTTTTTTCAATTTCCAATGTTTGTCTTTACACCCTTTTTTTTTAAATTGACAAGAAAGGAAAAATTTAGTATACACGACAATGAAGTTCCGCAAAAGTCAGTAACTGGTTAACTTATAGATAAGTTTTGAACTAGTAAATTAACCACTTGATTTTTTACTATTAAATTTAGTAGTATATTTTAAAGACTGCCTATAATTTTCACTACAGGGATATGGAAAATTTTTACAACAAACACAATAAATTCACATACACTATACGTGTAACCAAAACAAGCCGTCTGAACGGTAAATAAAAATGGAGGGAATTGAATGTCTTTTCTTATTCTTCTTTGGCAATACTCTGAAGAACTCAAATCAGGGCCAGCTTGCAAATTTGTCAATAATGCACATATCATGGTTATGCTTTAAATTCAATAAGACCTAATATATGTATAGACAAATTATATCTAATATATGTATAGAGAAAAATGAATAAATACCCACGATTGGCACAGCCAAAAGTGAGTCAATCAGTAAGAGTTAACTGTGAGTCTTTTCATTTTAACTTAGCATTGATTCTCCTTCTCCGACACCAAGGTTTATGTGCCTGTTGGGTATATATATATATATATATAAAACCCACCATCAACTCGGTACAAACACTGCTGTTGACATTAGGTGTATCTTTAACGTCAACTCGGTACAAGAACCGCTGCTGTTAAATTTAGTTATTTATATATATATATATATATATATATATATATATATATATATATATATATATATATATATATATATATATATATATATATATATATATATATATATATATATATATATATATATATATATATATATATATATATATATATATATATATATATATATATATATATATATATATATATATATATATATATATATATATATATATATATATATATATATATATATATATATATATATATATATATATATATATATATATATATATATATATATATATATATATATATATATATATATATATATATATATATATATATATATATATATATATATATATATATATATATATATATATATATATATATATATATATATATATATATATATATATATATATATATATTCACCTAACACGTGCAGTCGCTTCTATGACAAAATGCTAACGATTGGTCCACTCCCACGCTGACGATCAGTTTAGCAAAACGTACGTGATAATATCATAATTACAATACAACAACAAGAGCACCAGCGACAGCAATAGCAAGAACTACTATAACAGCAAAAAGAATTGCAACGGCGGGAACAGTAACTGTGGCAAATACAAAAACAACAACGACATTCAAAAAACGCTGCAACAGCAAAGAATAATTAGAAGTCTAAGCAAATGTATTTTTTGAAGTTAGTTTTAAGTTAGTTCTGAATTAAGCTCGGTAGTGTTAAGTACATAAAATAAAAATAAAGAAATTAAAATAAACCATCAGTAATTGTATTAATTGGCGCCCAACATACCCGAACCCAACCCTCATAAGAAAGGATAAACGGAAGCATAACCCTCATAAGAAAGGATTTCCAAGGAATAAGGAGAAGAATATGCTGAAAATTAATATTATTATGTAAGACATAGTGCAAGTTTATAAAGTATATTAGAAGATTTTTGAAATAATTTTGAGGAAGTTTGTAAAGTAAAATTAAACCTAAGAGCGATTCAGAAGTAATTGTAATAGATAGGAAACAGTTAAGGTGAAAAATTAAGAAAAAGTGTGCAAAAGAAATAGTTGTAACAATAAAAAATAATTAAAGAAAACTCTTGTTAAAAGAATAATTGCTACAAGTAAGAAATAGTAAAAGTGAAATAAGCTCGAAAATGAACGAAACGCAACTGAGAGAAGTGTTTGAGCTATTTGCAGACAAAGTAACGCAAAAACTACAGGGGAATTTAGACCAATTAGCAGGAAGGATAAGCGAACTAGAAATTCCGAGACAAGCTAGGGAATATGAAGCCATTTATATAGAGAGTGGAGTGTTATGTGATGAACCTTTGGATATTGTTAAAACTCTACCTGAATTTAGCGGAGATGAGACAAAATATGTGTCTTGGCGGCAGGCAGCATTTGCAGCCTATAAATTATTTGAGCCATACGTAGGCAGTTCAAAGCATTACCAAGCTGTGGCTATCATAAGAAACAAAATTACTGGTCGTGCAGATGCCACATTAGCATCGTTTAATACAGTTTTAAATTTTGAGGCAATCATAGCGAGATTACATTTTTCTTTTGCGGACAAACGCCCGATTTACCTGGTTGAACAGGAATTGTCAACCTTAAGACAGGGACGTTCAAGTATTATAAAATTTTATGAAGAAGTTGAAAGAAAAGTAACACTTATAATAAACAAAGTGGCCATGATGAATGAGGGAAATATGAGTTTGATCAATTCTTTGAAGGACAAATATAGAAGTGACGCGCTTAGAGTATTTATATCATGTTTGAACAAACCCTTATGTGACATACTATTTTCGTCAAAACCAAATAACCTTCCTAGCGCATTGGCGCTTGCGCAAGAACTTGTTGCAAATAATTCACGATTCGCATTTGCTAATACTTTTCATAATAATGATTTTAGACCAGCTAGATTTAATTTTTCACCAGACTATAGAAACCCTAGCAATAATATGCGACAAGAAACAAACAGGGATCGAGACCCAATTCCGATGGAAATCGATCCGAGTACCTCACGCTTTGTCACAAGAACACAAAATAACTTTATTAATCGAAATACCATAATGCCAAACCATGAAAATAATAATAATAATAATAATAACCGACAATATACCGAAAGGAAACATTTCCTTTACAACAATACAGAGAAAAGGCATACTAACAGTGCACAACAGGTACCGTATAAACAACAACGAATAAATTATACCGAGACAGACGAGTGTAATTTTTTAGAAATGGGTCGCAGTTGCCATACGTAGAGAGATATCTAAATGGCAAACTGCTTAAATTCCTTTTGGATACAGGTACGGCTAAGAATTATATTAAAAAGGGAGTAATTTTAAAGGGGGTTAAGAAGCTCGAACACCCATTTATTTTAAAGACAGTTAATAGTAAATTGATCATAGATCAAAAATGTCTAGTAAATGTGTGTAATGAGTATTCATATTTTTATTTATTGCCTGAACTCCAATCGTTCGATGGAATAATAGGATACGACTTTATTAAACAGATAGGGGGAACTATTGATGCAAAAAAAGAACTATTCGCTTTTAATGGTGGCATAGAACCACTTAAATTCAAGAGTTGTGCTGAAATTAATCAATTAGAATTGTCACATTGCCTGCCTTCATGCGTAAAGGCACGGTTCTACGAAATTGTAAACGTACTCAGGGAGGTTTTTGCTAATCCAAATGTTAATTTGTCGTACAACACAAATGTGATTGCTACTATAAATACCATATCAAATGACCCGATTTATAGCAAAAGCTATCCATATCCAATGGCTGTCAATGAATTTGTCAACAAAGAAATCAAAAATTTGTTGAAGGACGGAAATATACGACCATCTAAATCAGCGTATAATAACCCAGTATGGGTTGTAGACAAGAAGGGTATCGACGACAATGGACAAAAAAAGAAGAGACTAGTTATTGACTTAAGAAAATTAAATAGTATCACTAATAATGACAAGTATCCAATACCGGATACTTCAGTTATACTCTCCAACCTGGGTAAAGCAAAATATTTTACCACCCTGGACCTCAAATCGGGATTTCACCAGATATTGTTGCACGAAAGAGATATAAAAAAAACAGTTTTTAGTATCAATAACGGTAAATATGAATTTTGCCGGATGCCCTTTGGCCTGAAAAATGCGCCAAGCATTTTTCAGAGGACTATAGACGACATTCTGAGGACCGAAATTGGAAAAACATGCCACGTATACGTGGATGATATAATAGTTTTTTCGCAAAATGAAAGTGACCATTTAAAGCACATCGAGGACATTTTAGTACTGCTTAATAAGGCAAATATGAAAGTAAACCTAGAGAAGTCGACATTTTTTAGAGAAGATGTAGAGTTTTTAGGATTTGTAGTTTCTAGAGAGGGATTAAAAACCGCACCTGAAAAGGTAAAAGCTATACTTGAATACAAGGAACCTAAAACCGTTCGTAGCCTTCGTGCGTTTTTGGGTCTATCAGGTTATTACAGGAGATTCATTAGAGGATATGCTGACATAGCAAAGCCACTCACTACCTATTTAAGTGGGGAAAACGGCAACGTCAGTGCAAATCAATCCAGAAAAATAGCAGTACAATTAGACGAGGAAGGGCGTAAAGCTTTTGAAAAATTGAAACAGATTTTAGTATCAGAAGATGTTGTACTGTTATACCCGGACTTTACGAAACCATTTGACCTAACGACGGACGCATCCTCAACAGCTATTGGTGCAGTTCTCTCACAGAATAATAGGCCTGTCACATTCGTGTCCAGGACACTATCAAAAACAGAAATGAATTATGCAGTTAATGAGAGAGAATTATTAGCCATAGTGTGGGCAATAAGAAACTTAAGGAATTTTTTATATGGTTGCAAGGGACTGAATATCTACACAGATCATCAACCTCTTATTTTTTCAATGTCGGACAAAAATCCTAACGCCAAGATTAAGCGATGGAGGGCTTTCGTAGAAGAATTTGCCCCAAAATTTTTTTATAAACCAGGGAGTCTGAATGTTGTGGCAGACGCCCTATCGAGACAATACGTAAATCACCTTTCTGAGTCTGGCTCTCATTCGGAGATGTCTCTAACAGATACAATTAAAATGGTTCAAACATGTTTAAATGGTTTCAGAAACCAGATTATAATTCACAAACAGGATGGTAACTCAACGAAAAAAAAGATTATGTTTAAGAAATATATTCGACATGAGATAAATTTCACAGACGGGCAGAACCTTATTCAGTTACTAAAGGAAACGATTAATCCCAATGTAGTTAATGCAATTTACTGTGAAGAGGAATATTTTGGACAGGTGCAACAGACATTATTAAAGAACTTTATGGGTGTTAAATTTTTATATACTCGTAAAATCGTAATCGACGTAATCAACAAAGATGATCAGGAGGAAATTTTGATCACAGAACATAATAGGGCACATAGGAATGTCAAAGAGAATTATAAGCAAATTACTAAAGATTATTTTTTCCCAAACATAAGAAAACGATTAAATGAGTTAATAAAATCGTGCAAAACGTGCTTAGTCTCTAAGTACAATAGGAAACCAGAAAACCACATAATCGGGAAAACTCCAATTCCAACTTACCCAGGAGAAATCTTACATATAGATATTTATTCAACGACGAAAATTTCATTCTTAACATGCATCGACAAATTTTCGAAATTCGCGATCGTAAAAAAATTAGAAACAAGAACAATTCCTGATATAAAAGTAGGCATAATGGAAATACTCAATATATTTCCGAAGACAAAAATTATCGTATGCGACAATGAACCCGCGTTAAAATCAGAATCAAATAAAAGTTATATCAGAAACAACCATAATATAGAACAGCATGAAGTCCCGCCATACCACAGTAAATCAAACGGTCAAATAGAGCGCTTTCATAGTACATTAACAGAAATAGGCAGGTGTATTAAGAACGAAAAAAATTCAAGTAATGTCGTAGAAACTATTTTGTCAGCAACAATAAAATATAATAATTCAATCCATTCAGTAATAGACTGTAAGCCAATAGATGTAATTTATGGAATGGGAACATCGAACAAAGATATTGAGGAGAAACTGAAAATAAGACAGACTAGGGATTTAACATTTCATAATAAAAATACGAAATACAAAACATATAAGGCAGGAGATATTGTATATGTTAAAGTTAATAAAAGGCTAGGAAATAAGTTGTCAGATATTTATAGGGAAAAGGTAGTTCAGGAAGATTTAGGTAGTATTGTTAAAATAGATGGAAAACACATTCATAAAGACAATATTCGATAATTTCAGGATATGTCTCACTATCACTGCAGCAAGGATTATAGACTATTCGGGTTCCTTCTATATACCAATAGAGGATGGAGAAATAGCAGTTTATAGCGTCACAAAGTATTTGATACACAAAACAGATTTAATGAAGTTTACCAAAATGGCATATGAAAATCTAAAAATTGCAGAAGGCCTCTCATATGCGGAGCTACAGAAAACAATAGAAATAGATTCAGAACAAATAATTAGGTTAGTTAACATGCTAACTCTACACCACAGGCATGCCAGAAGCATAAATTTATTAGGATCAGCTCTTAAATTCGTCGCCGGTACACCAGATTTTTATGATTTTAATGAAGTCAAGATAAAAACCGAAGCTTTGATCGAATCGAAGACCGATCAGTTAATCATAAACGCAGAAATTGTAAACAAAATTAATCAGCTAACGAAAGGAATTAATGAATTAAAACATGAGAACTCAGTATCAAAGGAGGACAACATTTTCGAGTTGATTTCACATAGAAACAATATTATTATATTGGAATCACATAATATAGTATATTCAGTAATGTTAGCGAGAATGAATATTGTAAACCCTTTATTATTAAGTAATAATGAACTATTAGACATAGATTCAAGTATTAAAAATAAGATTAGTGTAGCCACAATATTAAGTAATTCTAAAGTTAAGGTAGTGCAGAATAATGAAACAATATTATTTATAATACAATACCCTGTAATAGAAGAATTTTACCGAAAGTTTATTATTAAACCAGTTATTCATAATAAAAGTGTAATTCATTTTAAATTTGACATAGTTGGAAAGAAAGGAAATCAATTTAAATTATTAAGAAATTGTAATAGTAAAACTGTTGTTGATTTTTGTCAGACAGGAGCAAAAGAAGATTGCTTATTAGATCTACTTAACCGAAATACCGCTTACTGTAACACAAGCTATGCTAAGAGCTACCGAAAAATAGATAAAATTAAAGAAGGTGTAATATTACTGAACAACGATGAATTCGTAGTACAAGATGGAGACAGTGAGAAAGAGGTCGTAAATGGAACGTATCTTATAGTATTTGAGGATAAAGTTGTTGTCAATGGTACACTTTTTGAAAATAAGGAACATCAAGCTTACAATAATATTGAGCATCCCGGATTGCAGAAACTAAATGTGATACAACAACTTGAGGAACTTTCTCTAGAAAATATCGATGAAATTGACATAAAAAACATTAAGAGAATAGCAAACATCAACCAGCAAATTCAATCGAACCATAGCGGTATGAAAATAGCTTTATGGGTTACAATAGGAGTTTTATCAATAATAGTGATCGTCAATCTTTGCAATAATAAAACGATTAAGGTTATAACAAGACGGCAACCCCAGCAAATCAATGACGTTGTCATGCGAGAAATACTAAGCCGAATTATTGAACCAAGTGAAGCAAATGACTCCGTGTAATCAGACGATTACATTTAAGGAAGGGGGGAGTTAACACACCTAACACGTGCAGTCGCTTCTATGACAAAATGCTAACGATTGGTCCACTCCCACGCTGACGATCCGTTTAGCAAAACGTACGTGATAATATCATAATTACAATACAACAACAAGAGCACCAGCGACAGCAATAGCAAGAACTACTATAACAGCAAAAAGAATTGCAACGGCGGGAACAGTAACTGTGGCAAATACAAAAACAACAACGACATTCAAAAAACGCTGCAACAGCAAAGAATAATTAGAAGTCTAAGCAAATGTATTTTTTGAAGTTAGTTTTAAGTTAGTTCTGAATTAAGCTCGGTAGTGTTAAGTACATAAAATAAAAATAAAGAAATTAAAATAAACCATCAGTAATTGTATTAATTTATATATATATATATATATATATATATATATATATATATATATATATATATATATATATATATATATATATATATATATATATATATATATATATATATATATATATATATATATATATATATATATATATATATATATATATATATATATATATATATATATATATATATTATTTTTTTTTAAATCTTTTTTTTTAATAATTATCTTATCTGGAACAATTCATTCGAAAGTAAAATGAAATATAAATTATAAAATGTGCATGATTATACAAATAAAAATATAAATTTATAAAATATTAAAATTATAGAAGTGGATGAATACACAATTAAAATTTAATTGTTTTCTTATATTTCTTATATTCAGAATAACAAAAAATTGTTAATGTAATAATTATTTTGTATTCGGATGCATTTATGGACAAATGGTGTAATCTTTATTCCGTTTGCCTTAGCTTTTACCGGTATATAGCAAACTTTCCGTTTTGGACTTCATGAGTATGGTTATGGTTAAAAAGCGTTAATGAATTGCTAGCGAACATCTAAAGATGGCGCTGTCTGTACACTGCTCTACATTTTATACATATAAGTAAGAAAAACACTACAATTAGAGAAAAAGTGCTCCACTTTTTGGAATTGAGTCATTAAATCCTTTTCATAATCAATAAACGAGAAATAGAAACCATATTATTTTAAATTCCATTTAGTATCCAGAAATTGTATTATATGCTACCTTAAGTTTGAATTAATAGCATTTTAACTGATCCAAATGTACCTAAAAATATTAAGTATAATTTATAAATAAGAATTCAAAAGAGAATAGCATTCTGATAACGTTTTTTTATGCCCAGAGATGACGCTAGCCAAGAATACAATTGTATTTGCTTTCTGTACAAAAAGCTACAAAAAGAAAATTGGGAAAAATGATTCAAATATACTAAAAGGGGTATCATAAATTTCCATTAATACATAAAGAGGATAATATTTAATAGTTGTTCCAGAAACATACGAGGTTTGATCAAAAAATAACCGTTATTTCAATTTTTTCAAAAAGTATTTATTTATTCATCTTGTCCCCTTCAAAGTAATTCCCCTCAGATATAATACACTTATGCCAGCGTTTTTTCCAATCCTCGATACACTTCTGAAACGCTTTTTTTGGTATCGCCAACAGCTCCTGTTTCGATTTTTCTTTTATCTCCTCAATCGTAGCAAAACGCTTTCCTTTCATCGGTGTCTTCAGTTTTGGAACGAAGAAAAAGTCAGCGGGGGCCAAGTCCGGTGAATACGGTGGTTGAGGCATGATAACGGTTTTGTTTTTGGCCAAAAACAGCTCCTGAGCGATGTCCATGCGACGTTGTTTTTGCTCAAAATTTAGCAATTTTGGAACAATCGTCGCTGCCGCACGTTTCATGCCTAAAACATCCGTAAAAATTGCTTGGCATGAGCCGAACGATATGCCAACATCATCAGCAACCTCTCTGATAGTGATTCGACGATTATCCAAAATCATTTTCTTCACTGCGTCAATGTTTTCATCGGTTGTTGACGTGCTCGGGCGACCAGGACGAGCATCGTCATTGACATCTTCTCGGCCTTCCTTAATCCGGTTATACCACAGTTGAACTTGTGTTCTGCTCATAGTAGACTCGCCAAAGGCCACAGTCAACATTTCAAATGTCCTTGCGCATTTAATTTCATTTTTTACACAAAACTGAATACAATTTCTTTGATCCAATTTTTCGAATAGTACAAAATCGAAGAGCACACCAAAACACGACTAACCTTTTTATCTGTCAAAAATAAACTGACAATCCAAAATGGTGGGTATTGCCAACATATTTAACAGACATGTGTACCAACATAACAGAAAAAAAATGCGTACATCGAACATACGTAACTCACGAAATTTGAAAATAACGGTTTTTTTATCATACCTCGTATATGTATGTAAAATTCATATAAATGTGTGTACATAATATAAAAATGTGTACTCAACATGCAAAATAATGTTTGTGCATAAATTGAGAGTGTATTAATTCAGCATGTTAATTCATGGTGCCGCATTTCCACTCCTTTTTGCGAACACTTTGCGGATATTTTAAAACTCGCGTTAAATTGAAGATTTATCCCTAAAATAAGGAATTACAAAAAGTGGTTGAAATTATCAAAAGAACTGATTTTTTTCAATTTCCAATGTTTGTCTTTACACCCTTTTTTTTTAAATTGACAAGAAAGGAAAAATTTAGTATACACGACAATGAAGTGCCGCAAAAGTCAGTAACTGGTTAACTTATAGATAAGTTTTGAACTAGTAAATTAACCACTTGATTTTTTACTATTAAATTTAGTAGTATATTTTAAAGACTGCCTATAATTTTCACTACAGGGATATGGAAAATTTTTACAACAAACACAATAAATTCACATACACTATACGTGTAACCAAAACAAGCCGTCTGAACGGTAAATAAAAATGGAGGGAATTGAATGTCTTTTCTTATTCTTCTTTGGCAATACTCTGAAGAACTCAAATCAGGGCCAGCTTGCAAATTTGTCAATAATGCACATATCATGGTTATGCTTTAAATTCAATAAGACCTAATATATGTATAGACAAATTATATCTAATATATGTATAGAGAAAAATGAATAAATACCCACGATTGGCACAGCCAAAAGTGAGTCAATCAGTAAGAGTTAACTGTGAGTCTTTTCATTTTAACTTAGCATTGATTCTCTTTCTCCGACACCAAGGTTTATGTGCCTGTTGTAAAACCCACCATCAACTCGGTACAAGAACCGCTGCTGTTAAATTTAGTTATTTATATATATATATATATATATATATATATATATATATATATATATATATATATATATATATATATATATATATATATATATATATATATATATATATATATATATATATATATATATATATATATATATATATATATATATATATATAGTATGTAAACCTAGTAACTTATGACACAGTATAGTACCCCTTAAGCTCATGTAAACTGCATGTTAGGTCTTGGCACCACTTATTGGCAGCACTCGGTCATCGAACAGAGCTACGTATAAAACAATCGCTGCCGGCTTCGTTTTTTTTTTCCGACGACCGAACGTAAAACAGGTGCCAAGACCGCGGTAAAAAGAAAAAAACAATAATTTCGCTATAAAATAAAAGAAAACTTAAATTGTCTAAAACTCAGATGTGGGGTAGTTTAAACCCAAATCAATAAAACATAAAATTAAAATTTTTTTCCAATAAAATAAGCGATTTATCCTGATTATCCGGATTATGACGACTCGCTCAAAGCAGACGCTGGCAAATGCCAAGGAGGAGCTTCCGCTGCCGGCGACAACAAAAGAACGCAAGAATTCCGCTAATTTGCCGAGTGCTGATGGAGATGAAGTTGATGTTGCGAAAGGCGTTATTGGTGGAGCGCCGGCTAATGTGAATTCGAAGCTGCCGAAAAACGTCACATACGCTCAGTGCTGAAGGAAACAATGCCGATTTGCTGAAAGGCGCTGCAGGTGGGGCGCCAAATGTTGAAAACTATGCTACCAATGCTGAATCTATAACAGGCTCCATGGACGATGACGAACTAGATCTTGAGCTGGAGAGACTAAGAAAGCAGTTTGAAATTCTGGAGCTCCGTCGCAAAATCGCTGCGGCTCAATTAGATACTGTGCCGCACGTTAACGCTGGGGTTGCTAACGTCAAGCGAGCCGATTTCAGCGAAATCGAGCACGCCATTCCGAAGTTCTCTGGGGACAGCCAGATCCAGACGGTGAAACATTTTTTCAAGGATTTTGAGGAGATTATGCAGACTGTCAGCGCCGATGAGCGCTTGAAGCTACTGAGTCTGCGACGCTCTCTTACCGGCACGGCACGGTTGTTTCTGACAACCACTTCAGCTTTAAAATACGAAGATTTAAAATGTGATCTCATTAACGAATTCGATGTGTCTGTCTCCCGGCTTGATGTGTACAAAATTTTAGCACAACGTCGTTGGATTCGACAAGACGAGTCGATGCACAGTTATGTACTAACTATGCAGGCTATAGCGAAGCAATCAGACATTGAAGAAGCCGAAGTTGTCGATTTCATTATTGACGGTATTGGAAATAGTGCCGTTAATGTGAATCTGCTGGCCAATGCGCGTACTATTGACGAACTGAAGCGCCTTATCAAGCGATACCAATGCCGTTATTTGACTCCACGTGCCGACCCCAACGTGACTTTCACTGTCAAACGTGATGCCGCTGCTATACCTCGTGCCGTCGTCACAAATCGCGCAGTTCCATCAAGAAATCCTGTGCCGAAACCAGGTGGAGAAAAAGATGTGACTCTATGTTTTAATTGTTCGCAAACCGGACACATCAAACCAAACTGCCCGTATACTCTGCGCCAAAATGGTTCATGCTTCAGGTGCTGGCGTATGGGCCACGATCACCGCTCTTGCCCCAATCCGCGGAAAATTCTGACCAAGAAGACACCAATGAACAATGATAGAGATGATGCTTTCCAAGTTGCCTCAGTTGAGGACGACGATACAGCTGAAGAATGCAGTGACATAATCTCCACATTTAATCTGGTAGGTATTGCATTTAAGATAGATTCAGTGAAGAGTGCAAATTTTAACGAATTTTTTTCTCTTTTTGACACCGGTAGCGCGGCTAGTTTTATGCGAGAATCCTGTGCTCCAAAACCAAAATTGCCTACAAGGCCAAGATCATCCAAATATTTTGGAATAGGTGGACGCCGTTTAAAAATTATTGATGAAATACAATGTGAAGTTAAATTTAAAAATATAGTTAAGAATATTAATATTATAATTTTGCCGGATGAAATGATGTTAATGCCAGTTATTTTAGGCAGAAATTTTTTAAGTTCTTTCAATATACATTTAACTAATTTGAAATTACGCTACAATAAAGCAAAATTAATGAATTTAAACAAAAAGAAAAATATTTGCACTCTTCCTCTGGATAATTCTTTTTCAGTTCTCAGTAACCTTGGTCTTTTGAAAAATGATTTTGAGGGTGGACTTTCAACGGAGGTTGAGTTAAGTGATAATCCAAGCACCAATAGTGACGTTCCGTATGTTTTTGGTATTGATATTGCGCCTGACGATAAAATAGATATTGATAACAATTTAGTAAAATTTTCGTATGGTGAACTGAGGAAACTAATTGTAGATTCGTATATATCGCCGAAAAAAATTGAAACGGAGTCAGTGGAATTTAAAATGAAAATACATTTAACTTCGAATGTACCTTTTTATTGCCCGCCGCGCCGTCTTTCCTATTTAGAACGAAAAGAAGTGCAATCAATTGTCGAAGAGTTGCAACGTGACGGTATTATACGCCCAAGTCATTCACCCTACGCTTCCGCCATTGTATTGGTTAAAAAGAAAAATGGTAAGACAAGAATGTGCGTCGACTATCGCGGGTTAAATAAAATTACTGTTCGCGACAATTATCCACTGCCGTTAATAGAAGATTGTATAGACTATTTAGAAGGTTGCAAAATTTTTTCTGTCTTAGATCTAAAAAGTGGATTTCACCAAGTTAGTATGTCAGAAGAGTCAATCCCATATACTGCATTTGTGACTCCTAATGGGCAGTATGAATATTTAAAAATGCTTTTTGGGCTCAAGAATGCCCCTGCAGTATTTCAGCGATTTATAAACAACATATTTCGCGATTTAGTTGAAAATAGGAGAATAATCATTTATATGGATGATATTCTAATTGCAAGCAAGAATTTTTCCGAGCATACAATTTTAGTTGAAATGGTTTTACGACGCATAACGAGTTGTAAACTGAAACTCAATCTCTCCAAGTGTAAGTTTGGTTATGAAAGAATAGAGTATTTAGGTTTTTCTGTGTCCGCTTATGGAATATCACCAAGTGAATCACATGTCGCCGCCATAAAGAACTATCCTTTACCGACTAATCAGAAAGAACTGAATTCATGCGTCGGTCTGTTTTCATATTTTCGACGATTTGTGCCGTCTTTTTCCAGTATTGCAAAGCCATTACTTAATTTACTGAAGAGAGATTCCGAATTCTGCCTAGACGAAAAATGTATTTCGTCATTCAATGAATTAAAAGCAAGATTGGCTAAACCGCCGATTCTTTCAATATATACTCCAACTAGAGAAACTGAATTACACTGTGATGCTAGCTCACTAGGTTTTGGTGCCGTCTTATTGCAAAGACAGGACGACAAAAAATTGCATCCCATTTCATACTTTTCGAAAACAACGTCTGCGGCAGAATCTAAATATCACAGTTTTGAATTAGAAACGCTTGCTATAATTTATGCTCTAAGAAGATTCAGAGTTTATTTGGAAGGAATTCCTTTCAAAATAGTGACGGATTGTAGTTCATTAACTCTGACATTGGAAAAAAGAAATGTGAACCCTAGAATTGCCAGATGGGCTTTAGAGCTTGAAAATTACAATTATTCCATACAACATAGGAGTGGTGCCGCGATGGGCCACGCAGATGCCCTGAGCAGGTGTCAAATTGCGTCAATATTAGACTCCGGTGATATAGATTTTCAAATACAAATAGCGCAGGAACGTGATGACGTCATAAAAAAAATTGATACTTAATTTAGAAACAAGAAAAGTTGAAGATTTTGAACTTACAGATGGAATGGTTTTTAGAAAAAAAAATGATGGAAGTAAGGCTTTGTATGTACCCCATGAAATGGAGGATAACGTCATTAGATTAATTCATGAAAAAATTGGACATCAAGCTGTGGATAAATGTTATGAAAAGATGAGTTCATATTACTGGTTTCCAGGTATGCGTCAAAAAATAGAAAAATTTATACGAAGTTGCATCAAGTGCCTTATGTACGCAACACCAGTAAGAGTACGTGAGCGGAATTTGTATAGTATTCCTAAGCTACCATTGCCGTTTGATACTATACACATTGATCATTTTGGTCCATTGCCGTCATTAACTTCCAAAAGAAAACATATTTTGGTGGTAATTGACGCGTTCACTAAGTTTGTAAAATTATATCCAACAAACTCAACTAGTACTAAAGAAGTCACTTCCGCTCTCGACAAATATTTTAGTTACTTTAGCCGTCCCAAACGAGTGATTTCGGACAGAGGAACATGTTTTACTTCTTTAGAATTTGAAGACTTTCTCATAAAGCACAATATACAACATGTAAAAGTTGCCGTAGCTTCCCCTCAAGCAAACGGTCAAGTGGAACGAGTTAATAGGGTAATTAAATCCATGTTAGGAAAATTGAGTAACCCAATAAACCATGCCGATTGGTCAAATAAATTACTGCAGGTTGAATATGCAATTAACAACTCAGTTCACGCAACGACAAAAAATACCCCAAGTATGCTACTTTTTGGCACCGAACAACGTGGACAAATAGTAGATGAACTTACAGAATACTTAGAAAATAAAATTAATACCGGAAGTGAGCGTAATTTGGCTCATATCCGTACGAGTGCCGCGAATGCAATTGTTAATTCTCAAGAATATAATTTAAAATATTTTCTGAAGCATAGTGCCGAAGCAAAAACTTATGACGTTGGTAATTTTGTAGTGATTAGAAACGTTGACAATATCATTGGGACGAACAAAAAATTTGTTCCTAAATATCGAGGACCATATGTAGTACATAAGAAATTGGGAAATGATCGCTATGTGATACGCGATATTGATAATTGTCAATTGACTCAACTTCCGTATGATGGGGTAATAGAAGCTAATCGGATGCGAAAATGGCTATTAAAGGCAAATGATAAGGCAAAAGACACTGATGAACTATGCAATACCGAAATTATGATTTGACGATTGTTATATTTTATTTACGCTTTAAAGTTATATTTTAGTATTTTTCTATCTTTACATTAAGTAGCTGCTAACTTGAATTGATCGAGGTCGATCAACTGTCAGATTGGCCGAGTTGTAAACCTAGTAACTTATGACACAGTATAGTACCCCTTAAGCTCATGTAAACTGCATGTTAGGTCTTGGCACCACTTATTGGCAGCACTCGGTCATCGAACAGAGCTACGTATAAAACAATCGCTGCCGGCTTCGCTTTTTTTTTCCGACGACCGAACGTAAAACAGGTGCCAAGACCGCGGTAAAAAGAAAAAAACAATAATTTCGCTATAAAATAAAAGAAAACTTAAATTGTCTAAAAGTATATTTGGGTTACGCTCGGGTGTAGCGTATCCAATAATATAAGAGAAAGAAATAAAATTAAATTATTATTTTAATTTATTAAATTTAAAATATACTATGACGTATTTGTTGTATCGTATACATAATATAAAATTCGTTTCTGCAAATTTCTAGGAATTTTGTTAAGTCCAGTATTTAATATAAATTTTAATTTCACAAAACGCTCCACACTAGCTTCGGCACAGAAATGAGAACGTGTGCACGGCTCCGGCGCCGCGAACGGAAGAGAACGAATCGAAAAGCCGGAAACACGAAGTGTGTTGCTCCGCAGCCAACACAGGCTAGTTCCGGTTTACCCATAAACACGCTGTGCGACAGCGACAGCGTGTTAATAGGTGGCGCGCGGAACTAACGCCTGCTTGCGTCGGCGTACCCGACAACTAGGTGGGGATCGCTGGCGGGTCATTTGTCGCTGACGATGACGACGGTTGCGGCGATGGCGATCGGGATGGCGATGATGATCGGGATGGCGCTGATGATCGGGATGCCTGCAGCGATGGCGACGATGTTGAGTCACTCATTTCGAGGTGGGCCGGCTTCAAGCAGTCCGTAGAGATGGCTTTCTCGACGCCGTTCAAGTCGATGATGAAGTTCTTGTCGTTGACCCGGCGAATTACCTTATGGGGGCCCGTATATGGCGGCTCGAGTGGCCTCCGGATTTTGTCCAGCTTGCAGAATACGTGCGTGCAGGTGCGCAATTCTTTGAAGACGAACGGCTTCTGTCTCGAGTGGTTGGACGCTGGTACTGGCTTCGTCGCTTTTACCAGCTTGCGCAACTGCTCGATGAAAACCGGTTGGGTGGTAGGGTCGTTTTGTAGTCCGTGTGGATTGTGAAGGCTGTGTTCGTGTGTGTGTGAAACGTTTGATTTCGTGCAAAGTACGCGCGGTCGTTTGTCGAAGGGCAAATTTTCAAAAAATTTCCGTAAACAAAGAGAAATGCGTGCGTGTGCATGTGTGAGAATTGAAGGGGCCGTGTTCGTGTGTATGTGGCTGTGTTCGTGTGTGTGTGATTGTGTTGGGGCGAATGTTGCACAGGCGATTTCTGTGGACATTTCAGAGCCGTTGGAATGCGTGAGGGACGTGGGCATGTCGGTGATGTGGATGTAGGAGTGGCAGTATACGCATTTGCGTCTGCAATTTGTATCTTGTCCGAAGAGGCAGACGAATTCCAACTATGGTTTGTTGGCGTCGGATTTTGGCGATTTGACGAATGCGACGACGATGATTTGAAACGCAAGGAAGGCGAGGTGGAGGCGGAAGTACCGCCGGCGTTGGAATTAAAATTCGTATTATAGCGAGCACTGCTGCTACTATAACTGTTTGAGTGCTGAAGGTTCGCGTCAGTGGCAGTACCAGCACCTTGAGCTGGAGCAGGAGCAGTCGTTGAGTTACCGTTTAATGCTTTAGTGGGTATTTGCGATGGGCGTGGGCATGGCCAGCTGTGCCTGCGCATGCACGTGCGGTGGTTGTGGCTGCTGGTGTGGAGCGTACGTTGCTCGAGTCGGCGGCTGTTCCGGTGGTGCCGGCGGCGCCGGTCTTGAGGCTGTTGGCGAGTGGAGCATCCTATGCGTTTTATACCCCTGTATGGGGCGCGTGTTTCGATCACGTCGGGGTCACCAATTTGGTTTACGCTCGGGTGTAGCGTATCCAATAATATAAGAGAAAGAAATAAAATTAAATTATTATTTTAATTTATTAAATTTAAAATATACTATGACGTATTTGTTGTATCGTATACATAATATAAAATTCGTTTCTGCAAATTTCTAGGAATTTTGTTAAGTCCAGTATTTAATATAAATTTTAATTTCACAAAACGCTCCACACTAGCTTCGGCACAGAAATGAGAACGTGTGCACGGCTCCGGCGCCGCGAACGGAAGAGAACGAATCGAAAAGCCGGAAACACGAAGTGTGTTGCTCCGCAGCCAACACAGGCTAGTTCCGGTTTACCCATAAACACGCTGTGCGACAGCGACAGCGTGTTAATAGGTGGCGCGCGGAACTAACGCCTGCTTGCGTCGGCGTACCCGACAACTAGGTGGGGGCAGTGGTGTCGCCACATATATATATATATATATATATATATATATATATATATATATATATATATATATATATAGATATATATATATATATATATATATATATATATATATATATATATATATATAGATATATATATATATATATATATATATATATATATATATTATATATATATTATTTTATTTAAATCTTTTTTTTTAATAATTAACTTATCTGGAACAATTCATTCGAAAGTAAAATGAAATATAAATTATAAAATGTGCATCTGGATCGTCGTTGACGATGTTCAACAGCTCCTGAGCGATGTCCATGCGACGTTGTTTTTGCTCAAAATTTAGAAATTTTGGAACAATCTTCGCTGCCGCACGTTTCATGCCTAAAACATCCGTAAAAATTGCTTGGCATGAGCCGAATGATATGCCAACATCATCAGCAACCTCTCTGATAGTGATTCGACGATTATCCAAAATCATTTTCTTCACTGCGTCAATGTTTTCATCGGTTGTTGACGTGCTCGGGCGACCAGGACGAGCATCGTCATTGACATCTTCTCGGCCTTCCTTAAACCGGTTATACCACAATTGAACTTGTGTTCTGCTCATAGTAGACTCGCCAATGGCCACAGTCAACAGTTCAAATGTCCTTGCGCATTTAATTTCATTTTTTACACAAAACTGAGTACAGTTTCTTTGATCCATTTTTTCGAATAGTACAAAATCGAAGAGCACACCAAAACACGACTAACCTTTTTATCTGTCAAAAAGAAACCGACAATCCAAAATTGTTGGTATTGCCAACATATATAACAGACATGTAAATCAAAAACATACGTAAATCACGAAATTTGAAAATAACGGTTTTTTTGATGACACCTCGTATATGTATGTAAAATTCATATAAATGTGTGTACATAATATAATAATGTGTACTCAACATGCAAAATAATGTTTGTGCATAAAGTGAGAGTGTATTAATTCAGCATGTTAATTCATGGTGCCGCATTTCCATTCCTTTTTGCGAACACTTTGCGGATATTTTAAAACACGCGTTAAATTGGAGATTTATCTCTAAAATAAGGAATTACGAAAAGTGGTTGAAATTATCAAAAGAACTGATTTTCTTCACTTTCCAATGTTTGTCCTTACATCCTTTTTTATTAAATTGACAAGAAAGGAAAAAATATACACGACAATGAAGTGCCGCATAAGTCAGTAACTGGTTAGCTTATAGATAAGTTTTGAACTACTAAATTAACCACTTGATTTTTTACTATTAAATTTAGTAGTATATTTTAAAGACTACCTATAATTTTCACTACAGGGATATGGAAAATTTTTACAACAAACACAATAAATTCACATACACTATACGTGTAACCAAAACAAGCCGTCTGAACGGTAAATAAAAATGGAGGGAATTGAATGTCTTTTCTTATTCTTCTTTGGCAATACTCTGAAGAACTCAAATCAGGGCCAGCTTGCAAATTTGTCAATAATGCACATATCATGGTTATGCTTTAAATTCAATAAGACCTAATATATGTATAGACAATTTATATCTAATATATGTATAGAGAAAAATGAATAAATACCCAAGATTGGCACAGCCAAAAGTGAATCAATCAGTAAGAGTTAACTGTGAGTCTTTTCATTTTAACTTAGCATTGATTGATTCTCCTTCTCCGACACCAAGGTTGTATGTGCCTGTTGTAAAACCCACCATCAACTCGGTACAAGCACTGCTGTTGACATTAGGTGTATCTTTAACGACACCAATGTTTACGTGCCTGATGTCAACATTATCATCAGCTCGGTACAAGAACCGTAGCTGAATTCAGCTGTTAAATTGAGTTATTTATATATATATATATATATATATATATATATATATATATATATATATATATATATATATATATATATATATATACATATATATATATATATATATATATATATATATATATATATATATATATATATTTATATATATATATATATATAATATATATATATATATATATATATATATATATATATATATATATATATATATATATATATATATATATATATATATATATATATATATATATATATATATATATATATATATATATATATATATATATATATATATATATATATATATATATATATATATATATATATATATATATATATATATATATATATATATATATATATATATATATATATATATATATATATATATATATATATATATATATATATATATATATATATATATATATATATATATATATATATATATATATATATATATAAATTTTTTTTTTTTAAAATCTTTTTTTTTAAATAATTAACTTATCTGGAACAATTCATTCGAAAGTAAAATGAAATATAAATTATAAAATGTGGATGATTATACAAATAAAAATATATATTTATAAAATTTTAAAATTATAGAAGTGGATGAATATACAATTAAAATTGAATTGTTTTCTTATATTTCTTATATTCAGAATAACATAAAATTGTTAATATAATAATTATTATAATTTTTTTTATGCCCAGAGATGACGCTAGCCAAGAATACAATTGTATTTGCTTTCTGTACAAAAAGCTATAAAAAGAAAAATTTTGAAAAATTCTTCAAATATACAAAATGGAGTATCATAAATTTCCATTAATACATAAAGAGGATAATATTTAATAGTTGTTCCAGAAACATAAATGATAGAGACATCCAATTTCCCTCTGTTAAGCTTGTATACAAAATTCGCAGGGGGAAGACTTTTTGGAATGAAAGATACAAAGTTGGCTCAACTTGTTTTGTATACACGAAGTGTTTATAATCAATGTTTAGATGCTCTACGTATTTGTATAAAACAATTAATTTAATAATGCAATTGCGCTGATTATATAAAGAGTTTTATTTTGAAATTTTGGTATAAAAGCAAATAACCATACTTACAGCAGAATTATAAATTATGAGATATTTGCCGTAGTAAACTTTTTGCAAAAAAATCACAACAAATATTCATTTAAAAAAAAAATAAAATATTTTTGTTAAGAACCTACCGCTGGATTCTATTGCTGACAGCTTACCCATAGATCATTTTTATAAAATATATATATAGAATTTTGTGATTTTTATATATATTATTTATATGTAAATTATATTTGATATTGCATAAATTGGATTTTAAATAAATTATTCTACGGTACCAAAAAGTGAGGTATATCGTATTTAATTTGTGAAAGCCATTCCATAATATTAAAAGAAAAGAAAAAATTAACAACATTCATTACATCAAATTAAAGCAAAGAAAATAAAAAATTAACAACATTCATTACATCAAATTATAGTAAAGAAAATAAAGAGTTCTCACTTCTCTGAGGATTAAGAAAAAATTAACAACATCCATTACATCAAATTAAAGTAAAGAAAATAAAAAAATTAACAACATTCATACTTTCGGGCGCAGTCCATTTCTGGACAATCTGTATTGCTTTGTTCATAAATTGTGATCTGTATTCATCTTCTTGTTTATTTATTTTTTGTTGTATAGTTGAATTTGAATTTTAATTGTATAATCATTCACTTCTATAATTTTATAATCTTATAACTTTATGATTTTATTTATATAAATTAATTTCTTTTTATAATTTATATATCATTTTACTTTGGAATGAATTGTTCCAGATAACTTAATTATTACAAAAAGCAGGCAGTTTCGATCTATCGTAACGTCGTACGTTTTTTTTTTATAAAATAACTCATTCATGAGATAAATAATTTATAAAAGAAGAAAATAAATTTTGAAATTTTGAAATTTCTTTTTTCAGAGACTTTGCCTATAAGTACATTATAAAATATTCAATATGTTAAAAAAATTTATACTTGCTACAATTATAATAGCATATTGACAACCGATAGCGCTAATAGTTTAATTTAATGTCTGCATTCGCATATTAACTAAAACTTCAAATTATAATTGGAACACTAATTTTTAATAAAACAAAAAACGTTAAATTTATAATTTATTATTGTGAAATATTGCGAAATCAAACATAGATATTATCAGCATGATTGCATTGAAGCGACTGAAGCAAATTTCAACATGTAAAGCAGGATCGCTCAGGTTGATTTGATTACACATACATTGCCATATAATAAATAATAAAAAAGCGATACATTGCTGCTTTGTTGAAGTCTGATTGTCGAGTGAATGCTTTTGCTAGCGGCACAATGCTAGTTCGGCAGTATCGACAAAGAACATATAGAAGAGATAGTTGATATGAATGTATTTGTGCGAGTTCTGCTAGTGTGAGGAGGTTTTAAAATTAATGTACCATTAACTCTAACTATCGTTATTCCTCAATTCACTTAACTTCTCAAAATAACTGAAAACACAAAATTTTGTAAATAATTTCTCATTGTCAATGAGCCCTGAAGATCCACAAGCCGAAATATTGCAGTTGCGTTTAAGTAAAAAAATTAATTCGACAAAATAAAATATTGTTTTCGTCATTATTAAAGAAAGAAACACTACCTCTGTTTAATAAAAAGCATAAAGCCGTTAACTTAATTCGTTTAGCTGCATTTTTGACCTATTTTGAAGATTTTTCTGAGATTATTGAAACTGTTGTTATATGTTAGAATACTGTAAAAAGGTTTAATTCTCTTTTGATCGGCAATTTCTTAATCTTGGCCTCCTTCTCTTCCAAATTATAATTTTTTAGTATCTCCTGTGCACTCGCATTCGTTCATGGCCATAGTTAAATATGATCGCAGAGGGATGTTACTGGGGCAGTCGGACTCCATTTTAATATAAACGATTTTTTATTAATTATTTTAGTTATTAGTAGTATAATATTATGCCAAAAAACCAAAGAATTATTATTCTACATCTTATGATTACTATGGTGCGTTTACAGTGAACAAAAGTGTAAATGGAAAGCAATTGGATCAGATTTTACATTAATAATAGTTATAATTTATTAAATGAACTTGTTAACATTTGAGTTTTCAACTCCAAATTAAAAAATAAAATTTTGTTGGATTTATTATCACCTTTTTTTTAGAAGTTTCGCAGTTCGTTTTAAAATAAAGTGACTCCTAAAAGTTTGATTTAAACGTAGCACTGATTTCTTCTGATTTTTTTCTCCGAATTCGCTATTTTAGACAACATCCCAGCAGTGAAACCAACTAGTAAAAATACTAGTAAAACTCATATATACGAGGTTTGATAAAAAAATAACCGTTATTTTCAGATATAATACACTTATGCCAGCGTTTTTTCCAATCCTCGAAACACTTCTGAAACGCTTTTTTTGGTATCGCCAACAGCTCCTGTTTCGATTTTTCTTTTATCTCCTCAATCCTCAATCGTAGCAAAACACTTTCCTTTCATCGGTGTCTTCAGTTTTGGAAAGAGGAAAAAGTCAGCGGGGGCCAAGTCCGGTGAATACGATGGTTGAGGCATGATAACGGTATTGTTTTTGGCCAAAAAATTACGCACAAGCATCGATGTGTGAGCTGGTGCGTTATCATGGTGCAAAATCCATGATTGGTTTTTCCACAATTCTGGGCGTTTCTGACGAATTGCTTCTCGCAAACGGCGCATAACTTCAAGGTAGTATTCCTTGTTGACCGTACGACCTTGTGGCAAGAATTCATGATGCACCACGCCATTGCAATCAAAGAAAACTGTTAGCAAAACCTTTACGTTCGACCGAACTTGACGTGCTTTTTTCGGTCTTGGCTCATCTGGACGTTTCCATTGGGATGATTGGGCTTTGGTTTCAATGTCATAGCCATACACCCACGATTCGTCACCAGTTATGATCTTTTTGAGGAAATCTGGATCGTCGTTGACGATGTTCAACAGCTCCTGAGCGATGTCCATGCGACGTTGTTTTTGCTCAAAATTTAGCAATTTTGGAACAATCTTCGCTGCCGCACGTTTCATGCCTAAAACATCCGTAAAAATTGCTTGGCATGAGCCGAATGATATGCCAACATCATCAGCAACCTCTCTGATAGTGATTCGACGATTATCCAAAATCATTTTCTTCACTGCGTCAATGTTTTCATCGGTTGTTGACGTGCTCGGGCGACCAGGACGAGCATCGTCATTGACATCTTCTCGGCCTTCCTTAAACCGGTTATACCACAATTGAACTTGTGTTCTGCTCATAGTAGACTCGCCAATGGCCACAGTCAACAGTTCAAATGTCCTTGCGCATTTAATTTCATTTTTTACACAAAACTGAGTACAGTTTCTTTGATCCATTTTTTCGAATAGTACAAAATCGAAGAGCACACCAAAACACGACTAACCTTTTTATCTGTCAAAAACAAACTGACAATCCAAAATGGTTGGTATTGCCAACATATATAACAGACATGTAAATCAAAAACATACGTAAATCACGAAATTTGAAAATAACGGTTTTTTTGATCACACCTCGTATATGTATGTAAAATTCATATAAATGTGTGTACATAATATAATAATGTGTACTCAACATGCAAAATAATGTTTGTGCATAAAGTGAGAGTGTATTAATTCAGCATGTTAATTCATGGTGCCGCATTTCCATTCCTTTTTGCGAACACTTTGCGTGTATTTTAAAACACGCGTTAAATTGGAGATTTATCTCTAAAATAAGGAATTACAAAAAGTGGTTGAAATTATCAAAAGAACTGATTTTCTTCACTTTCCAATGTTTGTCCTTACATCCTTTTTTATTAAATTGACAAGAAAGGAAAAAATATACACGACAATGAAGTGCCGCATAAGTCAGTAACTGGTTAGCTTATAGATAAGTTTTGAACTACTAAATTAACCACTTGATTTTTTACTATTAAATTTAGTAGTATATTTTAAAGACTACCTATAATTTTCACTACAGGGATATGGAAAATTTTTACAACAAACACAATAAATTCACATACACTATACGTGTAACCAAAACAAGCCGTCTGAACGGTAAATAAAAATGGAGGGAATTGAATGTCTTTTCTTATTCTTCTTTGGCAATACTCTGAAGAACTCAAATCAGGGCCAGCTTGCAAATTTGTCAATAATGCACATATCATGGTTATGCTTTAAATTCAATAAGACCTAATATATGTATAGACAAATTATATCTAATATATGTATAGAGAAAAATGAATAAATACCCACGATTGGCAGAGCCAAAAGTGAGTCAATCAGTAAGAGTTAACTGTGAGTCTTTTCATTTTAACTTAGCATTGATTGATTCTCCTTCTCCGACACCAAGGTTGTATGTGCCTGTTGTAAAACCCACCATCAACTCGGTACAAGCGCTGCTGTTGACATTAGGTGTATCTTTAACGACACCAATGTTTACGTGCCTGATGTCAACATTATCATCAGCTCGGTAAAAGAACCGTAGCTGAATTCAGCTGTTAAATTGAGTTATTTATATATATATATATATATATATATATATATATATATATATATATATATATATATATATATATATATATATATATATGCATATATATATATTTTTTTTTTTTAAATCTTTTTTTTTAAATAATTAACTTATCTGGAACAATTCATTCGAAAGTGAAATGAAATATAAATTATAAAATGTGGATGATTATACAAATAAAAATATATATTTATAAAATTTTAAAATTATAGAAGTGGATGAATATACAATTAAAATTGAATTGTTTTCTTATATTTTTTATATTCAGAATAACATAAAATTGTTAATATAATAATTATTATAATTTTTTTTTATGCCCAGAGATGACGCTAGCCAAGAATACAATTGTATTTGCTTTCTGTACAAAAAGCTATAAAAAGAAAAACTGGGAAAAATTCTTCAAGTATACAAAATGGAGTATCATAAATTTCCATTAATACATAAAGAGGATAATATTTAATAGTTGTTCCAGAAACATAAATGATAGAGACATCCAATTTCCCTCTGTTAAGCTTGTATACAAAATTCGCAGGGGGAAGACTTTTTGGAATGAAAGATACAAAGTTGGCTCAACTTGTTTTGTATACACGAAGTGTTTATAATCAATGTTTAGATGCTCTACGTATTTGTATAAAACAATTAATTTAATAATGCAATTGCGCTGATTATATAAAGAGTTTTATTTTGAAATTTTGGTATAAAAGCAAATAACCATACTTACAGCAGAATTATAAATTATGAGATATTTGCCGTAGTAAACTTTTTGCAAAAAAATCACAACAAATATTCATTTAAAAAAAAAATAAAATGTTTTTGTTAAGAACCTACCGCTGGATTCTATTGCTGACAGCTTACCCATAGATCATTTTTATAAAATATATATATAGAATTTTGTGATTTTTATATATATTATTTATATGTAAATTATATTTGATATTGCATAAATTGGATTTTAAATAAATTATTCTACGGTACCAAAAAGTGAGGTATATCGTATTTAATTTGTGAAAGCCATTCCATAATATTAAAAGAAAAGAAAAAATTAACAACATTCATTACATCAAATTAAAGCAAAGAAAATAAAAAATTAACAACATTCATTACATCAAATTATAGTAAAGAAAATGAAGAGTTCTCACTTCTCTGAGGATTAAGAAAAAATTAACAACATCCATTACATCAAATTAAAGTAAAGAAAATAAAAAAATTAACAACATTCATACTTTTGGGCGCAGTCCATTTCTGGACAATCTGTATTGCTTTGTTCATAAATTGTGATCTGTATTCATCTTCTTGTTTATTTATTTTTTGTTGTATATTTGAATTTGAATTTTAATTGTATAATCATTCACTTCTATAATTTTATAATTTTATAACTTTATGATTTTATTTATATAAATCAATTTCTTTTTATAATTTATATATCATTTTACTTTGGAATGAATTGTTCCAGATAACTTAATTATTACAAAAAGCAGGCAGTTTCGATCTATCGTAACGTCGTACGTTTTTTTTTTTTTTTTTTATAAAATAACTAATTCATGAGATAAATAATTTATAAAAGAAGAAAATAAATTTTGAAATTTTGAAATTTCTTTTTTCAGAGACTTTGCCTATAAGTACATTATAAAATATTCAATATGTTAAAAAAATTTATACTTGCTACAATTATAATAGCATATTGACAACCAATAGCGCTAATAGTTTAATTTAATGTCTGCATTCGCATATTAACTAAAACTTCAAATTATAATTGGAACACTAATTTTTAATAAAATAAATAACGTTAAATTTATAATTTATTATTGTGAAATATTGCGAAATCAAACATAGATATTATCAGCATGATTGCATTGAAGCGACTGAAGCAAATTTCAACATGTAAAGCAGGATCGCTCAGGTTGATTTGATTACACATACATACATTGCCATATAATAAATAATAAAAAAGCGATACATTGCTGCTTTGTTGAAGTGTGATTGTCGAGTGAATGCTTTTGCTAGCGGCACAATGCTAGTTCGGCAGTATCGACAAAGAACATATAGAATAGATAGTTGATATGAATGTATTTGTGCGAGTTCTGCTAGTGTGAGGAGGTTTTAAAATTAATGTATGTAGTGGTAAAAATACAGTGCACCCCATTAACTCTAACTATCGTTATTCCTCAATTCACTTAACTTCTCAAAATAACTGAAAACACAAAATTTTGTAAATAATTTCTCATTGTCAATGAGCCCTGAAGATCCACAAGTCGAAATATTGCAGTTGCGTTTAAGTAAAAAAATTAATTCGACAAAATAAAATATTGTTTTCGTCATTATTAAAGAAAGAAACACTACCTCTGTTTAATAAAAAGCATAAAGCCGTTAACTTAATTCGTTTAGCTGCATTTTTGACCTATTTTGAAGATTTTTCTGAGATTATTGAAACTGTTGTTATATGTTAGAATACTGTTAAAAGGTTTAATTCTGTTTTGATCGGCAATTTCTTAATCTTGGCCTCCTTCTGTTCCAAATTCGAATTTTTTAGTATCCCCTGTGCACTCGCATTCTTTCATGGCCATAGTTAAATATGATCGCAGAGGGATGTTACTGGGGCAGTCGGACTCCATTTTAATATAAACGATTTTTTATTAATTATTTTAGTTATTAGTAGTATAATATTATGCCAAAAAACTAAAGAATTATTTTTCTACATCTTATGATTACTATGGTGCGTTTACAGTGAACAAAAGTGTAAATGGAAAGCAATTGGATCAGATTTTACATTTATAATAGTTATAATTTATTAAATGAACTTGTTAACATTTGAGTTTTCAACTCCAAATTAAAAAATAAAATTTTGTTGGATTTATTATCACCCTTTTTTTTAGAAGTTGCGCAGTTCGTTTTAAAATAAAGTGACCCCTAAAAGTTTGATTTAAACGTAGCACTGATTTCTTCTGATTTTTTTCTCCGAATTCGCTATTTTAGACAACATCCCAGCAGTGAAACCAACTAGTAAAAATACTAGTAAAACTCATATATACGAGGATTGATCAAAAAATAACCGTTATTTTCAGATATAATACACTTATGCCAGCGTTTTTTCCAATCCTCGAAACACTTCTGAAACGCTTTTTTTGGTATCGCCAACAGCTCCTGTTTCGATTTTTCTTTTATCTCCTCAATCCTCAATCGTAGCAAAACACTTTCCTTTCATCGGTGTCTTCAGTTTTGGAAAGAGGAAAAAGTCAGCGGGGGCCAAGTCCGGTGAATACGATGGTTGAGGCATGATAACGGTATTGTTTTTGGCCCAAAAATTACGCACAAGCATCGATGTGTGAGCTGGTGCGTTATCATGGTGCAAAATCCATGATTGGTTTTTCCACAATTCTGGGCGTTTCTGACGAATTGCTTCTCGCAAACGGCGCATAACTTCAAGGTAGTATTCCTTGTTGACCGTACGACCTTGTGGCAAGAATTCATGATGCACCACGCCATTGCAATCAAAGAAAACTGTTAGCAAAACCTTTACGTTCGACCGAACTTGCGTGCTTTTTTCGGTCTTGGCTCATCTGGACGTTTCCATTGGGATGATTGGGCTTTGGTTTCAATGTCATAGCCATACACCCACGATTCGTCACCAGTTATGATCTTTTTTTCGAAATCTGGATCGTCGTTGACGATGTTCAACAGCTCCTGAGCGATGTCCATGCGACGTTGTTTTTGCTCAAAATTTAGCAATTTTGGAACAATCTTCGCTGCCGCACGTTTCATGCCTAAAACATCCGTAAAAATTGCTTGGCATGAGCCGAACGATATGCCAACATCATCAGCAACCTCTCTGATAGTGATTCGACGATTATCCAAAATCATTTTCTTCACTGCGTCAATGTTTTCATCGGTTGTTGACGTGCTCGGGCGACCAGGACGAGCATCGTCATTGACATCTTCTCGGCCTTCCTTAAACCGGTTATACCACAATTGAACTTGTGTTCTGCTCATAGTAGACTCGCCAATGGCCACAGTCAACATTTTAAATGTCCTTGCGCACTTAATTTCATTTTTTACACAAAACTGAATACAGTTTCTTTGATCCATTTTTTCGAATAGTACAAAATCGAAGAGCACACCAAAACACGACTAACCTTTTTATCTGTCAAAAAGAAACTGACAATCCAAAATTGTTGGTATTGCCAACATATATAACAGACATGTGTACCAACATAAAAGAAAAAAAAATGCGAACATCAAACATACGTAACTCACGAAATTTGAAAATAACGGTTTTTTTGATCACACCTCGTATATGTATGTAAAATTCATATAAATGTGTGTACATAATATAATAATGTGTACTCAACATGCAAAATAATGTTTGTGCATAAAGTGAGAGTGTATTAATTCAGCATGTTAATTCATGGTGCCGCATTTCCACTCCTTTTTGCGAACACTTTGCGGATATTTTAAAACACGCGTTAAATTGGAGATTTATCTCTAAAATAAGGAATTACAAAAAGTGGTTGAAATTATCAAAAGAACTGATTTTCTTCACTTTCCAATGTTTGTCCTTACATTTTTTTTTATTAAATTGACAAGAAAGGAAAAAATTAGTATACACGACAATGAAGTGCCGCATAAGTCAGTAACTGGTTAACTTATAGATAAGTTTTGAACTACTAAATTAACCACTTGATTTTTTACAATTAAATTTAGTAGTATATTTTAAAGACTACCTATAATTTTCACTACAGGGATATGGAAAATTTTTACAACAAACACAATAAATTCACATACACTATACGTGTAACCAAAACAAGCCGTCTGAACGGTAAATAAAAATGGAGGGAATTGAATGTCTTTTCTTATTCTTCTTTGGCAATACTCTGAAGAACTCAAATCAGGGCCAGCTTGCAAATTTGTCAATAATGCACATATCATGGTTATGCTTTAAATTCAATAAGACCTAATATATGTATAGACTAATTATATCTAATATATGTATGTATAGAGAAAAATGAATAAATACCCACGATTGGCAGAGCCAAAAGTGAGTCAATCAGTAAGAGTTAACTGTGAGTCTTTTCATTTTAATTTAGCATTGGTTGATTCTCCTTCCGACACCAAGGTATATGTGCCTGTTGTAATACCCACCATCAACTCGGTACAAGCACTGCTGTTGACATTAGGTGTATCTTTAACGACACCAATGTTTACGTTCCTGATGTCAACATTATCATCAGCTCGGTACAAGAACCGTAGCTGAATTCAGCTGTTAAATTGAGTTATTTATATATATATATATATATATATATATATATATATATATATATATATATATATATATATATATATATATATATATATATATATATATATATATATATATATATATATATATATATATATATATATATATATATATATATATATATATATATATATATATATATATATATATATATATATATATATATATATTTTATATATCATTTTTTTTAAATAATTAACTTATCTGGAACAATTCATTCGAAAGTGAAATGAAATATAAATTATAAAATGTGGATGATTATACAAATAAAAATATATATTTATAAAATTTTAAAATTATAGAAGTGGATGAATATACAATTAAAATTGAATATTCAGAATAACATAAAATTGTTATATAATAATTATTATAATTTTTTTTTATGCCCAGAGATGACGCTAGCCAAGAATACAATTGTATTTGCTTTCTGTACAAAAAGCTATAAAAAGAAAAACTGGGAAAAATTCTTCAAATATACAAAATGGAGTATCATAAATTTCCATTAATACATAAAGAGGATAATATTTAATAGTTGTTCCAGAAACATAAATGATAGAGACATCTAATTTCCCTCTGTTAAGCTTGTATACAAAATTCGCAGGGGGAAGACTTTTTGGAATGAAAGATACAAAGTTGGCTCAACTTGTTTTGTATACACGAAGTGTTTATAATCAATGTTTAGATGCTCTACGTATTTGTATAAAACAATTAATTTAATAATGCAATTGCGCTGATTATATAAAGAGTTTTATTTTGAAATTTTGGAAATTTTTGAAAAGCAAATAACCATACATACAGCAGAATTATAAATTATGAGATATTTGCCGTAGTAAACTTTTTGCCAAAAAATCACAACAAATATTCATTTAAAAATAAAATAAAATGTTTTTGTTAAGAACCTACCGCTGGATTCTATTGCTGACAGCTTACCCATAGATCATTTTTATAAAAAATATATATAGAATTTTGTGATTTTTATATATATTATTTATATGTAAATTATATTTGATATTGCATAAATTGGATTTTAAATAAATTATTCTACGGTACCAAAAAGTGAGGTATATCGTATTTAATTTGTGAAAAATTAACAACATTCATTACATCAAATTATAGTAAAGAAAATAAAGAGTTCTCACTTCTCTGAGGATTCGAACCCGTTACCCAAATATTCTAAGTCCGACAACTCTACCCCCAAACCACAGGAGCAAATTAATTTAATCAACCATCAGCAGCCCAAAAGTGTAGTTACATGCATTAAGCGAAATGCGTTCGATTTCAAATTAAAGTATTTTGAGTATCTCAGCTTGTGGACTAGCGAATTATTTGTGCGGTAGGAGGGTGCACATATGCATATTCTTTATTTGCTTTAGATTTGATATTTTGAAGCAACAATGAAAAATTAAATCACCAAGTCTGATACTGCTTTTATTTCCTGCTTGTCTGGTATGTGTGGCCAACATACTCAATAGAAAAAGACTAAATTGTTTATTATAATTGTAGTAATAATATACTTATTGTATTGTAGGAATATAAGCAGAAACATATATTATCATTTATGTTTCTGATATAAGTTATCACACGCAAAATTATTTTCACTTCTTATTTTCGCTAACATTGTAAATTTCCAATTGGGCAAATAAATAGTTAGACATTGTTACCGCACCACTAGAATGATGCAGTGTGGTGGCCGCGGCTACCTCACAGCAATGGTCGTGGTCCTTAACCCGCCACACTGCTCGGGTGGAACAACACTACAAAAAAAACTTCAACTCACCATTTTGCCGGGCATCCTCCTCCACGACGACAAGCGAGCCCGCCCCATATTTGCCGCCTTAGCCTAACATTTTCATCATAAATTTACACATAACTAAACATGCTACTTTACACTTAAATAAATAACCTACATAAATATATACTTAATAACTTAAATAAATACCATATATACTTATCTTTATCCTTATCGCCGGAAACAAGCAGTTATCACACTATTCAGCACAATCCCAACATTAATGCGGAAGAAGTATTTGAACTCAAATATTTAATTTTTATTTTTTTTTTTTGGAACCGTTCACACTTTTACTGTATCAGCACAAATAACAAGAACAACCGACGAGACGAGAGACTATCCACACCAAATCAGACACGAATGCAAATAATCTTATTTTTCTCTCTCAAATGAGCCTCCACAGTAAAACACAAATTTTGAACGCACGCGGCAACAAAAATTAATTCGAAACAACTTTCTTCCTAAACACTTAAAACTGCATAGAGACCGTTTTTTCCGTACCACTGCCTTAAATGTTTTTTTTTTCATTTCCTCTTGAAACCGTATTTTTTCCATTTCCTCGGCCTCTTCCGCTATTCCATCATTGACCGCTCCAGCGGTCGAGTCGGTCAGTTACCTTTCTTTGGAATTTTTACTATTCTGAGGCAGCGCCATCTCTACCTCAGAATCGTCTGGTAGGTTTTAGCCTGGCCGCATTCACTAGTAAAGCGGACAAGTGGAAGGAAGAAAAGAAGGAGAGAAGCAAAACAAACATACAGACGGTAGACGCCAAAAACAACGATCGCAACAACATAAGTAAGCAATTTTTGTATTTTAATTATTCTCGATAATCGCCAATTGGGGCAAACAAATAAGAAATATTTGAAATGTGCCGGAAATGCAAGTTAAGCATTAATAAGTTTAGAGTTAATAAAATTGTAATATTAAAATCAGTCTTTAGTTTGAAGTCAAATAAAGCGGAGTTTAATGCTCCAACCTTTTCTTAAAAACAAATTAAATTTTTAATTTGAAAACTATTATAATAATTGTGATATATAATAATGTAACAATAATATTGTAATATAACAAAATATACATAATCAGAAAAATTTGTATTTAAACATTTTTACAAAAATTTCTAAAATTCAATGTGTCACGACATTTGTCCATTTTCAAAATAGTACAAAATTTTAAAATCAAAATAATACAAAAAATTCTAAAGTTTTAAATTAAATATATATGTATATATATACATATATATATTTCATCTTTTGTTTTATGGATGATAAAATAAAATAATATATAATCGTTATTAATATATATTAGAAACATATTTTTTTATTATTTATTTACAAAAGAAAGATAAGAATCAATTCTTATCATACGAGAAACATCTTATATTATATGTTAACTTAATTTTTTTAATTTATCAATATAATTTTTATTTTTATTTATAGTTTTATGTTTTAAAAAATCTTTCACCATCCACTTACAATGTTTGTATAATAGAATTTTTATACAATATTGTATAAATATTTCTCTATGATTGCCACAAACTGGATCGTCAAACCATATGCCATAGGGCCATATTAAAGAAAACATCAGAAGGGTTCTTTAGTCGAAGAATGTTTAGTGGATTTTCGAAATTTTTAATTTTAATAAATTTTTCCGATTTAGAATTTAAGTTACTTAAACAATCATTACAATTTACTTTACTTTTAAAAAATTTATATATTCCAAACCCAATAAAATATCGCTCTACTGCGAAATTTTCCAAATTTATTGGGTTTGGAATTTCTTCAATTTCAATTTCGTCTCTTGTTTCAATTATATCTATTCTGGTTTGTTTCGCTTGATCCCGGCTACTTTGCAATTCTAGCATCATTGATTCCTCACTTTCATAATTGTTGTTACTTTTAGTATAAAAGTAAGTAATTAATTTCATCGATGATTGTCTTGCCAAAATATATTGGATTTCATTAGCCGTAGGATGAGTGTTTATACCAGAAACAGATCTAATTTAAAAAAAGAGATTTTCCAATGCATCTTGATTGAATTTACAGATGCAAATAAATTTTACATCAGTAAATTCAGAAAAGATATCATCGCAAAGTTCCAAAATAGATTCAGTTGTATTTACGAAACCAGATATACAATAAACACGAGTTTTTACCGAGATTTCTTTTAAAAATTGTATGTACGTTATATATGTTTCTGACAATAGTTTGCAATAACCCCCGAAGCTCACCTTTCAAAACGCGCTCGAAGGGGACTTTATTTATTAATCACGCGACTCGTCCCCATACCTTTTTAACTTATTTAAACATACTTATGAACTAATATTTAAAATAAAACAACATTACTTATACAATAGCTGTGACTGTTTCTAATATATATAATATATATATATATATATATATATATATATATATATATATATATATATATATATATATATATATATATATATATATATATATATATATATATATATATATATATATATATATATATATATATATATATATATATATACGAGGTGTGATCAAAAAATAAAGTATTTATTTATTCATCAACAACTATCTTGTCCCCTTTAAAGAAATTCCCCTCAGATATAATACACTTATGCAAGCGTTTTTTTCAATCCTCGAAACACTTCTGAAACGCTTTTTTTGGTATCGCCAACAGCTCCTGTTTCGATTTTTTTTTTTATCTCCTCAATCGTAGCAAAACGCTTTCCTTTCATCGGTGTCTTCAGTTTTGGAAAGAGGAAAAAGTCAGCGGGGGCCAAGTCCGGTGAATACGGTGGTTGAGGCATGATAACGGTTTTGTTTTTGGCCAAAAAATTACGCACAAGCATCGATGTGTGAGCTGGTGCGTTATCATGGTGCAAAATCCATGATTGGTTTTTCCACAATTCTGGGCGTTTCTGACGAATTGCTTCTCGCAAACGGCGCATAACTTCAAGGCAGTATTCCTTGTTGACCGTACGACCTTGTGGCAAGAATTCATGATGCACCACGCCATTGCAATCAAAGAAAACTGTTAGCAAAACCTTTACGTTCGACCGAACTTGACGTGCTTTTTTCGGTCTTGGCTCATCTGGACGTTTCCATTGGGATGATTGGGCTTTGGTTTCAATGTCATAGCCATACACCCACGATTCGTCACCAGTTATGATCTTTTTGAGGAAATCTGGATCGTCGTTGACGATGTTCAACAGCTCCTGAGCGATGTCCATGCGACGTTGTTTTTGCTCAAAATTTAGCAATTTTGGAACAATCTTCGCTGCCGCACGTTTCATGCCTAAACCATCCGTAAAAATTGCTTGGCATGAGCCGAACGATATGCCAACATCATCAGCAACCTCTCTGATAGTGATTCGACGATTATCCAAAATCATTTTCTTCACTGCGTCCATGTTTTCATCGGTTGTTGACGTGCTCGGGCGACCAGGACGAGCATCGTCATTGACATCTTCTCGGCCTTCCTTAAACCGGTTATACCACAATTGAACTTGTGTTCTGCTCATAGTAGACTCACCAAAGGCCACAGTCAATATTTCAAATGTCCTTGCGCATTTAATTTCATTTTTTACACAAGACTGAATACAGTTTCTTTGATCCATTTTTTCGAATAGTACAAAATCGAAGAGCACACCAAAACACGACTAATCTTTTTATCTGTCAAAAACAAACTGACAATTCAAAATGGTTGGTATTGCCAACATATATAACAGACATGTGTACCAACATAAAAAAAAAAATGCGAACATCGAATATACGTAACTCACGAAAAGATGAAAATAACGGTTATCTTTTGATCACACCTCGTATATATATATATATATATATATATATATATATATATATATATATATATATATATATATATGTATATGTATATATATGTATATATATATATATATATATATATATATATATATATATATATATATATGTAGGGTTTTAATTAATTGTAATAAGAATAAAGTTTTTATTTATATAAAAAAACTAAAAATTAATAAGTTTATAAATTTTTTGACAATTTTTAATTAGAAATATTTTAAAAAGATTAATGCTGATATCCGCTGAGCGACCGTCTTCTATGAGCTTCGTCTTTAAACTGCTTGATGTCGGAATTCGCCTCGAATTCGTCATCATCGACACTCCAAGGCTTCATATATTCGGCACAGGTTGAAGTAAGTTTGGGACCCTCACATATACCATCCTTCGTAACATCGTAGGTATCATTTGGTTTGACTTTGGAAACTTTGTATGGACCAAGATACTTTGGTTTCAACTTGAGTCCACCTCCAAATTGCGTGCGTTTTATGGCTACAAAATCGCCCTCTTTATATTTGGTTGCTGGTTTACGTCTGAGATTATATGATTTTCTATTTTCGTTCTGTATCTTAAGTATTTGCTCTTTGGCGTGGAACCTCTTCTCATCACGATCTTGGTTGAAGTTGGTTATCATCTCGTCTTCGATAAGTTTTTTAAATTTTAATGTCATCTTTCATACGCATTTTGACACCGGTAAGAAGTTCAAAAGGTGTCAAATCCGTACTTCTACAGTATGTTGAGTTAATGACCTGTTGAACTCTATCGACATATCGGTACTACTTCGCTGGATCGTTGATGCTTAACTTTGCTAAGACCGTACTGATGATTCCGTTGTGACCGTTAAAAGCTTTATATTTTCGTCATTCGTGTAATTTTTAAAATCTTCAGATGTAAAAGCAGAGCCACGATCTGCAATTATTTGCTCTGGATTTCCAAATACCATGCTTTGGCTTCGTAATTTTGTAATGACTTCGTTAGCAGTAGTTGATCTCGTAGGATACAGCCAACAAAATTTCGAAAAAGAATCGATAACGGCTAAAATGTGTTTGTAGTTCTTACTCGTCGACTCCAGAGGACCAAGGAAATCAATGTGCAATGTTTGAAGCGGAACTTCATTTTTTGGCAGTGGATGTAATTGCCCTTCTTGTTTACCCTGTTTTCGATTTATTACGATTACAGCTTGTTATAAAAGATTTTATCTTTTCGTCTAATTTTGGTATGAAGTAATCATTGCATATAAGCTCTCGAGTTTTCTTAACTCCAAAATGACCCTTCTCATGAGCCTGCTTAATTATATCTCGTTGCATATTTTTAGGTATGACTACCAGCTCATAGTCATCCACAGCTTTATATAAAACATTACCTTTCATGAAAAAATCGTTGTATGTTGGTTTGTCTTGAAGTATTTCAATTATGGCTTTCAGATCATCATCTTGAACTTGGGCCCTAACAATTTTAGAAATTATATCTTCGTTTCCTATTATCATTACGGGGTACCGGCTCAGAGCATCCACGTGCCTCATTTGAGTACCCGCTCGATGTTCAACAATATAATCGTACTCCTGAAGAAATAATATCCATCTAGCCACACTTGTGCAAATATCCTTTTTCTCTAAGGTTTTTGTAAATGCATTACAATCAGTAACCAATTTAAATTTTATTCCAAGGATGTACACTCGAAATTTCTTTAAGGCCTCAATAGCAGCTAGTATTTCAAGTTCATAACTTGTATATTTTCTTTCGGCATCAGTTGTCTTTTTACTCATGAAATACACTGGATGTAATTGACCGTCGTTTGGATTCTTTTGAAGCAAAATGGCACCGTAACCATCAATTGAAGCATCAGTGTGCACTTCGGTTTCATAGCTTTGATTAAAAATACATAAAACTGGCTTATTACTGAGTATTTCCTTCAATTTCTTAAAATATTCCAATTGCTCTTTTTTCATCTCAAATTATTTAATAATTGACACTTCTTTAAATTGGTGTCCAACCCATAATCTCTACATAAATTTATTACTTCTTCTAGATTAGTCAAAGCTTCTTCTTCTGTTTTTGCAGGAATAATTATGTCATCTATGTAGGGTAGGGCAACGCCCTTTCGATTTAATTCGCGAAAAATCGAATTAACATATCGTTGAAAGACGCCTGGTGAATTTGAAAGGCCAAAAGAAACTTTACAAAATTGGTACTGCCCATTATGTGTAACAAATGAGGTATATTTTCGGCTAGATTCAGTAACTGGTACGTGAAAGAAGCCGTTTTTCAAATCAATGGTACTAAAAATGTTGGCGTCTTGCAATCTATCTAACTGGTTTTCGATTAACGGCAATGGAAATCTATCTTTTACTATTACCTTGTTTATTCCTCGAAAATCGATACACGTTCTTGGAGATCCGTCGCGCTTTTTTACCAATACCACTGGGCTGCTGAACTCAGAATTTGAAATCTCAACCGTTCCATCTTTTAACCATTCATCAATTTGGTAATCAAGAACACATCTTTCTGACAGAGGTAGTCTTCTTGGACGCGAACAAATAGGAGTTTCATCTTTTAGGACAATATTCATTTCGATGTTTGTCGACTTGGATTTAACCGGGCGATAATTGCTGATTAGATCATACACTTTCTGTTTAACAGTTTCGCTAGTTTTGCCGTCGATATCCAATTCAAAATTTTCCGAAAAAGTATTTATTTTCATTATCGAAACCGCTTCATCGTTATTTTTTAAGATCTTTTCGAAATGAATCCCGTCACGATCTATTTTTATTTCGGCTTCACTGCAAAATTCTTCACCGATTACCACGTCAATGTCCATATTTTTATGCGAAACAACAAGAAAGTTTACATTGTAATGTTCATCATCAATTTCAATATTGTATTTAAAGCTACCGAACGGCATTATTTTATTTTCTTTATTTTGACCGAAACCGACAAGATATATGTTGACTTTCTTTAGTTTTGGTTCGTTCAACTCTTTAAACACGACATCTGTAATAATATTAAATTTACTTCCAGTATCAAAAAGAGCTATATAATTTTTACCGGCTATTTTGACGTTTTTGTTCATAATATTCTTATTTGGTATTAAACAACGCGTATTCGTGTTATCATCTTTTTTATAAGAGCAATTTTTAGAAATATGACCGAATTGGTTGCATTTGAAGCACTTTGTGCCTTTTTCTTTGTCTTTGCAGTCTACAGATTTATGACCGCCACTACCACAGTTGTAGCATAAAAGTTCTCTTTTAATATTCTTGGTGTTTTTAATATGTTTATTTTTTTGTTCATTCGACTGATCTGACTTTGCGTTTATTACTTCGTAGCATTTTAATTTATCTTTAAATTCTCTTAAATTCTTTGCCCCGTACAAAATGGTTTTGTTTACATTTAAGTCTCTTATGCCGTCTATTACATATTGCATTAAAGCACTATCTTCAATATTTCCTCGCGGAGCTAAATCTTTCATTTCGAAATAATATTCTTGAATATTCTCATCTTTTTTTATTTTCCGATCTGCTAATTGTTTATGTAGTTTTCCGCTGTTTACCGTCGTTTTAAATTCATCTAGGAGAGCATCTCTCAATTTGCACCACGATGTTATTCTCTTTTCACTTTAGATAAAACGTTTTGCTATTCCTGTTAAAATTTTTTTCGCAAAAACAAATTTTTGGAATTCATCCCAACACATAACGACCGCTGTTTCTTCGAACTCATTTACCCATACTTCAACTGGTAATTTTTCGCTACCATCAAATGCTCTCACTGAATCTTCTATGTCCCGAAAACTCATAGCAAATCTGGACGTCATTAAATTCTTTGTTGGTTTTGCCATATCAAAATCTTCAACAGATAAAAAACAGTCTTCTTTTTTCTTCTTGCCTCTTTTATTTGTTATTTCGTCTTTTTGCGAACCGCCGTCGTTGCTACGCTTTGATGAATCGTCATCGTCATCATCGTCCTCATCATCATCATCGTCATCGTCGCTGCCGCTCTCTGGCTTTATGTTTGAACATAACAAATTTCCTCTTTTTAAATTTTTAAATATGTGGAGTACTAAATTTTCTTTTTTGTTGTCTATGTTGAGAATATTGCATATTGCGGTAAGATCGACTGCCGTTAGGTTATTCTTAATATATTCACATTTTTTTATATATTCATCGTCGTTATCATCAAAAGTAAAACCTGCAAACATACGCAAGTTCTTTCTGTTAGCTCTGTCGCCTGCGTTTTCAAACACAAATTTGTGCAGCGCTGCCACGTTCTCTTTTCTGCTATGTTTGAGGGAGTTTTGCACAAATTCAAATGACTCTAGGCACGCCATACTCTTTGTTCTTATTTTGTAACGAATTTTTCAAATTGCTTTTGTTTGTTTTCTTTGGAAGCCAATGCTTCTTTGTTTTAGAAAATTCTTATTTTTTCTTTTAATTAATCCCGGTTGAGCCCCCAAATTTTGTAGGGTATTAATTAATTGTAATAAGAATAAAGTTTTTATTTATATAAAAAAACTAAAAATTAATAAGTTTATAAATTGTTTGACAATTTTTAATTAGAAATATTTTAAAAAGATTAATGCTGATATCCGCTGAGTGACCGTCTTCTATGAGCTTCGTCTTTAAACTGCTTGATGTGTGTGCAATGCAAAAACATCCCACCTATATATATATATATATATATATATATATATATATATATATATATATATATATATATATATATATATATATATATATATATATATACATATATATATATATATATATATATATATATATATATATATATATATATATATATATATATATATATATATATATATATATATATATATATATATCCCAATATATATATAGTCCCTGCTCGGGCGCCAGTTAAGATTTTTATTTCTTTTGGTTGTTTTTAAAAAAAGGCCGAAGCCAACTTTATTGTTTCACTTCTAGATTACAACTGAATTTAATCTAACATAATTAAATAAATGCAAAAGCCAAATTCACCAACTGCTCTGCCGGACGCGTGGATCATATTCCATATGAAGTTTTTATACTATTTTCGTTGTTGTTGTTTTCGAGTACGTGACTGTGGGCACTGCAGACACTTCGTCAGCATTCTTATTCGTGGGAATGGAATTTTGGTTCCAAGTTGCAACTTATTTGTTCTTAACTCTTCCCCTCCTGATTTCAACCGTCCTCGGTTGACCCGTTAAAGATTTGGTTAAGCTTTTCTATGGCCGATTCAGAAAGTTGGGGGTGTCGTTCCTTTAGGCTTATTGTATTTGTCACTTGACCTTTATTAACTTCAATTTTTCCCGCTACTGAATTAACGAAAAATGATTCTTGGTTTTTTATGGGATTTGATATTTTTGTAGATTGAATATAATTCTTATTCGATCCTGTGTCTTTTAGAAAGTGAAGGGTGTCTCCACTTCCAGTGATATATTCAAAATAAGGTAGTGAAGACGATCTTACTCTAAAAATTAAAATTGTCTAATTGTTTAGGAATAGAATTAGAATATTGTTCTTTTAAAATTGAACCAGCACTCTGAGTTTCTTGTAGAGTATCGGAAGATGTTTGGTTTGCTTCATCCAAGTGTGGTGAAAATATGTCATTAGGGTCGTTGTAAGACGGTGATTGGAAAGTTTCCTGGAAATAATTTTGCTGAAACTCAGCATAAGCATTTGCATCATGGTCTGGATATTGATATCCAGTTTCAACGTCGTTGGGACTTGGCTGATGTCTGTCGTAATTGTAAGTTTCGTTATTCAAATATGGATGTTCAACTTCGTAACAATTATGAAGGTCTATGCTGACAAAGAAGTTTCTTTGCATCTTGTTTGGAGTGTGTGTTTGGAAAGTCATTGGTCGTTTTTGACCATTGTTATTGTGTTGAAAATTAGGCCTATTTTGATAATTTACGTTTCTGGTTTGTATCGAATGGTCTATCTCCATAGGCTTGGTCTGGAATTAAATGCTTGGTTTGGTCTTGGAAATTGGAAGTTTGGCTGAAGTGTATTATTTTGTTTAAATGGGTTACCGTTTTGCATAAAAGGGTTTGTGCCCTGGTAATTTTGAGTTCTCCAAGTATTATTTAAGAATGTAAGGAAAATAAGTACGAAAGGCATCCCAATCAAATTAAATTAGGAGAAACGCCCATACCGTCCTTTCCAGGACATACAGTTCATATAGATTTATTCCTAACAGAAAATAAAGTTGTTATGACAGCTCTGGATAAATTTTCGAAATATGCCATGACAAAAATTCTTAAAAGTAGATCAATAGAAGACATAAGACGACCAAATTATGTCCCTAATTTTGGCATTTGGAGTTCCGAAATCTATTATCATCGACAATGAACCATCCCTTAACTCAGCCTCGATGAAATTCATGATGAAAGATGAATTAGGTATTGAAATTTATACATCGCCACCATACCGAAGTCAGGCTAACGGACAGGTTGAACGCTTCCATTCAACTTTGGTAGAAATTATGAGATGTCTCAAAGAGAATGGATCCCAAAGGAATTTTGAAGAATTTCTGGAACGCGCTGTTTCCGAATATAACCACTCGATACACTCAGTTACAGGAAAAAAGCCTGTCGATTTATTTTTTGGTAGAAACATGGGCTTTACACCTGACCATTATGAAAGAGCTAGAAATTCAAACATTGAAACCCTACAGAAGAAACAACGGAAAGATTTAGAATACCACAACAAGAATATGCATGATCCTAAACAATATCTACCAGGACAAATAATTTTTGTTAAGAAAAATAGGCGATTAGGGACAAAACTTTCGAAGCCGTTTGTCAAGGAAATAGTCAGGGAAAACCGAAATAGCACAGTCGTGACCGATACCGGTAGAATAGTACACAAAAGCTTGATAAGAAATTAACAATTTCTTTCTTTACTTTTTTACAGTTAATAATTTGTTTCTTTGCATTATGCAAAGCCGATGTTCAAATATTGGATTACTCAAATTCGCAACTAGTGACAATAGAGACTGGATTAGCTAAATTACAAACAGGAACGTTCAAAATCATTCACATCATAGACATAAAGAAATACGAAGATTCAATTAATAACCTCGAAACAATATTTAGAACCAAAATTAATACGGACCACTCCTTATACCCATTTATTTCCGATGAGATTGAAAACAGGAATAGTGATGATAAATCTTTCACGCAACTAAAATACAAACTTGACCTCATGAAAGAGGAAATAATCAATATAGAGTATGCCATTCATTGGGCAAAGGATAACGTAATTAATTCTTATATTTTATCAAATACCGAAATAAATATTGCTAAAGAAATTTTCAATAAAGAAAACATACCTTACATTAACATTGATGAATTGCTAGAATTCGCAGAGATTAAAATAGCCACGAATGATGATACTATTATTTATATAATTAGTTTGCCAGAAACCGATACAGAATATTGTAAAAAAATTGTTGTAAAACCAGTTAAATTAAAATCCAAAATTAACAAAATCAATTATAATTCAATATTACAATGTAAAAATCAGTTTTACGGAATTAAAAACAATTGTAAGACATATAATAAATTATCCATTTGTTTACATAAAAATGTGATAGATCTAAGAAATTCAACATGCATTCCAAATTTACTGGCAAGCCAAAAGTCTTCCTGCCAATTAATTAACAATCAACACATACCAGAAATAGAAGAAATTTCAACAAGGCTAATTTTCTTAAATCAATTTAATGGATCCATCATTATAAATAACGAGACAAGCATTCTAGAAGGAACATTCTTAATAAAATACCACAATGAAACCATAAATATCAGGAACATAACATATACTTCAAATGAAACCGTCGTCTACGCACCATTACCCGCTTTACTGCAACCGAAAATTTTACCAAGAGATACAGAAGAGGTACTTTCATTAGAAATGATGAAAGAATTGAATATGAAAAACACTGAATTCATCAAATCTTTAGATGTACGCAACAAAATATCATTAACATCTGGCACAGTAGTAGCTATTCTTGTGAAAAGTATGGCAACACAATTACTAGAATATATTGGCAACCCTTTTTTCTTTGTAACACTGTCTTGAATTTTATTTTACGTTCTATCCTTTTGTATGTTTTTGTACATTCTAGTCAGTCTCTCTCTGACCACGTGTTTGAATACTTCGAAATAAAATATCATGGTAAATACTCTATTGTGTTGTGTGTTTTTTCTTTAATTCCAACAATTCTTATAGTACTATTTGGGATAATTATGGCTGTAAGTCACATACGCAGAAGAATGAAAGGTCAAGTGACAAATACAATAAGCCTAAAGGAACGACACCCCCAACTTTCTGAATCGGCCATAGAAAAGCTTAACCAAATCTTTAACGGGTCAACCGAGGACGGTTGAAATCAGGAGGGGAAGAGTTAAGAACAAATAAGCTGCAACTTGGAACCAAAATTCCATTCCCACGAATAAGAATGCTGACGAAGTGTCTGCAGTGCCCACAGTCACGTACTCGAAAACAACAACAACGAAAATAGTATAAAAACTTCATATGGAATATGATCCACGCGTCCGGCAGAGCAGTTGGTGAATTTGGCTTTTGCATTTATTTAACTAAGTTAGATTAAATTCAGTTGTAATCTAGAAGTGAAACAATAAAGTTGGCTTCGGCCGTTTTTTAAAAAAATATATATATATATATATATATATATATATATATATATATATATATATATATATATATATATATATATATATATATATATATATATATATATATATATATATATATATATATATATATATATATATATATATATATATATATATATATATATATATATATATATATATATATATATATATATATATATATATATATATATATATATATATATATATATATATATATATATATATATATATATATATATATATATATATATATATATATATATATATATATATATATATATATATATATATATATATATATATATATATATATATATATATATATATATATATATATATATACATATATATATATAAGTTAAATACTCACCTGAGCAAAATCTTTTAATAATAGAAATATATATATTTAATTTTTATTTGAATATTTTATTATTTTACTCGTCCTTCTCCTTCGAGCTCTAGTCTATCAAAAGATGCGAGATCTCGTACTCGGGTTCTTTTTAAACCTTTTCGCCGCCGACAATCGCATGGTGACTGCGCTTTGAGGCGGCATTGCGCGACAGCGTTTCACAGCTGGGCTTGGCGGCACCGACATACAACACATGTCTCGCCAATTCCTCCGGCACCGAGAACCATCACCGTCTACCGTATCTACGCGTAGCGGCTGTGCCGCGCATTTTGTACAATGCTTTGTACTGCTGCGCAAGCGCATGGCGCCAATGCTCTTTTCATATGTTTTCTCGCGTACCGAGAACCAGCACCGTCTATCGTGCCCTTGCGCAGCTGATGGCAGCGGATGGCAGCAGACCCTGTTGCAGCACATTTCGTACAATGCTTTGCACCGCTGCGCTAGCGCATGGCGCCAATGCTCTCAGTCTTGTGTTTTCCCACGCACCGAGAACCAGCACCGTCTACCGTGCCCCTGCGCAGCGGATGGCAGCAGACGCTGTTGCAGCGTATTTCGTACAATGCTTTGTACCGCTGCGCAAGCGCACGGCGCCAATGACATGCAACGCGTATGTTGCTAACTCCTTCCCCCCTTAAGATCAGCCGTCCTCGGCTGACGGGCGTCCCGCCTTCGGGCACTACCACGCTATTTCTGATATGATTGAAAATATCCAAAGTTTTCCTTGTCTCTCTTTCTAAAATTGGTCACGTGTGAGGACCAAGATCACGGCAACAAAGCAGGACCCATCATGCCCCGACCCTCTAGAGTTTTTAAGAATGGACAATAGCTGGAGACGACCAGGGAAACAAAAAGAACATTTCAAGCTTTAAGCAGTTTCAAATGAGAAACACTTCCTTTTAAAAAAATTTAAAGTTCAACTTTAATATCATAAACGTTATAAATTTAATCGATGTATTGCCCATATGAATTGAATGAGGTGATTCGAGTTGCTGCTGGTAAGAGTGCTTGTAAGGGAAGTTTAAGAAAAGATGCCCTAACGTAAGTTGTCTTTGTGGACTACTCGGCCATCCACCAGGATACTCGATCCGAGGTCTGCGCCTACAGTCTTCTGGTTGTAAACTTTTGATAGTTTGTTTCCAAGCCTTTTATTTGCCTTAACAAATACCTTGTCTCCTGTTTTGAAAAATTTCGTTTTTCGCAGCCGGTTGAAATATTGGAGTTTAGTTTGTTGCGTAACTCGTAGTCTGGCTTCCACCTCGCCTCTCATTACCTCGGAAATAGAATGAAGTATGTCGACAGGTCTCTGATTAGTAGCAGAGTGGATTGTGCGGTTGTACCTGGATACCGCTAACAAAACTAGCTCCCCTATATCCGAGGAATAGTCCGCTGCTTTGAGACATCTTGAAATCTCCGTCAATGTGCTGTCGAAGCGTTCCACCTGTCCATTAGATGTGCTGTGAAGGGGCGGAACTGCATGAACGCTAGCATCGAACTGATTTTGTAGCAGTGACCTTATAGTGTTAGAAGTCAGCGATTTTTCGTTGTCGCATACCACAGTACGTGTATCCTTAAAGACATTGAGGGTTTCCAGTAGGGGTCCTTTGAGGTCCACTATACTTCTGGATCTTATGGGTTTTACAATGGCAAACTTGGAGAACTTGTCCAGGCATGTGAGGAAGTGGTGACCTGCCGTGGAATAGATATCCAGATGCAAAATTTCGCCCGGATGCGTGGGAATAGGGGTTTTGCCTATTTGGGTTGCGTGTGGGTGTCGATTGTACTTGCCTTCCTGACATATGCGGCAGGCAGATGCCAGCTGCTTGAATTGTTTACGGACACCGGGGAAATATGCCATCCGCAACACCTGACGTGTAGTTTCATTCGGCGAACGATGGGCTCTGTTGTGCTCTCTGGCTAGGATTTCTTGTTGCTCGCTTGGGTTGGTGATATCCTTTACCCTTCTCTCACTGAATCGGAACTTCACGGATGGGAAGAGATCCGGCAAGGTGTCCTCCAAATATTGCAATGTAACTCGATCGCAATATATTCCATTCACAACATTGACGTTAACGGACTCGTTCAGCAGCTGGGGCAAGTCCGAAGGTGAGGCATAAGTTAGGACATGCCTGAGCTGTTTCTGGAATACTATGGAGGATGTTTTCTTCGACTTCTCTCCAGCTTGGAGGATAAGCTGATTTCTGAAGCAATTGACGGGGTTATCGACAGTCGGTATAGGAGATCCCAGCGACTTTTCAGCGCTTATATTGGTTTCACGTTGGTTAGGTTTCTTCTTTATTGCAGTTATGTGCTGTCGTGAAAGCGCGTCCGCGACAACATTGAGTCTTCCTGGCTTGTAATGGAACCTCGGGGCGAACTCCTCAATGAAGGATCGCCATCGTTTCATCTTTGAGTTAACATTTCTGTCCGAGAGAGCGAATGTAAGGGGTTGATGGTCTGTAAAAATATTTAGGTTCTTCACTCCGTATAGGTAGTTTCTCAGCTTCTGCAATGACCAAACAATTGCAAGCAGCTCTCGCTCATTAGTTGCATAGTGCTCCTCTGTATCGGAGAGAGTGCGCGAGATCATGGTAATGGGCCGACCTCCCTGCGATAGTACAGCCCCTAAGGCATGGGATGAAGCATCCGTGGTTAGATCGAATGGTTTTCCGAAATCCGGATAGAGAAGCAAAACATCCTCTGATGCAAGTGCTGACCTCACACGCCGAAAGGCGTCTAATGCATCCGCATCGAGGACAATCGAAGTGTTTTTAGACTTTGATGCGCCTATATGACCATTCTTCCCCCTCAGATACCTGGTTAGTGGCTTGGTAATCCGAGCATAATCCTTGATGAACCTTCTATAGTAGCCCGTCAAACCTAAGAAGGATCTTAAGGCGCGAAGGCTGTGGGGCTGCTCAAAATCAACGATATCCCTCACCTTGTTTGGGCAACTTTTTATACCAATGTTGGAAACAACAAATCCCAGGAACTCTACCTCCTTTTTAAAGAACCTAGACTTTTCTCTAGTGACTCGCATATTAGCCTGGAATAACCTGTCCAAGACCCTGCGTAGATCCGTAAGATGCGTTGTTGCATCAGGAGAAAATATGATCACGTCATCCATGTAAACATAACAGCTTCTTCCAATCTCCTCCCGGAGTACGTCATCAATAGTTCTTTGGAAGATACTAGGGGCGTTCTTAAGGCCCATGGGTAGACGGCAATATTCATACTTGCCATTATTTATTGAAAAGGCAGTTTTCTCCCGGTCCTCCTCTGCTAAAGCGATCTGGTAGAAGCCATTTTTTAGATCGATAGTTGAGAAATATGTAGATTTTCCCAAGTTTGCGAGAATGACCGAAGTGTCGGGTATTGGATATCGGTCGCTGATGGTTTTATCATTTAATCGCTTAAAATCCAAAACCAATCGCAGTTTCCTGTCCCCGTTTTCATTTACTCCTTTCTTGGGTACTACCCAGAGGGGGTTATTAAAGAGGGACCGAGAAGGTCGTATGATCCCGTCCTCGAGCATGCTACTTATTTCCTTATTTACGAATGTGGTGGCTGCAATGGGGTAAGGATATTATCGGGCGTAAACTGGATCATTTTCTGTAGTTCGGATGGTTGCAAGGACGTTGGTGTTGAACGGCAGGCCCTCTCTGGGATCCGCAAACACTCCATTCAGATCAATCAGGAGTTGCTGGAATTCCGTAGTGGCCTCAGAGGGAATTTCCGTTTGATCGTTGCTGCTGGTATGCTCTTCTTCCTCGTTCTCGTCTATGATGGAATCTGTGTAATTCACTCCTTCACACTCCTGAAAGAGCAGCGTTTCCATTCCCCGGGAATGGCTGAGTGTTCCCACGTCTAAGTTGACACAAGCCGAGACGTCCGTTAGCAGATCAAACCCGATTATAGCGTCAAAGCTGTTTAGAGTGGGAAGCATGTAAAAGGTAGAAGTCCTTCCTAGCACATTCATTCCACATTTCCTAGTGACAGGAACACTCCCCACCACAGTTTTGACCTTAAATGGTTTGATTACCGGCTTTATTCCCCGCAGGCCAGGGATATCCCTAATATAATTCTTGGCAGAGCCGGTGTCCACCAAGAACTTTAAACGCTGTGATACTAAGGTCATTTGAAGGTATGGGAGGAGTGACCTCCCATCCCTAAAAAATTCACCTCGTCGAAAGTTGTTTCCCCCTCAACATCGGCACCGGGGTCATCCCGTCTGTAGTTTCGGTTGCGACGACGACCTTCACTCCGGAGGCTTCCATTGGCCCAGCCACCAGGAGAAGAATTACTTAACTCAGCGTCCAGGAAATTGACTCTTGGGTGTTTCGAATCGTGTGAAGGTGGTAGCGACGAGTGTGGCCTTTTTGTAGCTGGATCCCTCCCTTGAAATTGCTGGCTATCCGAGTATCCTTTCCGCATATGAGGAGCGCCGATAGAAGCTCCAAACCGGTTTGCATTGAAGGGATTTCGTGGTGGAGCGTCTATGGCGGGTATCGTAGATGGATTGTCCCATCGGGGTGGAGTTCTTGGCTGGGCGATGACCCCAGTTCTTGGACGACCAATGGCAAGTCGAGCTGAGTCGGGCTGATACATCCTTATAGGCTGCTGGTTGACGCTATAATTAAAGGAGGGGTGCATTCCCTGGGGCCCCCGTCGCTTCCATGACTGGTCTATATGGGCTCTGGCTGTGTTTATTTCTAGCTCCAAGGCCAGAGCGAGGGCTGCCGACATATCCGGGGGACTAGCACAAAGAACTGATCAACTCATGGGCTCGTTGAGCCCCGAAATGAATACGCTCCTAGCCAGGTTCCTGTGCTCTTCATTCAGGATTTGCTTCCGCGGTGCATCACCAGAATTGCTCATGTCGTTCTGGTTGGTTAGAAGGGCGAGCCTCTTCTGAATCTCGTCATAATACTTAGAAACGGACCATCCCCTTTGCCTGAGACTCAGCATTTCTTGTTGAAGCGCGTATGAGGGTCTTCTGTCTGCATATGTAAAATCTAACCGAGCCAGTATTGCGTCAAGGTTAGTAGGCGTATTGAAGGATGTTAGGAGGGCATCGGCCTCTCCCATTACCTTGCTTCGGATCAGGTGAACGGCCTGGTAATGGCGAGGAAGACCTTCCGAACCCGTGAAAGGGGCGTAAGCGCTAGTGACAGATCTCCGCCAAGAAGCGTACTGCGTCCTGCTTCCACCAAACTCGCGAAGGGCTTGAATGAGTACGAATGAATCAACCCCTTCACCCTCTCGATCGAACGTAACATCGTTATAAACTGTGGGAGGTACTGCCAGTTGTCCAAGGATCTGCAGTTCTTTTCGGAGTTCGCATATCTCGTTGCGACTCTCAATAAATCGTCGGTTGCTTTCTTCAGTCAAAGAGGAGAAGGCGGTGTTGATCATAACCTCAAATATAGCCAAATCACCGCGGGGTTGGTGCGCTGCTTCGTTGTGTGCCATACTACAGTCTAGAAGCGCGCTCTACTGTGCGATGAACGGTACTAGAGACCTGACTGAACGTGGCCTGTGCTGGTCTTCCCTTGTTACAGCGGAAGTCCTTGGTGTGGTGAGCCGTGCACCGTCTTTTTCGGATGCTCTCTACGTCACCAAGAATGTGCTAGAACTTATGGTTGGGCTGTGCAACGCCTTTTGGGTAGTTCTAAAAACTTAAAGTTTTATTATTTAAAAATTTTTTATTTTTTTTATTCATTTTTTTAAATTAAAATTTTGTTTACGTAAAACCTGGAGGGTCCCGTAGGAATCGCAGATTTTAACGCAATATAGCACCACATATCGCCATTCTTGCTTTATACCGGTGAACGTGGAGATGGGCTATGCACCACCTTTTTCGGTCGCACCGTGTTTAATAATAAACCTTGCGAATGGTCAATACACAGCGAACCGCCTTTTTCGGTAGCGCTAAAAATTTATTATTAATTATAAATTTTTATTTATTTGTACTAAAAACTGGAGGGTCCCGTAGGAATCGCAGATTTTACCTCAATATATACCACGTATATGTTACAAAAACTGGAGGGTCCCGTAGGAATCGCAGATTTGCTTTTTTTATTAACCCCTCCCAAGGCTACGGTAAGAGCTTTGGCAGCGACTTTTTCGCATGCCCCACACTTCCGACACAAAAACTGGAGGGTCCCGTAGGAATCGCAGATTTGCTTTTGTTTATTAACCCCTCTCAAGGGTACGGTAAGAGCTTTGGCAGCGACTTTTTCGCATGCCCCACGCTTCCGACACAAAAACTGGAGGGTCCCGTAGGAATCGCAGATTTGCTTTTGTTTATTAACCCCTCTCAAGGGTACGGTAAGAGCTTTGGCAGCGACTTTTTCGCATGCCCCACGCTTACGACACAAAAACTGGAGGGTCCGGTAGGAATCGCAGATTTGTTATTTATTCACCCCTCTCAAGGGTGGGTTATGAGCCAGTGCAGCGACTTTTTCGCATGCTCCAAGTTGGGTGCCAGTTAAATACTCACCTGAGGAAAATCTTTTAATAATAGAAATATATATATTTAATTTTTATTTCAATATTTTATTATTTTACTCGTCCTTCTCCTTCGAGCTCTAGTCTATCAAAAGATGCGAGCTCTCGTACTCGGGTTCTTTTTATACCTTTTCGCCGCCGACAATCGCATGGTGACTGCGCTTTGAGGCGGCATTGCGCGACAGCGTTTCACGGCTGGGCTTGGCGGCACCGACATACAACACATGTCTCGCCAATTCCTCCGGCACCGAGAACCATCACCGTCTACCGTATCTACGCGTAGCGGCTGTGCCGCGCATTTTGTACAATGCTTTGTACTGCTGCGCAAGCGCATGGCGCCAATGCTCTCAGTCTTGTGTTTTCCCACGCACCGAGAACCAGCACCGTCTACCGTGCCCCTGCGCAGCGGATGGCAGCAGACGCTGTTGCAGCGTATTTCGTACAATGCTTTGTACCGCTGCGCAAGCGCACGGCGCCAATGACATGCAACGCGTATGTTGCTAACTCCTCCCCCCTTAAGATCAGCCGTCCTGGGCTGACGGGCGTCCCGCCTTCGGGCACTACCACGCTATTTCTGATATGATTGAAAATATCCAAAGTTTTCCTTGTCTCTCTTTCTAAAATTGGTCACGTGTGAGGACCAAAATCACGGCAACAAAGCAGGACCCATCATGCCCCGACCCTCTAGAGTTTTTAAGAATGGACAATAGCTGGAGACGACCAGGGAAACAAAAAGAACATTTCAAGCTTTAAGCAGTTTCAAATGAGAAACACTTCCTTTTAAAAAAATTTAAAGTTCAACTTTAATATCATAAACGTTATAAATTTAATCGATGTATTGCCCATATGAATTGAATGAGGTGATTCGAGTTGCTGCTGGTAAGAGTGCTTGTAAGGGAAGTTTAAGAAAATATGCCCTAACGTAGGTTGTCTTTGTGGACTACTCGGCCATCCACCAGGATACTCGATCCGAGGTCTGCGCCTACAGTCTTCTGGTTGTAAACTTTTGATAGTTTGTTTCCAAGCCTTTTATTTGCCTTAACAAATACCTTGTCTCCTGTTTTGAAAAATTTCGTTTTTCGCAGCCGGTTGAAATATTGGAGTTTAGTTTGTTGCGTAACTCGTAGTCTGGCTTCCACCTCGCCTCTCATTACCTCGGAAATAGAATGAAGTATGTTGACAGGTCTCTGATTAGTAGCAGAGTGGATTGTGCGGTTGTACCTGGATACCGCTAACAAAACTAGCTCCCCTATATCCGAGGAATAGTCCGCTGCTTTGAGACATCTTGAAATCTCCGTCAATGTGCTGTCGAAGCGTTCCACCTGTCCATTAGATGTGCTGTGAAGGGGCGGAACTGCATGAACGCTAGCATCGAACTGATTTTGTAGCAGTGACCTTATAGTGTTAGAAGTCAGCGATTTTTCGTTGTCGCATACCACAGTACGTGTATCCTTAAAGACATTGAGGGTTTCCAGTAGGGGTCCTTTGAGGTCCACTATACTTCTGGATCTTATGGGTTTTACAATGGCAAACTTGGAGAACTTGTCCAGGCATGTGAGGAAGTGGTGACCTGCCGTGGAATAGATATCCAGATGCAAAATTTCGCCCGGATGCGTGGGAATAGGGGTTTTGCCTATTTGGGTTGCGTGTGGGTGTCGATTGTACTTGCCTTCCTGACATATGCGGCAGGCAGATGCCAGCTGCTTGAATTGTTTACGGACACCGGGGAAATATGCCATCCGCAACACCTGACGTGTAGTTTCATTCGGCGAACGATGGGCTCTGTTGTGCTCTCTGGCTAGGATTTCTTGTTGCTCGCTTGGGTTGGTGATATCCTTTACCCTTCTCTCACTGAATCGGAACTTCACGGATGGGAAGAGATCCGGCAAGGTGTCCTCCAAATATTGCAATGTAACTCGATCGCAATATATTCCATTCACAACATTGACGTTAACGGACTCGTTCAGCAGCTGGGGCAAGTCCGAAGGTGAGGCATAAGTTAGGACATGCCTGAGCTGTTTCTGGAATACTATGGAGGAAGTTTTCTTCGACTTCTCTCCAGCTTGGAGGATAAGCTGATTTCTGAAGCAATTGACGGGGTTATCGACAGTCGGTATAGGAGATCCCAGCGACTTTTCAGCGCTTATATTGGTTTCACGTTGGTTAGGTTTCTTCATTATTGCATTTATGTGCTGTCGTGAAAGCGCGTCCGCGACAACATTGAGTCTTCCTGGCTTGTAATGGAACCTCGGGGCGAACTCATCAATGAAGGATCGCCATCGTTTCATCTTTGAGTTAACATTTCTGTCCGAGAGAGCGAATGTAAGGGGTTGATGGTCTGTAAAAATATTTAGGTTCTTCACTCCGTATAGGTAGTTTCTCAGCTTCTGCAATGACCAAACAATTGCAAGCAGCTCTCGCTCATTAGTTGCATAGTGCTCCTCTGTATCGGAGAGAGTGCGCGAGATCATGGTAATGGGCCGACCTCCCTGCGATAGTACAGCCCCTAAGGCATGGGATGAAGCATCCGTGGTTAGATCGAATGGTTTTCCGAAATCCGGATAGAGAAGCAAAACATCCTCTGATGCAAGTGCTGACCTCACACGCCGAAAGGCGTCTAATGCATCCGCATCAAGGACAATCGAAGTGTTTTTAGACTTTGATGCGCCTATATGACCATTCTTCCCCCTCAGATACCTGGTTAGTGGCTTGGTAATCCGAGCATAATCCTTGATGAACCTTCTATAGTAGCCCGTCAAACCTAAGAAGGATCTTAAGGCGCGAAGGCTGTGGGGCTGCTCAAAATCAACGATATCCCTCACCTTGTTTGGGCAAGTTTTTATACCAATGTTGGAAACAACAAATCCCAGGAACTCTACCTCCTTTTTAAAGAACCTAGACTTTTCTCCAGTGACTCGCATATTAGCCTGGAATAACCTGTCCAAGACCCTGCGTAGATCCGTAAGATGCGTTGTTGCATCAGGAGAAAATATGATCACGTCATCCATGTAAACATAACAGCTCCTTCCAATCTGCTCCCGGAGTACGTCATCAATAGCTCTTTGGAAGATACTAGGGGCGTTCCTAAGGCCCATGGGTAGACGGCAATATTCATACTTGCCATTATTTATTGAAAAGGCAGTTTTCTCCCGGTCCTCCTCTGCTAAAGCGATCTGGTAGAAGCCATTTTTTAGATCGATAGTTGAGAAATATGTAGATTTTCCCAAGTTTGCGAGTATGACCGAAGTGTCGGGTATTGGATATCGGTCGCTGATGGTTTTATCATTTAATCGCTTAAAATCCAAAACCAATCGCAGTTTCCTGTCCCCGTTTTCATTTACTCCTTTCTTGGGTACTACCCAGAGGGGGGACCGAGAAGGTCGTATGATCCCGTCCTCGAGCATGCTACTTATTTCCTTATTTACGAATGTGGTGGCTGCAATGGGGTAAGGATATGATCGGGCGTAAACTGGATCATTGTCTGTAGTTCGGATGGTTGCAAGGACGTTGGTGTTGAACGGCAGGCCCTCTCTGGGATCCGCAAACACTCCATTCAGATCAATCAGGAGTTGCTGGAATTCCGTAGTGGCCTCAGAGGGAATTTCCGTTTGATCGTTGCTGCTGGTATGCTCTTCTTCCTCGTTCTCGTCTATGATGGAATCTGTGTAATTCACTCCTTCACACTCCTGAAAGAGCAGCGTTTCCATTCCCCGGGCATGGCTGAGTGTTCCCACGTCTAAGTTGACACAAGCCGAGACGTCCGTTAGCAGATCAAACCCGATTATAGCGTCAAAGGTGTTTAGAGTGGGAAGCATGTAAAAGGTAGAAGTCCTTCCTAGCACATTCATTCCACATTTCCTAGTGACAGGAACACTCCCCACCACAGTTTTGACCTTAAATGGTTTGATTACCGGCTTTATTCCCCGCAGGCCAGGGGAATCTCTAATATAATTCTTGGCAGAGCCGGTGTCCACCAAGAACTTTAAACGCTGTTATGCTAATGACATTTGAAGGTATGGGAGGAGTGACCTCCCATCCCTAAAAAATTCACCTCGTCGAAAGTTGTTTCCCCCTCAACATCGGTACCGGGGTCATCCCGTCTGTAGTTTCGGTTGCGACGACGACCTTCACCCCGGAGGCTTCCATTGGCCCAGCCACCAGGAGAAGAATTACTTAACTCAGCGTCCAGGAAATTGACTCTTGGGTGTTTCGAATCGTGTGAAGGTGGTAGCGACGAGTGTGGCCTTTTTGTAGCTGGATCCCTCCCTTGAAATTGCTGGCTATCCGAGTATCCTTTCCGCATATGAGGAGCGCCGATAGAAGCTCCAAACCGGTTTGCATTGAAGGGATTTCGTGGAGGAGCGTCTATGGCGGGTATCGTAGACGGATTGTCCCATCGGGGTGGAGTTCTTGGCTGGGCGATGCCCCCAGTTCTTGGACGACCAATGGCAAGTCGAGCTGAGTCGGGCTGATACATCCTTATAGGCTGCTGGTTGACGCTATAATTAAAGGAGGGGTGCATTCCCTGGGGCCCCCGTCGCTTCCATGACTGGTCTATATGGGCTCTGGCTGTGTTTATTTCTAGCTCCAAGGCCAGAGCGAGGGCTGCCGACATATCCGGGGGACTAGCACAAAGAACTGATCAACTCAAGGGCTCGTTGAGCCCCGAAATGAATACGCTCCTAGCCAGGTTCCTGTGCTCTTCATTCAGGATTTGCTTCCGCGATGCATCATCAGAATTGCTCATGTCGTTCTGGTTGGTTAGAAGGGTGAGCCTGTTCTGAATCTCGTCATAATACTTAGAAACGGACCATCCCCTTTGCCTGAGACTCAGCATTTCTTGTTGAAGCGCGTATGAGGGTCTTCTGTCTGCATATGTAAAATCTAACCGAGCCAGTATTGCGTCAAGGTTAGTAGGCGTATTGAAGGATGTTAGGAGGGCATCGGCCTCTCCCATTACCTTGCTTCGGATCAGGTGAACGGCCTGGTAATGGCGAGGAAGACCTTCCGAACCCGTGAAAGGGGCGTAAGCGCTAGTGACAGATCTCCGCCAAGAAGCGTACTGCGTCCTGCGTCCACCAAACTCGCGAAGGGCTTGAATGAGTACGAATGAATCAACCCCTTCACCCTCTCGATCGAACGTAACATCGTTATAAACTGTGGGAGGTACTGCCGGTTGTCCAAGGATCTGCAGTTCTTTTCGGAGTTCGCATATCTCGTTGCGACTCTCAATAAATCGTCGGTTGCTTTCTTCAGTCAAAGAGGAGAAGGCGGTGTTGATCATAGCCTCAAATATAGCCAAATCACCGCGGGGTTGGTGCGCTGCTTCGTTGTGCGCCATACTACAGTCTAGAAGCGCACTCTACTTTGCGATTAACGGTACTAGAGACCTGACTGAACGTGGCCTGTGCTGGTCTTCCCTTGTTACAGCGGAAGTCCTTGGTGTGGTGAGCCGTGCACCGTCTTTTTCGGATGCTCTCTACGTCACCAAGAATGTGCTAGAACTTATGGTTGGGCTGTGCAACGCCTTTTGGGTAGTTCTAAAAACTTAAAGTTTTATTATTTAAAAATTTTTTATTTTTTTTATTCATTTTTTTAAATTAAAATTTTGTTTACGTTAAACCTGGAGGGTCCCGTAGGAATCGCAGATTTTAACGCAATATAGCACCACATATCGCCAATCTTGCTTTATACCGGTGAACGTGGAGATGGGCTATGCACCACCTTTTTCGGTCGCACCGTGTTTAATAATAAACCTTGCGAATGGTCAATACACAGCGAACCGCCTTTTTCGGTAGCGCTAAAAATTTATTATTAATTATAAATTTTTATTTATTTGTACTAAAAACTGGAGGGTCCCGTAGGAATCGCAGATTTTACCTCAATATATACCACGTATATGTTACAAAAACTGGAGGGTCCCGTAGGAATCGCAGATTTGCTTTTTTTATTAACCCCTCTCAAGGGTACGGTAAGAGCTTTGGCAGCGACTTTTTCGCATGCCCCACACTTCCGACACAAAAACTGGAGGGTCCCGTAGGAATCGCAGATTTGCTTTTGTTTATTAACCCCTCTCAAGGGTACGGTAAGAGCTTTGGCAGCGACTTTTTCGCATGCCCCACGCTTACGACACAAAAACTGGAGGGTCCCGTAGGAATCGCAGATTTGTTATTTATTCACCCCTCTCAAGGGTGGGTTATGAGCCAGTGCAGCGACTTTTTCGCATGCTCCAAGTTGGGCGCCAGTTAAATACTCACCTGAGCAAAATCTTTTAATAATAGAAATATATATATTTAATTTTTATTTCAATATTTTATTATTTTACTCGTCCTTCTCCTTCGAGCTCTAGTCTATCAAAAGATGCGAGCTCTCGTACTCGGGTTCTTTTTATACCTTTTCGCCGCCGACAATCGCATGGTGACTGCGCTTTGAGGCGGCATTGCGCGACAGCATTTCACGGCTGGGCTTGGCGGCACCGACATACAACACATGTCTCGCCAATTCCTCCGGCACCGAGAACCATCACCGTCTATCGTATCTACGCGTAGCGGCTGTGCCGCGCATTTTGTACAATGCTTTGTACTGCTGCGCAAGCGCATGGCGACAATGCTCTTTTCATATGTTTTCTCGCGTATCGAGAACCAGCACCGTCTATCGTGCCCTTGCGCAGCTGATGGCAGCGGATGGCAGCAGACCCTGTTGCAGCACATTTCGTACAATGCTTTGCACCGCTGCGCTAGCGCATGGCGCCAATGCTCTCAGTCTTGTGTTTTCCCACGCACCGAGAACCAGCACCGTCTACCGTGCCCCTGCGCAGCGGATGGCAGCAGACGCTGTTGCAGCGTATTTCGTACAATGCTTTGTACCGCTGCGCAAGCGCACGGCGCCAATGACATGCAACGCGTATGTTGCTAACTTATATATATATATATATATATATATATATATATATATATATATATATATATATATATATATATTTATATATATATATATATATATATATATATATATATATCGTCCCTATATATATATATATATATATATATATATCGTCCCTATATATATATATATATATATATATATATATCGTCCCTATATATATATATATATATATATATATATATATATCGTCCCTATATATATATATATATATATATATCGTCCCTGCTCGGGCGCCAGTTAAGATTTTTATTTCTTTTGGTTGTTTTTAAAAAAAGGCCGAAGCCAACTTTATTGTTTCACTTCTAGATTACAACTGAATTTAATCTAACTTAGTTAAATAAATGCAAAAGCCAAATTCACCAACTGCTCTGCCGGATGCGTGGATCATATTCCATATGAAGTTTTTATACTATTTTCGTTGTTGTTGTTTTCGAGTACGTGACTGTGGGCACTGCAGACACTTCGTCAGCATTCTTATTCGTGGGAATGGAATTTTGGTTCCAAGTTGCAACTTATTTGTTCTTAACTCTTCCCCTCCTGATTTCAACCGTCCTCGGTTGACCGTTAAAGATTTGGTTAAGCTTTTCTATGGCCGATTCAGAAAGTTGGGGGTGTCGTTCCTTTAGGCTTATTGTATTTGTCACTTGACCTTTCATTCTTCTGCGTATGTGACTTACAGCCATAATTATCCCAAATAGTACTATAAGAATTGTTGGAATTAAAGAAAAAACACACAACACAATAGAGTATTTACCATGATATTTTATTTCGAAGTATTCAAATACGCGGTCAGAGAGAGACTGACTAGAATGTACAAAAACATACACAAGGATAGAACGTAAAAAAAAATTCAAGACAGTGTTACAAAGAAAAAAGGGTTGCCAATATATTCTAGTAATTGTGTTGCCATACTTTTCACACTCCTTCTTAACGCAATTACGTTAATTGATTTAACACAAAAATACAAACATTATTTTTAGATATTTAAGCCCATAGATTCAACAAATTTATAATGCTTTACTCTACATAAGTTTTTAGTTAAAATATCAGACATCATATCATGGGTTGACATATATTTTACTTCAACTTCGCCCTTGGTGTGCATATCTCGTACATGGTGGTATTTGATCGCAATATGTTTGCTCCTAGAATGATACGTCGGATTTTTAACAAGACATTGTGCGCTCTGGTTGTCGTTGTAAATTGTCAGTGGGCCATTATATGGAAATTTGAGTTCTGCCAACACCTTTCGAACATAAGATGCTTCCGTTGCTGCTGTTGATATTGCTACATATTCCGCCTCTGTTGAACTGAGAGACACAACATTCTGCTTCTTAGCGGTCCAAGCAAAAACACAATTTACTACCACAAAAACGTAGCCGGAAAATGATTTTCTGTCGCTAGTATTTCCAGCCCAATCAGCGTCTGCAAAGCATTCAATTGGTTTACCAGTTTTCTTATAGCATAGCTTATAATCTGCAGTTTTCTTTAAATATCGGAGAATATGCTTATAGGCAGCTTCATGTTCAGAATGGGGATCGCAATTCATCTGAGACAACTTCGTAACAGATAAAAGTATGTCAGGACGTGTAGACAAGGCCAAGTACATGAGAGTCCCAATCGCTGACTGATAGTTTTCTGATCTATTCTTCTGCAATTAACTTTATCGCATTTTACTTGGAATCCTGGATCTAATGGCGTGGAAACCTCTTTACATTCAGACATACCGTATTGCTCAAGTACATCTAATACATACTGCTTCTGTGAAATTGTTATTGGCCCAAGATCGCCTTCACGGTTGAATTCCATACAAAGGAAATAGGACAGTTCACCTCCATCTACCAGGTCAAATTCATTCGCAAGTGATTTCTTTATTTCGCCTAGCTCGGATAACGATGTGCTTCCGACGATCAAGTCGTCAACGTAGACTACAATAATGTCGTAAATCCCATTATGCTGCCTCACGTATATACAGGGTTCACTAATGCATGGAAAGAACCCAAATTTCTTCAAAACTACATTCAACTTGGAGTTCCACTCGCGGCCACTCTGCTTGAGGCCATATAGGGATTTTTTAAGTCGGAGTACCTTCTCCGGATTTTCTCTATCTTCAAAATGGGGTGGCTGCTTCATAAAGACCGTGTCGCGTAAGTCACCGTTGAGATATGCGGAGGAAATATCTAATTGGTGTAGATAAATGCCATGTTCTACCGCCAAGCCAATTACCAGTCTTATATTAGCGTAGCGAACTACTGGAGAAAATGTCTCGCTGTAATTGACACCGTAACGCTGAGAGCAACCTTTTGCAACAAGTCGAGACTTTAAGTTATGTATGCCACCTTCCTTGTTCTTCTTCACGGCATAAACCCATTTGCAGCCAATGGCGACTTGACCTTTAGGTAAATCTGCTAGCTCCCAAGTACCATTTTTAATAAGGGAGTCATATTCAATATTCATGGATTTATCCCACTCATCGGCGTAGGGTCCGCTTAGAGCCTCTTCAACATTCTCAGGCGTTTCAATATCGTACTTACCCATTGCATGCAGTTCGTTGAACAATTTTTTCGGCCGTCCTCGGGATCATCGCGCAAAAGTCTTGGTCTTCCAGGTCCAATTCTAACCACTCGTTGGTCTGCTTCTTCCTGATGAACATTTTCTCTAAATTGATCTTGTTGTTCTGGAATGTCACTATCGTTGCTTGTAGATACATCATTTCCTCCTTCTTGACGAATACCATCTTGAGAACCATTTGTCTGTTCTGCGCGTTCAGGTTCGCTGGGCATAGTTTCATCATCTGCTCCTTCTCGATAAGCACCAGTTTCGTCCATTACGTTTTCAGAATTTGCAGAATTATAATCATATATAAAAACATCATTGTTGTTGTCGCATTCGTCATGAGCATCAAAGGTATTTTCTAAAAATATGACATCTCTAGCTACAATTACTTTGCGGTTTATTGAATTGTAAAGTCTATATGCCTTGCTTTCTTCGCTATACCCAATCATAATACATTCAGTAGCTTTGGGTGCAAATTTGTTTTTCGATGTCTTGTCGAGTACTATTGCCTTACAACCAAATATTTTGAAGTGACTTACAGCTGGCTTAAATCCGTTCCACATTTCAAATGGTGTTCTATCCCGCAAAATCTTTGTTGTTGTTCGATTTCTGATGTACGCTGACGTTCTTACTGCCTCGGCCCAAAATGATTCAGATAACCCGGAGTGTAAGATCATTGTTCTTGCCATCTCGACCAACGTACGGTTAGCTCTTTCGGCAACACCATTTTGTTGTGGCGTATACGGAACAGTTAATTGTCTTTTTATGCCGTTTAATCGCAAAAAATCATCAAAATCTTTGTTCACATACTCGCGGCCATTATCAGTTCTCAAGCATTTTATTTTCCTACCCGTTTGTTTTTCGACTTCTGCTTTATAGTCCTTAAATGCTTTAAATACTCCGTCTTTGGAATTCAAACAATATACGGTAACATATCGGGAGTAATCGTCTATGAAAGTCGCGAAATATCGTGAACAGCCGTATGACACTTTATTGACCGGACCGCACACGTCACTGTGAACAATTTGCAAGAGTTCATTTGAATCCGAGGTTTGAGGAAACGGTTTTACATGTATTTTTCCCTTCGCGCACGTAGCACACTCTAAACAATTTGGCATGTTCTTTATTTTGATGCCTCGCACGGTTTCTTTATTAATTAAATCTTTCAAACAATTAAAGTTTAAATGCCCGAATCTATTATACCACTTTATGGCCTCTTCGTTAGGTTTCGACACACTGTAACATTTTTTATACCGTTCCTCTTCTGTACTTTGGTAAATAAACAAATCATTTTCCTTGTATGCTTTCAAAAGACATTTGTTTTCTTTATTTATTATCTTTACACAATTGTCCTTGAAAAATATACTCATACCACCGCTCGTTGCTCTGCCGACAGAGATAAAGTTATGAGGAATCGAAGTGACATGCAAAACGTTCTTTAGTGTTACACTTGCACCACAAATATCGACGTCACCACGACCGATCGCTTTTACGTACATATTATTCGGCAACATAACTCTCTCCTCACACTCTTCATACGATGTAAATAACTCCCGCACACAACAGAAATGACTAGTCGCACCGCTGTCAACACACCACTTATTTCTCTGCGTATTGCTGTTATCGCTGTTGTTGTCGAACGCCAGTAGCTGTGTCAGAAAACAAGAGTTTTTTTCTGTTCTCTTTGGTTGTCTACATTTTACAGCAAAATGTCCCGGCTGACCACAGTTATAGCATCTCTTGTTGTTCTTGTCGCCATTTCGTTTTTTTGCATTACGAGTGTCTCTATTTGTTCTTTGGCATTTACCATCTGCTTTTGTTTGCATGAGTGTTTCTGTTGCACTAACGCCGCTTGCTTCGCTATTATTGTTGTCTTGCCTCGCACCCTCCTCCAACAGCTTCACTTTCAACGAACTGAAGGTAGGTAAGTTGTCTCTTGCTTCAATAGCAACAACAAAGTTCTCGAAACTTCTTGGTAGACTTGACAACAAAATAATAACGCATATTTCGTCAGCCAACTCGATCTCAACCTCATTTAAACTTTCCATTGTGTTTAGAAACTCATTAATGTGATCCACAATTTTACCACCTTCTGGCATTCGCATGTACAACAGTTTTTTAAATAGCATTATCTTTCTCGCCGGCCATTTAGGTTGGTGGATTTCCTTTAGCTTGTTCCAAGCACGCGCTGCCGTTGTACATGACTTCACGTGATTCAGCTGCGTCGGCCTAACACACAGTAATATCGACGCCAATGCTTTTTCGTCTTTTATTTCAAACGCCGCTGCTTCTGCGCCCTCAGGCTTAACATCTCTGCCGCATGTTACACCCCATAAATCTGAGTGCACTAACACACTCTTCATGTGAATGCACCAAGTGACGTAATTATTATCGTCAAGTTTGTCAATCTGCATTACATTCATTGTCTTTTATTCTTTCACTTTTCACACAGAAAAATTATAATAATCAGTATTTTACAAATCACAAAGATTTATTTGAAGTTCTGTCTTTTCAATATATTTTATTCACATAGAATTTCCGTTTCATACTGTTATGGCTGTCTGGGCCCATAACCTGTTGGAATTAAAGAAAAAACACACAACACAATAGAGTATTTACCATGATATTTTATTTCGAAGTATTCAAATACGCGGTCAGAGAGAGACTGACTAGAATGTACAAAAACATACAAAAGGATAGAACGTAAAATAAAATTCAAGACAGTGTTACAAAGAAAAAAGGGTTGCCAATATATTCTAGTAATTGTGTTGCCATACTTTTCACAAGAATAGCTACTACTGTGCCAGATGTTAATGATATTTTGTTGCGTACATCTAAAGATTTGATGAATTCAGTGTTTTTCATATTCAATTCTTTCATCATTTCTAATGAAAGTACCTCTTCTGTATCTCTTGGTAAAATTTTCGGTTGCAGTAAAGCGGGTAATGGTGCGTAGACGACGGTTTCATTTGAAGTATATGTTATGTTCCTGATATTTATGGTTTCATTGTGGTATTTTATTAAGAATGTTCCTTCTAGAATGCTTGTCTCGTTATTTATAATGATGGATCCATTAAATTGATTTAAGAAAATTAGCCTTGTTGAAATTTCTTCTATTTCTGGTATGTGTTGATTGTTAATTAATTGGCAGGAAGACTTTTGGCTTGCCAGTAAATTTGGAATGCATGTTGAATTTCTTAGATCTATTACATTTTTATGTAAACAAATGGATAATTTATTATATGTCTTACAATTGTTTTTAATTCCGTAAAACTGATTTTTACATTGTAATATTGAATTATAATTGATTTTGTTAATTTTTGATTTTAATCTAACTGGTTTTACAACAATTTTTTTACAATATTCTGTATCGGTTTCTGGCAAACTAATTATATAAATAATAGTATCTTCATTCGTGGCTATTTTAATCTCTGCGAATTCTAGCAATTCATCAATGTTAATGTAAGGTATGTTTTCTTTATTGAAAATTTCTTTAGCAATATTTATTTCGGTATTTGATAAAATATAAGAATTAATTACGTTATCCTTTGCCCAATGAATGGCATACTCTATATTGCTTATTTCCTCTTTCATGAGGTCAAGTTTGTATTTTAGTTGCGTGAAAGATTTATCATCACTATTCCTGTCTGATTGCATCACCTTTAAAATTGTATTCGTTTTGTTAGTTATTTCATTCATTTTGTCTATTGTCATTCTATTAATTATTAGTTGTTTATTGTTATTTTCGAGAGCATTATTAATTTTTTCCGTCAAAATAATTTGGTCAGAGTGGTCCGGGTTTCCGGCTATCCACTTCCATGCACTGCCGATAAAGTCGAGTGACCGTTTGGTCCTTCTGTTTATACTGAGTCTGTTTAAATGGATTTTTATTTTTTCAATCTCATCGGAAATAAATGGGTATAAGGAGTGGTCCGTATTAATTTTGGTTCTAAATATTGTTTCGAGGTTATTAATTGAATCCTCGTATTTCTTTATGTCTATGATGTGCATGATTTTGAACGTTCCTGTTTGTAATTTAGCTAATCCAGTCTCTATTGTCACTAGTTGCGAATTTGAGTAATCCAATATTTGAACATCGGCTTTGCATAATGCAAAGAAACAAATTATTAACTGTAAAAAGAGTAAAGAAAGAAATTGTTAATTTCTTATCAAGCTTTTGTGTACTATTCTACCGGTATCGGTCACGACTGTGCTATTTCGGTTTTCCCTGACTATTTCCTTGACAAACGGCTTCGAAAGTTTTGTCCCTAATCGCCTATTTCTTTTAACAAAAATTATTTGTCCTGGTAGATATTGTTTAGGATCATGCTTATTCTTGTTGTGGTATTCTAAATCTTTCCGTTGTTTCTTCTGTAGAGTTTCAATGTTTGAATTTCCAGCCCTTTCATAATGGTCAGGTGTAAAGCCTATATTTCTACCAAAAAATAAATCGACAGGCTTTTTTCCTGTAACTGAGTGTATCGAGTGGTTATATTCGGAAACAGCGCGTTCCAGAAATTCTTCAAAATTCCTTTGGGTTCCATTCTCTTTGAGACATCTCATAATTTCTACCAAAGTTGAATGGAAGCTTTTAACCTGTCCGTTAGCCTGACTTCGGTATGGTGGCGATGTATAAATTTCAATACCTAATTCATCTTTCATCATGAATTTCATCGAGGCTGAGTTAAGGGATGGTTCATTGTCGATGATAATAGATTTCGGAACTCCAAATGCCAAAATTAGGGACATAATTTGGTCGTCTTATTTCTTCTATTGATCTACTTTTAAGAATTTTTGTCATGGCATATTTCGAAAATTTATCCAGAACTGTCATAACAACTTTATTTTCTGTTAGGAATAAATCTATATGAACTGTATGTCCTGGAAAGGACGGTATGGGCGTTTCTCCTAATTTAATTTGATTGGGATGCCTTTCGTACTTATTTTCCTTACATTCTTAAATAATACTTGGAGAACTCAAAATTACCAGGGCACAAACCCTTTTATGCAAAACGGTAACCCATTTAAACAAAATAATACACTTCAGCCAAACTTCCAATTTCCAAGACCAAACCAAGCATTTAATTCCAGACCAAGCCTATGGAGATAGACCATTCGATACAAACCAGAAACGTAAATTATCAAAATAGGCCTAATTTTCAACACAATAACAATGGTCAAAAACGACCAATGACTTTCCAAACACACACTCCAAACAAGATGCAAAGAAACTTCTTTGTCAGCATAGACCTTCATAATTGTTACGAAGTTGAACATCCATATTTGAATAACGAAACTTACAATTACGACAGACATCAGCCAAGTCCCAACGACGTTGAAACTGGATATCAATATCCAGACCATGATGCAAATGCTTATGCTGAGTTTCAGCAAAATTATTTCCAGGAAACTTTCCAATCACCGTCTTACAACGACCCTAATGACATATTTTCACCACACTTGGATGGAGCAAACCAAACATCTTCCGATACTCTACAAGAAACTCAGAGTGCTGGTTCAATTTTAAAAGAACAATATTTTAATTCTATTCCTAAACAATTAGACAATATTAATTTTTAGAGTAAGATCGTCTTCACTACCTTATTTTGAATATATCACTGGAAGTGGAGACACCCTTAACTTTCTAATAGACACAGGATCGAATAAGAATTATATTCAATCTACAAAAATATCAAATCCCATAAAAAACCAAGAATCATTTTTCGTTAATTCAGTAGCGGGAAAAATTGAAGTTAATCACCATACATTTGCAAACATTCTTGGACCACGCACACCACAATTAAAATTTTTTATTTTACCTGGACTTGAATCCTTCCATGGTATAATAGGTAACGACACACTTAAACAGATATGAGCGGTAATACATACAGATAAGAACGTTATGATAATTCTACAAAATTTAGTTATTCCTTTAAAACAGCAAGCAGCACAGGATGTGAATAATATCGATTTACGCGTTTCACATTTAACAGAGAATCAAAAAGACAAATTAATTAATTTAATTAAAAATTGTCCACATCTGTTTTCTGACCCAAATAGGAGTTTATCATACACTTCAATAGTTAAAGGAGAAATTCGAACAACCAACGATACTCCAATTTATTCTAGATCCTACCCTTACCCTTTAGCTTTGAAAGAGGAAGTAGAAAGACAGGTCGAGGAACTTTTGGCCGATGGTATTATACGACCATCACGCTCATCATACAACTCGCCAGTATGGGTCGTCCCGAAAAAGATGGATGCATCGGGAGTGAAAAAATACCGGATGGTAATTGATTACCGTAAGCTCAATGAGGTGACTATCCCTGATAGGTACCCGATTCCGGAAATCCAAAAAGTACTTTCCAATCTCAGAAAGAACAAATTTTTTTCAATTATTGACCTAAAAAGCGGTTTCCATCAAATTCCGCTAAGGGAATGCCATGTCGAAAAAACTGCATTTTCCGTTAACAACGGAAAATATGAGTTTCTCAGATTGCCGTTCGGATTAAAAAACGCCCCGACGATTTTCCAAAGAACGCTAGATGACATACTTCGACAGCACATCGGTAAAAGTTGTTATGTCTACATCGATGATATAATTATCTTTGGAAAAGATTTAGAAGAACACCTCGAAAATCTGAGAATTGTTATGAAGACACTTGAAGCAGCAAACATGAAAGTGCAGCTAGACAAGTGCGAGTTTTTAAGGGAAGATGTATAATTCTTAGGGTATGTAGTGGGAATAAACGGAATAAAAACTAATCCATCCAAAGTAGAAGCAATAAACAAAATGCCAGAACCAAAAACATTGAAAGAACTCTGTTCATTCCTAGGAATGTCCGGATATTACAGGCGATTCATTAGGGATTATACGAAAATCGCAAAACCCCTAACAAAACTTTGGAAGCATGTTTGGACGAGTGTCCAAACATGCTTCCAAAAGCAAACCGATTGTTCTTGATAAGGATGCAGTTGAATCTTTTGATAAAATAAAAAACGCATTAATATCGAAAGAAGTAATTCTTTCACATCCAAATTTTGAAAAAGAATTTGAACTGACCACAGATGCCTCGAACTATGCGATAGGAGCAGTGCTCTCGCAAAATGATAAGCCGATAACATTTATTTCAAGATCGCTATCAAAACCAGAGGAGAAATATGCCACAAACGAGAAAGAATTGTTGGCAATAATATGGTCACTGAATTCACTCAGAAATTACTTGTACGGTTCCAAAAAAATTAAAATTTATACAGATCACCAACCACTCACCTACGCCTTGAGTGCAAAAAATTCCAACAGCAAGATGAAAAGATGGAAAGACATTTTGGAAGAATATAACTACCAACTCATCTACAAACCTGGTAAGGCAAACGTAGTGGCTGATACTTTATCAAAAATACCGGCCCAAATTAATTCACTAACTCCTACAGTGCATATCGATGAAAGCTCTAGTCACAATTTGATACCTTGCACTGAAACTCCAGTAAATGTTTTTAAAAATCAGGTTATTCTTAAAATCGACGAAACTTCCACTTATCAATTTAAAATAGTTTTCCCAGGAATCCATAGACATATAATTACAGAGCAACAATATACAGAAGAAAAACTTTTACAACTTTTTAAAAGATATTTAAATCCCTCAGTTGTAAATGGTATCCTTACAGAAGAAAGAATTATGGGAATGATACAGAATATTTACCCCCTTAATTTTTCCAACTACAAAGCACGTTATAATCAAAAAATGGTTGAAGATATAATTAACGAACAAGAACAAGAAAATATAATTCTTCAAATCCATAACCGCGCTCATCGAAATGCCCTTGAAAATAAATCTCAGATTCTTGGAAAGTACTACTTTCCCTCAATGATAAACAAAATAAAAAACATAACGAAAATTTGTCAAATAAAGGGTTTTTCAAAAGAAACGCTACAAAAGTAAATCGATAGTGACAGCAAACGACGCCATATTTTTCCCCGCTCTTTTGATATTTCTCTTCACTAAGGTTTGCCATTTCATCGACTAAAGATATATGAGCCAACAACGAGTCGAAAGTATTAAAATTTACTACCGAAATTCGGAGTCAGTCGCCTCAACTTTAAGAGCGCTACGTCCAATTTATGATGAGGCTCATTTCTGGCTGAACGGCTTCGTCAATAAGCAAAATATGCGTTATTGGTTAGACAGCAATCCACACGTACTCCATGAGTCATCATTGCATCCCGAAAAAATTACGATTTGGTGCGGTTTATGGGCCGGCGGCGTCATTGGACCGTACTTCTTCCGTGATGATCAAGAACGGCACATTACTGTGAATGCGAATCACTACCGTTCAATGATAACCGAATATTTTTGACTCCAATTGGATAATATGGACTTGGAGGACATGTGGTTCCACCAGGACGGCGCCACAAGCCACACAGCGAATGCCACAATCAATTTACTGCAAACCAAGTTTGGTGAACGTGTTATCTCACGAAATGGCCCAGTCGATTGGCCGCCTCGGTCGTGCGATTTGACGCCGTTAGATTATTTCCTGTGGGGCTACGTCAAGTCTATGGTCTATGCCAACAAGCCAGCGACGATTGATGAACTTCGTACGAATATCGAACGTGAAATTGCAGCAGTATCGGCCGATTTATGCTTGAAAACCGTTGAAAATTGGGTTCAGTGTCTGGACTTCTGCAAGCGGGCCCGTGGTGGCCATGCAAAAGAAATCGAGTTCCATACATAATGGCATCGAACGTACTTTCACAGGAATAAAGAATTTCATTGATATCTAAAACCGGTTTTGTTTTATTTAAAAAAAACTTTTGTAGCGCTCTTATTGAAAAACCCGATATATATATATATATATATACGAGTACGAGTATATACGAGTATATACTCGTATATGTATATATATAAAGGGTTTTCCATCAAGAGGTGTTCTTTTGAATCACCCGGTATTTCGGTACCTGTCACTTTTGATGCTTTTATTCTTTGACATTTGACAAGTAGAAACTACGCCATTACTAAAAATGGAACGACACATGCTTCAACAAAGCACTGAAATTATTAAAATTCATTATAAAAATGGTGAAAATCTTGCAATCATAGTTCGCAAAACTAAAGCATTTTTGGGTCGTCGTGAATCACTTTGTCGGACCGCAATACAGAAATTGGTGGAAAAATTCGAGCTGTTGGGACAAGTTAGTGATGTGAAGAATAAAACCCGTGCACGTCGCTCAAGAACAACTGAGAATATTGCTGCTGTAGCCCAAAGTGTTGAAGAAAACCCAGGTTTGTCCATTCCTCGTTGTTCTTTGGAATTGGGCATTCCACAAATGTCATTACACCGTATTTTGCATAAAGACTTGGGTCTTAAGGCTTATAAAGTTCAGTTAACACAAGAACTCAAGCCGGCCGATCATCAACATCGTCGTGTCTTTGCTGATTGGGTCCTTGAAATGCATGAAAATGATCCGGAATTCCATCGAAAAATCATCTTCACTGATGAGGCCCATTTCCACCCCGGTGGCTACGTCAACAAGCAAAATTGTTGCATCTAGGGCTCGGAAAACCCAAGAGTTATTGTTGAGAAGCCTCTCCATCCTCAACGTGTGACTGTTTGGTGCGGTTTATGGTCCGGCCGGATCATTACTTTTTCGAAAATGAGGTTGGATCAACAGTTACGTGAATGGATTGCGCTATCGAGAGATGATAAATGATTTTTTATGGTCGGAGTTGGATGGTATTGATCTGAATAACGTTTACTTTCAACAAGACGGCGCTACGTGCCACATAAGCGACGAAACCAATGCTCTTTTACGGGAAAAGTTTCCGGATCGTATTATCTCTCGAAGAGGTGATCACAATTGGCCACCGAGATCTTGTGATTTAACACCTTGCGACTTCTTCCTTTGGGGCCACGTGAAAGATAAGGTCTACGCCAACAGCCCAGCGTCGATTCAAGACCTCAAAGATAGAATTCGTTAGGCTATCGAGGACATAGGGCAGCCACTTTGCGATTTGGTTATGGAAACTTTCATGAAAAGGATATGGTCCTGTAAGCGTGGTCGTGGTGGCCATTTGGCTGATGTTGTTTTTCATTATTAACTGCATACCTTCCTCTTTATTATGAAATAAACATCCGATCAATTATCTCAAAAAATGGCATTTTTCTTTGAATACCAAAATAACACCTCTTATTGAAAAACCCTTTATATATATATATATATATATATATATATATATATATATATATATATATATATATATATATATATTGTTACGAAATTGCCCTCTTGAAAATTTACTCTGTTACAAAATTGCCCTCCTGACAATTTCTCTAACTCTGTGTACTCGGACTCGTACCACTGGATTGTGTAGTAATCAAACAATCGCTGGTTAAATTAAAATAACTAACTTTATTTAACTATTGCTATTTACACATTTAACATTAGGCTTAATGTTTACTTCTTTACACTTTGTACTTTATTTCACAATGAATTTCATCACTTTGCACAATTACAAATACTGCTGCTTCGATTATAATGCTCTATGTACACACTGTCACGATCTCTCTTCGAATCAATTCGACTTTGCACAAGCTTGTGCTTTTTATAGTTTCGTATGGTTGAGGTGGAAATTTCTACAATACAGTAGAAATTTCTCGATCTTTCTAGAAATTGATATACACCTCAAAGGAAGCTTTCATTATTTTACACCACCGACAGGGTGTTCTTAAGTAAACTTTTATACGAATAGTTCGTGTCTTGACTTACACACACAGGGTGGTGCACTCATTCTCAAACTCCAGATGGGATCCTAAAAGTATGCAATCCCTTTTCACTGAGCTATCACGTTTCACTGCCCTCCGCTTAAACTTGTTCGTCCCGAACAAGGATAGTACTGCAACCTTTATAAGGAGATAGCCTCTCTAAATGAATGACTTTCATTTTGCTCCTGGCATTTCTCGCCAACTGGATGCGGTATACTACATCGTTGAGCCGCTTTATCACCTTATAAGGGCCTTCCCAGTGTGTTTGCAGTTTTGGCGTTAATCCCTTTTTCCTTTGCGGATTATGAAGCATAACTAGCTGCCCTTCCTGAAATCCCTTGGAGTTTGCTCGTAGATCATATCTGGCTTTCATTTTATCACTCATCAAAGTAAGAATGTGTGTGCTTTCTGATGGTTCCATGATTTTCATTCAGCTGTCTTCGTTTGTCAGCTACATAACTGCTACATGAAACTTCCGTAGATGAGTAGGCACCGAATTTCAGATCTGCAGGTAATCTTATGTCACAACCGAAAATAGCCTTAGCTGGTGTTGTATCCATCAATTCACTCATTTCCCTGAATATTGTTGCCTCGAAATTTCTGCCTTGATCCGAGTGCAACTCGAGGGGAGCTCCGAATCTGCAGACCCAATTATTGATAAATGCATCTGCAACGGTCTTAGCTTCTTGATCGGGAATGGGGTATACTTCTGGCCATTTACTAAAATAGTCGATTACGCCGAGAACATATTTGTTGCCGGAATCACTAATTGGAAACGGACCTGCTATGTCCATTGCAATACGCTCAAATGGCGCTCCCACGTTGTATAAATACATCTTCCCCTGACTGCGACGGCTCGGTCCCTTGGCAGCTGTACACTTTTGACAAGCACTAATCCAGTCAACTACCGATTGCTGGCAACAATAAAATCGTGTTTTAATTTTCTCGACTGTTTTTGTTATTCCCAAATGCCCTCCGCTTGGCCCACTATGGTATTCCTTGAGAATTTCGCTTATTTTTGCCTTGGGTACCACAATAAAGTTCTTCGTGGTTTTTCCATCTTCGCTCTCCCACAGGCGGAATAGGCATCCATCTTGCAGCTTTAAGCTTTTCCATTGAGCCCAATATGCTTTAGTTATGGGACTTTCAGTCGAGATTTCTTTCCAATCAGGCCGTTTTCCTTCATTCTTACTTTCCTTGTTCTTCTTTTTTCTTTCATTTCGTTGTTCTTCTTTTTTCTTTCATTTCGTTGTTCTTCTTTTATCTTTTCCGCTGTCCATTCATCGTCTGGTAAAACAGCCATTAAGCGCACATCGACTACTCCTTTTTTCCCGTCAGCTTTAGAACAGTGCTTACATTCCATACTGCAAGGACGTAGTGATAGTGCATCAGCATTCCCGTGGTTTCCGCCTCTGCGATGTTCTATTGTGAAATCGTAGCTTTGGAGTCTCTCAATCCATCTCGCAACCTGACCTTCGGGATTTTTGAGCTGTAATAGCCAGCGCAGATCAGCGTGATCCGTTCTCAACAAGAACTTTTGTCCATACAAGTACTTGTTAAAGTGCTTCACGCACTGCATAACCGCCAAAAGTTCTCTCCGTGTTACACAGTAATTTCGCTCTGGCTTTGATAAGATCTTGCTGAAGTAGGCTATTACTCTTTCATGTCCGTCAATAACTTGCGACAGGACACCTCCAATCCCGAATACACTTGCATCTGTATCCAAAATAAATTTTTCGCCAGGTATTGGATACGCAAGGATCGGAGCTGTACACAAGAGCTCTTTCAATCTGTTGAATGCCTTCTCCTGTTCGCTTTTCCACTCAAAAGGACAATTTTTCCTCGTTAATGCATGCAGACTACCAGCCACGTCTTCAAAGCTTGGAACAAAGCGTCTGTAATAGGTGCAAAGACCCAAGAAGCTGCGTAGCTCATGCAAACTAGTTGGTCTTGGCCACTCCCTTACTGAGTCTATCTTATCTGGATCTGTGTGTACTCCTTCAGGTGTGACTTTATGTCCAAGGTACTTGACTTCTTTCTTGAAGAACGAGCATTTCTTTGCGCTCAGCTTCAACCCTGAAGCTCCTAATCGCATCAATACTTCTTCCAAATTCTTCAAGTGGTCCTCGAAGTCCTTTCCCATAACGATGATGTCATCTAAGTACACCAGACACGTTTTCCAGTGGAGACCCTTTAGCACATGTTCCATTAAGCGTTCAAATGTAGCTGGAGCATTACACAGTCCGAATGGCATCACCAAAAATTGCCATAGTCCATCGCCGGCACTGAATGCTGTCTTTTCCTTGTCTTGTTCGTCTACTGCCACTTGCCAATATCCGCTTTGTAAATCCAGCGTTGAGAACCAATTTGAACCAGAAAGTGTGTCCAACGTATCCTCGATTCGAGGTAATGGATATATATCTTTCTTCGTTACCTCATTTAGTTTACGATAATCTACACAGAAACGTGTGGAGCCATCCTTCTTCTTGACTAATACCACTGGAGAACTCCAGGGGCTCGCTGATGGCTCTATGACGTTGTTCTGATGCATTTCCTTCAGCAATACATTCACCTCTTCTCTCTTTGCCAGAGGTACTCTTCTTGACGCTTGACGAATGGGTTTGGCATCACCAGTGTTGATTGTGTGTTTCACCATCTTTGTTCTGCCTTCGTTTTTACCCTTTTCAGCAAATACTGACCAATGTCTTGCCAAAAGTTGGCTGGCAGTCCTCCTCTGCTCTGTGGATAAGTCTTTGCTCCATTCTTTCGTGAGATCGTCGAGTACCTTTTTATCAGCTGGTATCTTCATTTTTGTGTCTCGCGGCTGGCTTTCACAGTTTACAATTGCCGAAATTGCCCGGCAATTTCCAATTATCTGTCCTTTCTCTATGGTTTTAGCGGAATTTGCAAGATTGACCACTCTTACTGGCACTATTCTGTTCTGCTGTTCTTCTACGAGGGTTTTTCCAATGATGATGTCATCCAGTACAAATTTTTCATCCGTCTCCACAACCCACAACTTGTTCTTCTCCACATCTCCGTCCATTTTGGCCCATATGACTGCCTCTGACTTTGCTGGGATTTTTGTCCGCCGCGATACAATGGCTTGTCGGATACCTCCATACTTATCCTCACCAACGGATAACGGTATTTCGGTGTTCGCATACTTCAACATTCGGCATTTCAAATCTAGGGTGAATCCATTCCGAATCATAAAATCCACACCTAAGATTAATTCGTCCACAATATCCGCAACTACAAACTCGTGCGTCACTGTTGTGGTGCCGATAGTTATTTTCCGTGTAACTTTTCCCAGTACCGATGCATCATCTCCAGTTGCCGTACGCAATCTTATTCCCAGAAGCGGCTCGATTCCCCGAACGAGATCCCTTCTAATTATGGAATGTGATGCACCCGTATCCAATGTTACCACGATTTTTCTTCCATTTACTACGCTGTCGACAGTTAGGCTGTTGATTTTCCGTGCCATCTGAGAAACGAAGATTCTGGGGCTACATGTTGTGGGAGTCAGATCAAGCCCCTCGAGACTGACTCCATCTAGTTTGTCGACGACTTTTCAACATTTTCTGATTCCCTATTTTGGAATCTGACTTGCTTTGGAGGTCTTACCGGTGAGCGTGATCTAGAACGTTTCCGTCTCGATTGGCAATTACGGGCCATGTGTCCGACCTCTCCGCAGGTGAAGCATTTCCCCGTGAAACTTTGGCCGCTTTCGACTTGTACCTGACGGGCTCTGTATACTGGCTGGCACACCAAGGCTGCTGTCTCTGAAGTTAAAGCGCTAGCTACTGTCTCCATATATGTAGCTTTCGGATTAGTTATTGCAGAACGCTTTATCTCCGCATCGCGAATGCCATATACAAAGGTGTCCATCATACACTTCTCAGTGATCTCTCATGGGTAGGCAAGATGAGCCAACCGTTCCACTTCCGCCGCAAACTGTTGTAGAGACTCACCACTCTTCTGTACACGTGTTCGTAGCTCTACTTGGTACATCTGCTTGCGATGTTCACTACCATACTTGCGCTGAACGGCATTCATCAAGCTTTCATAGCAGTCTCGCAGACTTTCTGAGATAGTTTGAAGCACATCAGCGGCAGCACCTTTCAACGAAACGGTTAATGCAGCCACTTTTTCGCTAGTGGTAGTCTCAAACTGCATTCTGAAGACACTAAATGTTGTGGTTCCATCATAGGTAGGAGGCTTCAGTTTTATTGAGGATAAAGCTGTCACAGGCAATGCACCTTCCTGTAGTAGGTGAATTCTTTGCTCTATTTGTTACTTCAATTCGTTCTGCTTTTGTACTACAGATTTTTCGAATGATTCTTGCCATGTCTCAATTTCACAAACATTCCTGTCTACCATCTCGGACATTTCTTTCATCTGCTGTGAGTTTTGTTCCGCTAGTAGAGCAAGTCGTATTTCACTCTGCTGTAACTGTTCTTTAACATCCTCTCTGACAGCTTGAGCATTTTGTTGTAATCGCTCCTGTATCCTATCGTCGACTGCTTGCTTCAGGGTTTCAGCATTTTGTTATAATTGTTCCTTGACAGCTTGAGAATTTTGTTGTAACTGCTGCTGCATCTTTTCATCTCGCTGCTGCATCTTTTCATCTCGCTGCTGCATATCCTGTTTGAAGGATTGTATTACCCCTATGAGTGCGCTCATGTCAAAGTTACCCGTGTTAGTTTCTTGCGGCGTTTCTTCGTGTCGAGATGTCGTTGCGTCTTCACATTGGAATTCTTACTCATCGACGTCTATACCCTGCTCCTCTAAAGCGCTTCTTAATCGCACCTGGAGCTCCGCTTTAAGCCCTTGTGTTTGCAAATTTAAGCGCTCAAGATCCTTCTTGAGCTGCTCCAATCTCAGTTTTTCGAATTTAACCATTGTTTATTACAGATACACAAACCCACTTCTGACACCAATTGTTACGAAATTGCCCTCTTGACAATTTACTCTGTTACAAAATTGCCCTCCTGACAATTCCTCTAACTCTCTGTACTCGGACTCGTACCACTGAATTGTGTAGTAATCAAACAATCGCTGGTTAAATTAAAATAATTAGCTTTATTTAATTATTGCTATTTACACATTTAATATTAGGCTTAAAGTTTACTTAGTTATTACTTGCACTTTATTTCACAAACCGTTAGTCACTTTATTTACTAATGAATTTCACCACTTTGTAAATCACAAATACTGCTGCTTTGATTATAATGCTAGATGTGCACACTGTTACGGTCTCTGATCTACTGTACTCGACTTTGAACAGTCTTGTCGCTTTTATAGTTTTCGAATGGTTGAGGAAGAAACTTCCACGCTATTCTCGTATTTTCTAGAAGCTTCTATCCTCTTCGACAGAAGTCGAGAATATTCTTTTTGATATTACCGACAGATTTTTCTTGAATAAGCTTTTATTCGAATAGTTCGCATCTTGACTCACAGGGGGCACTCATTCTCCAGATGGGATCCTAAAAATATGCAATCCCGTTTCACTGATATGCAATCACGTTTCAATATATATATACGAGTATATGTCGTCAACCAGCTGGCGAATTTAATGCAAGAAAATAATCGGTCTTTATATTGCTTATTTCCTGTTTTATTTCTAAAAAAAAACAGTATTAAAAAGGAAATTAAATTAAGTTAAACGCTTACCGCAGTATGTCCTTCACCTGTTCTTGCTGGTCGACGACTAAAGTCAAACTCGAACACCAGAGATAAGGCGAATGACACGTTGCGGTAAATCCACAAACAAAATGTAAAAAACAACTAACAAATTGAAACAAATACCGTAATTTTACAAAAACAAGTTACGTACGCTTCTAAGTAAATGACAATTTAAAATACATATAGTTAAACGGAACTCTTTCTTAAATACATAAATACAAAACAAGGGTTCCCAACATCCCAGCCCCCGCGAATCTACCTGATTCACCACCATCAACGGTGAGAACGGCCAATTTGGAAGCGGAACGTCTTTTTAGCCTACTTGCAGTGCGTACATCAATTTTTCTGACTTCACCATCTGCTCCACCTTACCTTGACACCAATCTCGACGAGGTACGTTGGGATCGCATATGAAGACGAGGTCACCTATCTGCAAAGGCTTCGCTTTTTGGCACCACTTCACTCGACGTATCAATGTGGGGAGATACTCCACTCCCAAAAATGGTCTCTTAGTTGTCGAGAAATGCGCCACTGTTGTCGTAAGACACATGTTTTTTCCAAAACATCATCCGCGATTGGAGTTTGCTTTGTATTGGCTTCACCTAGCAGGAAGTCATTGGGCGTCAGTGGTTGCTCCTGGTTGACATCGACTGGCAAGTGTGTCAGCGGTCGAGAATTGACAATATTTTCGGCCTTGATGAGTAAGCAGTTGAGTGTATGCTCTCGCGGCGATACTTCTTTTAATGTTTGGCGTAGGACGCGTTTGACGCACTGCACCAGGCGCTCCCAAGCGCCTCCTTCGGCGGGGTTGAAGGGCGACTTAAAAATCCATTCAACACCCTTCTGCGACAGCTCATTCTGCAAACAGACACCGTCAAAAACCTCGCTGAATCGTTTTGCTTCCGCGTTGACACCGACAAAATTTTTCCCATTATCGGACCTTATGCGTTTTGGAATGCCACGTCGATTTACAAAGTTGCGTATGGCGACTATGCATGAGTCGGTACTTTTTCATGGACCATGGACCAACTCCAAAGTCTCCAACAGCCTTCACGGTTAGGCAAGTGAACAACGCCACCCACATTTTTTCGGTACTGCGTCGTACTGTGACATTTATCGGGCCAAAGTAGTCGAGACCCGTATAGCTGAACGGCCTTATATGCGGAGTAAGCCTATCGACCGGAAGCGGTCCCATCAATGGTTCCACGGCGCTGCCTTTATTCAATCGGCATACAGTACAGCAGGCAATTATACTGCGCAACAAGTTCCTTAAACGCGGCACCCAGTAACTTCGACGAATTTCACAAATAGTGGCTTCTGAATTTTGGTGACGCATGTTACAGTGAAAGTGCATCAGGAGCAATTTTGTGAACGCATGGCTTGGCGGCAAAATAATGGGGCGCCTCATGCTTATTGGAAGCCAACTGGCGGTGTCTATGCATCCTCGAACACGAAGAACTCTATTTTCATCAATACGAGTATATGGAGAAAGTTGAAGGAGCGAGCTGGTGCGGGCTAGATCCTGACCGTTTCCAATCCGTTTCAACTCCGCAGCGAATTTTTCACGTTGAACACGGCGGCACAAACAAAGTTAGCAGTTTCAACCTCTTTGGTTGTCAGACCATAGCATCGATATGGATGAACACGGTAGCGGCAAATATCGATAAATCGCAGGACCCATGCTGTGATTCTCACCAGTTTGCTAAGTGAAGAAAATCTATTAAAATTTAAAAACTTACAGTTTACGACGACTAGGGCATATTTAGGACGAAGTTCTTTGTTAGCTTCTTCTTGATGATTAGTTGTTGAGCCCTCTGTAGGCCAGACGCATTTGTCTCGTAGCAAAAAGGGTGGACCGCTGCACCATCGGGCTGTGGGGCTAAAATCAATACGATCGTTCGCTCGTGTGGCCTCGTCGGCAACATTCTGTTCTGTATGCAGCCACCTCCAATTAGCAATGATGGTAGCAGTTAATATTTCGGCAACCCTATGGTGCACAAATGGCTTGTAGCGACGATGTTCACTGCGGAGCCACTGGATTACCGTTTTTGAATCGCTCCAGATTGTGCAATCTTCGATGCCAACAGAATGCTCCTCTCAAACACAGATCATTAGTCTTGTACCCAACACAGCTGCTTGAAGTTCCAGTCGTGGCACAGTTAATGACTTAATCGGCGCGCATTTTGTTTTTGCACAAATAAATGCGATCTCAACCTCACCAAGAGCTTTTGTTGATCTCCAGTAGGCTACCGCGGCAAAGGTTTCCTCACTGGCATCAACGAATTCATGAAGCTGCAGATCATTGGGTGTGCCACTCCGATAATAATATCGAGGAATAGCATATTCGGCGAACGTTGGCAACTATATACGCTATCTTTCCCACGCGCCATTTACGTCGTCTGACAGTGGTTCGTCCCAGCGGATGTCATGCTTCCACACCTCACGCATGAGCAGCTTCGCAAATATAACGAAGTTGCTGAGAAATCCCAACGGGTCGAAAATCGACATGACGACGCTTAGGAGCTCTCGCTTCGTCGGACGCCGTTCACCACATTGGAATCCACATTATTAAACTTCAACTTGAACCCGAAGCTGTCCGATGAAGGCCGCCAAAACAAGCCGAGAACTCTTTCCACTAGTACTCCCTCCTTCTTTGCCATTTGACGCGTAACTTCGTTACCACCAAGCGCAGCTACCACCTTCGATGAGTTCGACGTAAAATTGCGAAGTTCAAAGCCGGCTCTTATATGAATTGGTCGCACCCGCTGCGAGATGTCAACTGCCTCCTCTTCCGTGCCAAAACTGTCAACTTGATCATCAACATAGTGGTAATCCAATATGGACTTTACAGCTCGAGCTGAACCGTTGACTTCATTGCGATGCTCCAATGCGTTGACCGTTTTAACATAGTGGGCAGCACAAGGCGAACATGCAGCTCCAAAGGTCATCACGCGCATTTCATAAACCTCGGGTGGTTTTGCGGCGTCACCATCACGCCAAAGGAACCTTTGAGCACACCTATCGTCACACTGAATCAATACCCGGTGGAACATCTCCTTGATGTCGCCACACACCCCAATTGTTCCTTGACGAAAATGAAACAGTATAGCAGGCAAGGCCCGGTACTCCTGTGGACCCTTCAACAGCTGCGAATTGAGAGACACATCGTTCACTTCCGCGGCAGCATCAAACACCATACGTAATTGGCTCTGGCTTGTTGGAATTTGTCACGGCAAAGTGTGGCAAGTACCATGTCCTAGCGCTGGGCAAGGTGGCCTCTGCTGGCGACAATTTTTGTATGTAGTTTTTCTCGATGTATGAATTCATAATTCGTTTGTACTCTGTAGCAAAGTCCGCGTCGCGCTTCATTTTTGCTTCAATACTCCTTAATATTTTCTCCGCCATGACGTAGCTGTCAGATACCTCTACATTAGCACGCTTCCATAGTAGGCCTATCTGGAACCTTCCTTCAACCCGGCATGTAGTAGACCTCAGGATTTCTCGAGCACGAACATCAGCTTCACTCTCGATTGGGGGTGCAGCCCTGGCTCCCAAATTCTCAGTGTCGAAGTAATCAGCTACCGCATTGTGCAGTTACTGGTCAGTGTGGCAATTGACGAACAAGCATGATGGCAACGGCGCATGTGTGTTAGTTGTTGGGCCAAAAACCACCCATCCTAACTCTGTATTAGCAGCGAACGGGCCACTCTTCTTCGTCTTCATAGTGGCTGATGGCAAGCCAGATGGCAGTGGTCAAGGCCAATCAAAAGCTTTGGCTTTACCTGTGTATATGGTTGTACTGGCAGCCTCTTCATGTGTGTATCGGAGTCATGACAGCTTTGTTCAAGCTTTGAGAAGGCAATTGTAAATTTGACACACCATATACGTTCCGCAATCTGTGCTTCTTTTGCAAACCGGCACCACTGATGAGCAAATCCACTACGACGGCCTGCTCCTGCGCTGCACGTCCTCCGAATCACTGTAAATTCAAGCGCTGATCTCGGCCATGCAACCCAAGTTCTTCAATAAGAGCGCTGTCAACCATTGTTATTGATGAACCCTCGTCAAAGACTCATATGTCTTGACGCACTTCTGGTTCATATAAAGGACGACTGGGAGGATTCGAAAGAGTAGTAGAGAGTTTGGCGATGGAACCGCGTCTGATACAGTCTTGAGGCGGCGTTGACTTATTTGGCGACTCGTCGGTAGCATTTCCAGTTTCGTGCAACATGTTATGGTACATCCTTTTACACCCGTCGATGGCACACGGTTTGCGCCGTTGGAAATTGCTCGAACCATGTCCAACATTGAGACACCCGAAGCAAAGATGACGTCGCTTTGCCTCCGCCCACCTCTTTGACACTGGAAGTGCGCTGAATTGCTTACAGTCGGTTGGCCTATGTTGGCCCTGGTATATTGGGCACCTGGGTTGGTATTGTCTTTCGGCGGCGTGCAACACAACTCGACGCTTGGAATCTCCATCGTACACCGTGCAGATGACGTTGGCTAATTTTGTCAGCCACTCGCTGAAATGTGTGACTGTCGCATATGGGTACAAAGAAGCTGCGGAAACTGCCTACTCGATTCGCTTGCTCATAGACAGCTTTGCAACGAGTTCATCCAGCAGCGTTGCATTCGCGATATGCTGCTTTCCACCATACGCAAAATGCAAAAATGCACAAACGTTGTTAACCTTCGTGGGAAATGGTACCAACTTTACCATTGAAACTTCCGATATCGGGGCAATTTCTCGCACCTGGGCTACTTGGCTGCGAATTAATTGCTCCGGGCGGCCAAATCGGAATTTGAGCTGGTCGATGGTATCGCTTACGCTGTTCGGGTGGATGAGCAGCGATTTAACAGTTTCCCGCGCCTCACCCTTCAAACATTTTTGCCATCCCAGGTTTTTCTCAAAACAACTATATCTGCTGTCGACTCTGCAAAGGCGGTATAAAACATTGGCCAATCTTCCGCCTTCCCACAAAACTCAGGCAAATCCTGCAGTTTATTTGGTTGGCAGGACAACTGTGACGGTACGCCCATGTTGGCAGAAATGGGCGTCGTTGATGAAATATAGTTGTATGCAGGCACGGCCGAGCTGGTGTACATATTATTTGTTGCTGTTCCAACAGTTGAAACAGTTGCTGTGGATATATATGTAAATGGCGAGTAACGGGCGCGAACCGTTAAATGGCGGCAACGGTACATTTATGGCGGTGTTGGTGGCTATCGGCGCTCGCAACTCCATGCCCGGTGGTTGCGATGTTGGTAGTCCCGATGGCAAAGCCACTCCTTTAGCGGGGCTGTCAGTGGGTGCTCTGGCTATGCTTTGCACTTCTGCATCCTGGTTATCACTGGCAGATTCGTGCTCTTTTATTTTTTGGTGGGCGATTTTCAGGCTGCTTTCAAGTATGCGCGACTGCATTGCCTGAAACATCGCATCCTGGCGTGTGGCAGCGGCCAATGAAGCACGAGTGGTAACCCCTTCGGCAATGGAAGCGGCTGGGGCATCTGTACTGACATCCGATGTAAGCTTGGGCGGTGCGGCAATTGATCCAGATGCGCTGCTTTTCGAAGCTGGCTGGCTCAACGGTGTAGACATATCGATGTACCTGGGCACCTTGACAGTGCGAAATAAAGAAATTGTCGTCGACCCGCTGGCGAATTTAACGCAAGAAAATAATCGGTCTTTATATTGTTTGATTTCCTAGTTTTTCAATGCCTGGTTTTTCAATGCCGCCGGACCATAAACCGCACCAAACAGTCACATGTTGAGGATGGAGAGGCTTCTCAACAATAACTCTTGGGTTTTCCGAGCCCTAGATGCGACAATTTTGCTTGTTGACGTAGCCACCGGGGTGGAAATGGGCCTCATCAGTGAAGATGATTTTTCGATGGAATTCCGGATCATTTTCATGCATTTCAAGGACCCAATCAGCAAAGACACGACGATGTTGATGATCGGCCGGCTTGAGTTCTTGTGTTAACTGAACTTTATAAGCCTTAAGACCCAAGTCTTTATGCAAAATACGGTGTAATGACATTTGTGGAATGCCCAATTCCAAAGAACAACGAGGAATGGACAAACCTGGGTTTTCTTCAACACTTTGGGCTACAGCAGCAATATTCTCAGTTGTTCTTGAGCGACGTGCACGGGTTTTATTCTTCACATCACTAACTTGTCCCAACAGCTCGAATTTTTCCACCAATTTCTGTATTGCGGTCCGACAAAGTGATTCACGACGACCCAAAAATGCTTTAGTTTTGCGAACTATGACTGCAAGATTTTCACCATTTTTATAATGAATTTTAATAATTTCAGTGCTTTGTTGAAGCATGTGTCGTTCCATTTTTAGTAATGGCGTAGTTTCTACTTGTCAAATGTCAAAGAATAAAAGCATCAAAAGTGACAGGTACCGAAATACCGGGTGATTCAAAATAACACATCTTGATGGAAAACCCTTTATATATATACATATACGAGTATATACTCGTATATAATCGTACTCGTATATATATATATCGGGTTTTTCAATAAGAGCGCTACAAAAGTTTTTTTTAAATAAAACAAAACTGGTTTTAGATATCAATGAAATTCTTTATTCCTGTGAAAGTACGTTCGATGCCATTATGTATGGAACTCGATTTCTTTTGCATGGCCACCACGGGCACGCTTGCAGAAGTCCAGACGCTGAACCCAATTTTCAACGGTTTTCAAGCATAAATCGGCCGATACTGCTGCAATATCACGTTCGATATTCGTACGAAGTTCATCAATCGTCGCTGGCTTGTTGGCATAGACCATAGACTTGACGTAGCCCCACAGGAAATAATCTAACGGCGTCAAATCGCACGACCGAGGCGGCCAATCGACTGGGCCATTTCGTGAGATAACACGTTCACCAAACTTGGTTTGCAGTAAATTGGTCCTGTTGGAACCACATGTCCTCCAAGTCCATATTATCCAATTGAAGTCAAAAATATTCTGTTATCATTGAACGGTCGCGGTTCGCATTCACAGTAATGTGCCGGTCTTGATCATCACGGAAGAAGTACGGTCCAATGACGCCGCCGGCCCATAAACCGCACCAAATCGTAATTTTTTCGGGATGCAATGATGACTCATGGAGTACGTGTGGATTGCTGTCTAACCAATAACGCATATTTTACTTATTGACGAAGCCATTCAGCCAGAAATGAGACTCATCATAAATTGGACGTAGCGCACTTAAAGTTGAGGCGACTGACTCCGAATTTCGGTAGTAAATTTTAATAAATTCGACTCGTTGTTGGCTCGTATGTCTTTGCATGATAAAATGGCAAACCTTACTGAAGAGAAATGTCAAAAGAGCGGGGAAAAATATGGCGTCGTTTGCTGTCACTATCGATTTACTTTTGTAGCGTTTCTTTTGAAAAACCCTTTATTTGACAAATTTTCGTTATGTTTTTTATTTTGTTTATCATTGAGGGAAAGTAGTACTTTCCAAGAGTCTGAGATTTATTTTCAAGGGCATTTCGATGAGAGCGGTTATGGATTTGAAGAATTATATTTTCTTGTTCTTGTTCGTTAATTATATCTTCAACCATTTTTTGATTATAACGTGCTTTGTAGTTGGAAAAATTAAGGGGGTAAATATTCTGTATCATTCCCATAATTCTTTCTTCTGTAAGGATACCATTTACAACTGAGGGATTTAAATATCTTTTAAAAAGTTGTAAAAGTTTTTCTTCTGTATATTGTTGCTCTGTAATTATATGTCTATGGATTCCTGGGAAAACTATTTTAAATTGATAAGTGGAAGTTTCGTCGATTTTAAGAATAACCTGATTTTTAAAAACATTTACTGGAGTTTCAGTGCAAGGTATCAAATTGTGACTAGAGCTTTCATCGATATGCACTGTAGGAGTTAGTGAATTAATTTGGGCCGGTATTTTTGATAAAGTATCAGCCACTACGTTTGCCTTACCAGGTTTGTAGATGAGTTGGTAGTTATATTCTTCCAAAATGTCTTTCCATCTTTTCATCTTGCTGTTGGAATTTTTTGCACTCAAGGCGTAGGTGAGTGGTTGGTGATCTGTATAAATTTTAATTTTTTTGGAACCGTACAAGTAATTTCTGAGTGAATTCAGTGACCATATTATTGCCAACAATTCTTTCTCGTTTGTGGCATATTTCTCCTCTGGTTTTGATAGCGATCTTGAAATAAATGTTATCGGCTTATCATTTTGCGAGAGCACTGCTCCTATCGCATAGTTCGAGGCATCTGTGGTCAGTTCAAATTCTTTTTCAAAATTTGGATGTGAAAGAATTACTTCTTTCGATATTAATGCGTTTTTTATTTTATCAAAAGATTCAACTGCATCCTTATCAAGAACAATCGGTTTGCTTTTGGAAGCATGTTTGGACACTCGTCCAAACATGCTTCCAAAGTTTTGTTAGGGGTTTTGCGATTTTCGTATAATCCCTAATGAATCGCCTGTAATATCCGGACATTCCTAGGAATGAACAGAGTTCTTTCAATGTTTTTGGTTCTGGCATTTTGTTTATTGCTTCTACTTTGGATGGATTAGTTTTTATTCCGTTTATTCCCACTACATACCCTAAGAATTATACATCTTCCCTTAAAAACTCGCACTTGTCTAGCTGCACTTTCATGTTTGCTGCTTCAAGTGTCTTCATAACAATTCTCAGATTTTCGAGGTGTTCTTCTAAATCTTTTCCAAAGATAATTATATCATCGATGTAGACATAACAACTTTTACCGATGTGCTGTCGAAGTATGTCATCTAGCGTTCTTTGGAAAATCGTCGGGGCGTTTTTTAATCCGAACGGCAATCTGAGAAACTCATATTTTCCGTTGTTAACAGAAAATGCAGTTTTTTCGACATCGCATTCCCTTAGCGGAATTTGATGGAAACCGCTTTTTAGGTCAATAATTGAAAAAAATTTGTTCTTTCCGAGATTGGAAAGTACTTTTTGGATTTCCGGAATCGGGTACCTATCAGGGATAGTCACCTCATTGAGCTTACGGTGATCAATTACCATCCGGTCTTTTTCACTCCCGATGCATCCATCTTTTTCGGGACGACCCATACTGGCGAGTTGTATGGTGAGCGTGATGGTCGTATAATACCATCGGCCAAAAGTTCCTCGACCTGTCTTTCTACTTCCTCTTTCAAGGCTAAAGGGTAAGGGTAGGATCTAGAATAAATTGGAGTATCGTTGGTTGTTCGAATTTCTCCTCTAACTATTGAAGTGTATGTTAAACTCCTATTTGGGTCAGAAAACAGATGTGGACAATTTTTAATTAAATGAATTAATTTTTCTTTTTGATTCTCTGTTAAATGTGAAACGCGTAAATCGATATTATTCACATCCTGTGCTGCTGGCTGTTTAAAGGAATAACTAAATTTTGTAGAATTATCATAACGTTCTTATCTGTATGTATTACCGCTCCTATCTGTTTAAGTGTGTCGTTACCTATTATACCATGAAAGGATTCAAGTCCAGGTAAAATAAAAAATTTTAATTGTGGTGTGTGTGGTCCAAGAATGTTTGCAAATGTATGGTGATTAACTTCAATTTTTCCCGCTACTGAATTAACGAAAAATGATTCTTGGTTTTTTATGGGATTTGATATTTTTGTAGATTGAATATAATTCTTATTCGATCGTGTGTCTATTAGAAAGTTAAGGGTGTCTCCACTTCCAGTGATATATTCAAAATAAGGTAGTGAAGACGATCTTACTCTAAAAAATTAATATTGTCTAATTGTTTAGGAATAGAATTAAAATATTGTTCTTTTAAAATTGAACCAGCACTCTGAGTTTCTTGTAGAGTATCGGAAGATGTTTGGTTTGCTTCATCCAAGTGTGGTGAAAATATGTCATTAGGGTCGTTGTAAGACGGTGATTGGAAAGTTTCCTGGAAATAATTTTGCTGAAACTCAGCATAAGCATTTGCATCGTGGTCTGGATATTGATATCCAGTTTCAACGTCGTTGGGACTTGGCTGATGTCTGTCGTAATTGTAAGTTTCGTTATTCAAATATGGATGTTCAACTTCGTAACAATTATGAAGGTCTATGCTGACAAAGAAGTTTCTTTGCATCTTGTTTGGAGTGTGTGTTTGGAAAGTCATTGGTCGTTTTTGACCATTGTTATTGTGTTGAAAACTAGGCCTATTTTGATAATTTACGTATCTGGTTTGTATCGAATGGTCTATCTCCATAGGCTGTGGGAGGCATGTTTGGTCTGGAATTAAATGCTTGGTTTGGTCTTGGAAATTGGAAGTTTGGCTGAAGTGTATTATTTTGTTTAAATGGGTTACCGTTTTGCATAAAAGGGTTTGTGCCCTGGTAATTTTGAGTTCTCCAAGTATTATTTAAGAATGTAAGGAAAATAAGTACGAAAGGCATCCCAATCAAATTAGATTAGGAGAAACGCCCATACCGTCCTTTCCAGGACATACAGTTCATATAGATTTATTCCTAACAGAAAATAAAGTTGTTATGACAGCTCTGGATAAATTTTCGAAATATGCCATGACAAAAATTCTTAAAAGTAGATCAATAGAAGACATAAGACGACCAAATTAAGTCCCTAATTTTGGCATTTGGAGTTCCGAAATCTATTATCATCGACAATGAACCATCCCTTAACTCAGCCTCGATGAAATTCATGATGAAAGATGAATTAGGTATTGAAATTTATACATCGCCACCATACCGAAGTCAGGCTAACGGACAGGTTGAAAGCTTCCATTCAACTTTGGTAGAAATTATGAGATGTCTCAAAGAGAATGGAACCCAAAGGAATTTTGAAGAATCCATCGATACACTCAGTTACAGGAAAAAAGCCTGTCGATTTATTTTTTGGTAGAAATATGGGCTTTACACCTGACCATTATGAAAGAGCTAGAAATTCAAACATTGAAACCCTATAGAAGAAACAACGGAAAGATTTAGAATACCACAACAAGAATAAGCATGATCCTAAACAATATTTACCAGGACAAATATTTTTTGTTAAAAGAAATAGGCGATTAGGGACAAAACTTTCGAAGCCGTTTGTCAAGGAAATAGTCAGGGAAAACCGAAATAGCACAGTCGTGACCGATACCGGTAGAATAGTACACAAAAGCTTGATAAGAAATTAACAATTTCTTTCTTTACTCTTTTTACAGTTAATAATTTGTTTCTTTGCATTATGCAAAGCCGATGTTCAAATATTGGATTACTCAAATTCGCAACTAGTGACAATAGAGACTGGATTAGCTAAATTACAAACAGGAACGTTCAAAATCATTCACATCATAGACATAAAGAAATACGAAGATTCAATTAATAACCTCGAAACAATATTTAGAACCAAAATTAATACGGACCACTCCTTATACCCATTTATTTCCGATGAGATTGAAAAAATAAAAATCCATTTAAACAGACTCAGTATAAACAGAAGGACCAAACGGTCACTCGACTTTATCGGCAGTGCATGGAAGTGGATAGCCGGAAACCCGGACCACTCTGACCAAATTATTTTGACGGAAAAAATTAATAATGCTCTCGAAAATAACAATAAACAACTAATAATTAATAGAATGACAATAGACAAAATGAATGAAATAACTAACAAAACGAATACAATTTTAAAGGTGATGCAATCAGACAGGAATAGTGATGATAAATCTTTCACGCAACTAAAATACAAACTTGACCTCATGAAAGAGGAAATAAGCAATATAGAGTATGCCATTCATTGGGCAAAGGATAACGTAATTAATTCTTATATTTTATCAAATACCGAAATAAATATTGCTAAAGAAATTTTCAATAAAGAAAACATACCTTACATTAACATTGATGAATTGCTAGAATTCGCAGAGATTAAAATAGCCACGAATGAAGATACTATTATTTATATAATTAGTTTGCCAGAAACCGATACAGAATATTGTAAAAAAATTGTTGTAAAACCAGTTAGATTAAAATCAAAAATTAACAAAATCAATTATAATTCAATATTACAATGTAAAAATCAGTTTTACGGAATTAAAAACAATTGTAAGACATATAATAAATTATCCATTTGTTTACATAAAAATGTAATAGATCTAAGGAATTCAACATGCATTCCAAATTTACTGGCAAGCCAAAAGTATTCCTGCCAATTAATTAACAATCAACACATACCAGAAATAGAAGAAATTTCAACAAGGCTAATTTTCTTAAATCAATTTAATGGATCCATCATTATAAATAACGAGACAAGCATTCTAGAAGGAACATTCTTAATAAAATACCACAATGAAACCATAAATATCAGGAACATAACATATACTTCAAATGAAACCGTCGTCTACGCACCATTACCCGCTTTACTGCAACCGAAAATTTTACCAAGAGATACAGAAGAGGTACTTTCATTAGAAATGATGAAAGAATTGAATATGAAAAACACTGAATTCATCAAATCTTTAGATGTACGCAACAAAATATCATTAACATCTGGCACAGTAGTAGCTATTCTTGTGAAAAGTATGGCAACACAATTACTAGAATATATTGGCAACCCTTTTTTCTTTGTAACACTGTCTTGAATTTTATTTTACGTTCTATCCTTTTGTATGTTTTTGTACATTCTAGTCAGTCTCTCTCTGACCGCGTATTTGAATACTTCGAAATAAAATATCATGGTAAATACTCTATTGTGTTGTGTGTTTTTTCTTTAATTCCAACAGGTTATGGGCCCAGACAGCCATAACAGTATGAAAAAGAAATTCTATGTGAATAAAATATATTGAAAAGACAGAACTTCAAATAAATCTTTGTGATTTGTAAAATACTAATTAATATAATTTTTCTGTGTGAAAAGTGAAAGAATAAAAGACAATGAATGTAATGCAGATTGACAAACTTGACGATAATAATTACGTCACTTGGTGCATTCACATGAAGAGTGTGTTAGTGCACTCAGATTTATGGGGTATAACATGCGGCAGAGATGTTAAGCCTGAGGGTGCAGAAGCAGCGGCGTTTGAAATAAAAGACGAAAAAGCATTGGCGTCGATATTACTGTGTGTTAGGCCGACGCAGCTGAATCACGTGAAGTCATGTACAACGGCAGCGCGTGCTTGGAACAAGCTAAAGGAAATCCACCAACCTAAAGGGCCGGCGAGAAAGATAATGCTATTTAAAAAACTGTTGTACATGCGAATGCCAGAAGGTGGTAAAATTGTGGATCACATTAATGAGTTTCTAAACACAATGGAAAGTTTAAATGAGGTTGAGATCGAGTTGGCTGACGAAATATGCGTTATTATTTTGTTGTCAAGTCTACCAAGAAGTTTCGAGAACTTTGTTGTTGCTATTGAAGCAAGAGACAACTTACCTACCTTCAGTTCGTTGAAAGTGAAGCTGTTGGAGGAGGGTGCGAGGCAAGACAACAATAATAGCGAAGCAAGCGGCGATAGTGCAACAGAAACACTCATGCAAACAAAAGCAGATGGTAAATGCCATAGAACAAATAGAGACACTCGTAATGCAAAAAAACGAAATGGCGACAAGAACAACAAGAGATGCTATAACTGTGGTCAGCCGGGACATTTTGCTGTAAAATGTAGACAACCAAAGAGAACAGAAAAAAACTCTTGTTTTCTGACACAGCTACTGGCGTTCGACAACAACAGCGATAACAGCAATTCGCATAGAAATAAGTGGTGTGTTGACAGCGGTGCGACTAGTCATTTCTGTTGTGTGCGGGAGTTATTTACTTCGTATGAAGAGTGTGAGGAGAGAGTTATGTTGCCGAATAATATGTACGTAAAAGCGATCGGTCGTGGTGACGTCGATATTTGTGGTGCAAGTGTAACACTAAAGAACGTTTTGCATGTCACTTCGATTCCTCATAACTTTATCTCTGTCGGCAGAGCAACGAGCGGTGGTATGAGTGTATTTTTCAAGGACAATTGTGTAAAGATAATAAATAAAGAAAACAAATGTCTTTTGAAAGCATACAAGGAAAATGATTTGTTTATTTACCAAAGTAAATAAGAGGAACGGTATAAAAAATGTTACAGTGTGTCGAAACCTAACGAAGAGGCCATAAAGTGGCATAATAGATTCGGGCATTTAAACTTTAATTGTTTGAAAGATTTAATTAATAAAGAAACCGTGCGAGGCATCAAAATAAAGAACATGCCAAATTGTTTAGAGTGTGCTACGTGCTCGAAGGGAAAAATACATGTAAAACCGTTTCCTCAAACCTCGGATAATCGTTCAAATGAACTCTTGCAAATTGTTCACAGTGACGTGTGCGGTCCGGTCAATAAAGTGTCATACGGCGGTTCACGATATTTCGCGACTTTCATAGACGATTACTCCCGATATGTTACCGTATATTGTTTGAAATCCAAAGACGGAGTATTTAAAGCATTTAAGGACTATAAAGCAGAAGTCGAAAAACAAACGGGTAGGAAAATAAAATGCTTGAGAACTGATAATGGCCGCGAGTATGTGAACAAAGACTTTGATGATTTTTTGCGATTAAACGGCATAAAAAGACAATTAACTGTTCCGTATACGCCACAACAAAATGGTGTTGCCGAAAGAGCTAACCGTACGTTGGTCGAGAGGGCAAGAACAATGATCTTACACTCCGGGTTATCTGAATCATTTTGGGCCGAGGCAGTAAGAACGTCAGCGTACATCAGAAATCGAACAACAACAAAGATTTTGCGGGATAGAACACCATTTGAAATGTGGAACGGATTTAAGCCAGCTGTAAGTCACTTCAAAATATTTGATTGTAAGGCAATAGTACTCGACAAGACATCGAAAAACAAATTTGCACCCAAAGCTACTGAATGTATTATGATTGGGTATAGCGAAGAAAGCAAGGCATATAGACTTTACAATTCAATAAACCGCAAAGTAATTGTAGCTAGAGATGTCATATTTTTAGAAAATACCTTTGATGCTCATGACGAATGCGACAACAAAAATGATGCTTTTATATATGATTATAATTCTGCAAATTCTGAAAACGTAATGGACGAAACTGGTGCTTATCGAGAAGGAGCAGATGATGAAACTATGCCCAGCGAACCTGAACGCGCAGAACAGACAAACGGTTCTCAAGATGGTATTCGTCAAGAAGGAGGAAATGATGTATCTACAAGCAACGATAGTGACATTCCAGAACAACAAGATCAATTTAGAGAAAATGTTCATCAGCAAGAAGCAGACCAACGAGTTGTTAGAATTGGACCTGGAAGACCAAGACTTTTGCGCGATGGATCCCGAGGACGGCCGAAAAAATTGTTCAACGAACTGCATGCAATGGGTAATAACCCCTGAGAATGTTGAAGAGGCTCTAAGCGGACCATACGCCGATGAGTGGGATAAATCCATGAATATTGAATATGACTCCCTTATTAAAAATGGTACTTGGGAGCTAGCAGATTTACCTAAAGGTCAAGTCGCCATTGGCTGCAAATGGGTTTATGCCGTGAAGAAGAACAAGGAAGGTGGCATACATAAATTAAAGTCTCGACTTGTTGCAAAAGGTTGCTCTCAGCGTTACGGTGTCAATTACAGCGAGACATTTTCTCCAGTAGTTCGCTACGCTAATATAAGACTGGTAATTGGCTTGGCGGTAGAACATGGCATTTATCTACACCAATTAGATATTTCCTCCGCATATCTCAACGGTGACTAACGCGACACGGTATTTATGAAGCAGCCACCCCATTTTGAAGATAGAGAAAATCCGGAGAAGGTACTCCTACTTAAAAAATCCCTATATGGCCTCAAGCAGAGTGGCCGCGAGTGGAACTCCAAGTTGAATGAAGTTTTGAAGAAATTTGGGTTCTTTCCATGCATTAGTGAACCCTGTATATACGTGAGGCAGCATAATGGGATTTACGACATTATTGTAGTCTACGTTGACGACTTGATCGTCGGAAGCACATCGTTATCCGAGCTAGGCGAAATAAAGAAATCACTTGCGAATGAATTTGACCTGGTAGATGGAGGTGAACTGTCCTATTTCCTTTGTATGGAATTCAACCGTGAAGGCGATCTTGGGCCAATAACAATTTCACAGAAGCAGTATGTATTAGATGTACTTGAGCAATACGGTATGTCTGAATGTAAAGAGGTTTCCACGCCATTAGATCCAGGATTCCAAGTAAAATGCGATAAAGTTAATTGCAGAAGAATAGATCAGAAAACTATCAGTCAGCGATTGGGACTCTCATGTACTTGGCCTTGTCTACACGTCCTGACATACTTTTATCTGTTACGAAGTTGTCTCAGATGAATTGCGATCCCCATTCTGAACATGAAGCTGCCTATAAGCATATTCTCCGATATTTAAAGAAAACTGCAGATTATAAGCTATGCTATAAGAAAACTGGTAAACCAATTGAATGCTTTGCAGACGCTGATTGGGCTGGAAATACTAGCGACAGAAAATCATTTTCCGGCTACGTTTTTGTGGTAGTAAATTGTGTTTTTGCTTGGACCGCTAAGAAGCAGAATGTTGTGTCTCTCAGTTCAACAGAGGCGGAATATGTAGCAATATCAACAGCAGCAACGGAAGCATCTTATGTTCGAAAGGTGTTGGCAGAACTCAAATTTCCATATAATGGCCCACTGACAATTTACAACGACAACCAGAGCGCACAATGTCTTGTTAAAAATCCGACGTATCATTCTAGGAGCAAACATATTGCGATCAAATATCACCATGTACGAGATATGCACACCAAGGGCGAAGTTGAAGTAAAATATATGTCAACCCATGATATGATGTCTGATATTTTAACTAAAAACTTATGTAGAGTAAAGCATTATAAATTTGTTGAATCTATGGGCTTAAATATCTAAAAATAATGTTTGTATTTTTGTGTTAAATCAATTAACGTAATTGCGTTGAGAAGGAGTGTGAAAAGTATGGCAACACAATTACTAGAATATATTGGCAACCCTTTTTTCTTTGTAACACTGTCTTGAATTTTATTTTACGTTCTATCCTTGTGTATGTTTTTGTACATTCTAGTCAGTCTCTCTCTGACCGCGTATTTGAATACTTCGAAATAAAATATCATGGTAAATACTCTATTGTGTTGTGTGATTTTTCTTTAATTCCAACAATTCTTATAGTACTATTTGGGATAATTATGGCTGTAAGTCACATACGCAGAAGAATGAAAGGTCAAGTGACAAATACAATAAGCCTAAAGGAACGACACCCCCAACTTTCTGAATCGGCCATAGAAAAGCTCAACCAAATCTTTAACGGTCAACCGAGGACGGTTGAAATCAGGAGGGGAAGAGTTAAGAACAAATAAGTTGCAACTTGGAACCAAAATTCCATTCCCACGAATAAGAATGCTGACGAAGTGTCTGCAGTGCCCACAGTCACGTACTCGAAAACAACAACAACGAAAATAGTATAAAAACTTCATATGGAATATGATCCACGCGTCCGGCAGAGCAGTTGGTGAATTTGGCTTTTGCATTTATTTAATTATGTTAGATTAAATTCAGTTGTAATCTAGAAGTGAAACAATAAAGTTGGCTTCGGCCTTTTTTTAAAAACAACCAAAAGAAATAAAAATCTTAACTGGCGCCCGAGCAGGGACGATATATATATATATATATATATATATATATATATATATATATATATATATATATATATATATATATATATATATATATATATATATATATATATATATATATATATATATATATATATATATATATATATATATATATATATATATATATATATATATATATATATATATATATATATATATATATATATATATATATATATATATATATATATATATATATATATATATATATATATATATATATATATATATTATATATATATATATATATATATATATATATATATATATATATATATATATATATATGTGGGATTTTCATCTGCCACACATATGGCAACTCTTTCACCGTCACAAAATCCGTGAACAACGAGTACGCAAGAGAGGAGAGGGAGTTCTAACCGAGACGCGGACGATTAAAGACGTGAAGACGCAGAGCAAAAGACGTGAAGAGTTTCATTTAATTAATATATTTCAGTTTTCAAACAAATTCTTATTTACATTAACATTGAATTTATCTCTATAATTTAAAATAATAAAGTACTTTTCAATTAAAACAAACTAAACCCCCATATTTTGGAGGCTCATCCGAAATCCTAGACAATTGAACAAACAAAAAGAAACAAGAAGAACAATTACAACAAAAATTTTGGGCTGATAAAGCATTGTGTTGTGAACGATAGCAAAATTCTCCTTAGTGCTACTGCTTCGAGAAACCGCAAGCGCACAAGCTAACGTAATAATTATATTGGACGCGCATAATTAAGTTACACGGAATGTTTCGTTTGGGTATGTTTGAGTGTGTTCGCGAGAACCTTCGGAGAGGCAGAAAGGCAAACATTACTGCTCTCCACAAATTCGTTTTTGAGAGCGAAGGAGATAGCACGAACAGGCAACGGTTGAGAGAGTTTGAAGGCTTTGAATTTAACGAGACCGATGATGCGTATGGAAAAAAGGCAAAGTTTGTTGCAGCACATTTGGCGACGGCAGATTTAATTTCAATTTGCAACCTGCTGGGCATAAAATACACCGCAGAAGATTTGAAGTTGCACATATTCAAAAATTTAAAGAAGGGTAGTTTGCTTTCATCGAATGTTGAAGACGTCGACGAGGTGGAAAACGAAAATGATGACGAAGACGTTAATGACGAAGAATACAAGTGTGCAATGGATAATAGGAAAATTGATGCCATACAACAACGGCGGAGTGTAGCAGTAAACGAGCAAGTTCGACACAACGAGAGTTTTTTCTCAGCTGACAACGATGAGCATAGAGGACAGCACAAAATAGCACCACGATTCGCTCTTAATTTTCGAGACGTAGAAGACTCTGTGCGACGTTTTGATGGTACTAACAATTTACCTGCTGACGTATGGGTGGCTGAGTTTGAGGAGACAGCTGCAATAATGCAGTGGGATGATTTTCAAATGTTTGTGTTCGCGAAGAAAATCATTGAGTGGCTTGGCAAAATTATTTGTACAAAGTGAGAGAGGCCTGACGTCGTGGAAAAAATTAAGGTCAGCTCTGATTGAGGAATTTTCAAGAAAAACCGATAGTGCAAAAATACACAAAGAACTTACGGAGAGGAAAATGAGAAAGAGTGAAAGCGTTTTTGAATACTTTTTTAGCATTAAAGAGATTGCATCGAGAGGTTCGATCGAGGAAAGTTCAATAATACAATATGTAATCGACGGTATCGAGGACTTGAACATTAATAAATCGATTTTATATGGCGCGAAAAATATTCGAGAATTTAAAGATAAATTGTCATGCTATGAGACATATCGTGAAAAATCGAAGAGTGAGAACGTGTCGAAAATATCTCAACGGAAAGTTGAAGTAAAAAAAAGACAATAGTGACCGCGGTGTGGCGAAGAATAATGTACAATGCTATAATTGTGGTGGCAAAGGCCATAAATCCTTTGAGTGTAAAGACAAAAATAAAGGCACTAAGTGTTTCCGTTGTAACCAATTCGGTCATTTATCAACAAATTGTAGTGCGAACAACGAAAGACAAACAAATACTCGATTTTTAGAACCAAAAAGCGATATGATGAACAAAATGGTGACAATAAACGACCGTGAATATTTGGCCCTGTTAGATACGGGTAGCAAATTTAACATAATGACTGAGAACGTTTTTAACAACATTCGTGGCGCAACACTTCAACAAGCAAACTTTTATCTGATCGGTTTCGGGCGTACTAGAATCAAACCTATGGGACAGTTCGACGAACGTATGGTGATTGATGGCGAGGCATATGATGTGAACTTCGTGGTGGTGCCACAAGATGCCATTACCGTTGATTTAATAATTGGGGAATGTTTTTTCACTCAGGCTGAAGTTACCATACGGCCAACTGGTGTGGCTATCAAGAAGATTGAACTTAAAGACGCAGAATACCAGCTGATGCGAATTGGAATAGTTGATGATGAGTCGCAACTGGATATAGATGAAACAGCCAGCAAAAATGCGAAGGACAAAGTAATGGATCTCATTGGAAACTATAGACCTGAAAAGAAGAAGATTGTTAACATCGAGATGAACATAGTTTTGGAAAACGATACACCAATCTCATCGCGTCCTCGAAGACTTCCATTGACGGAACGAGCTTTAGTGGATGACCAAGTTGATCAATGGCTAAGAGAGGGAATCATTGAGAATTCAGAATCCGAGTTTAGCAGTCCGGTCGTATTAGTGAAGAAACGTGACGGAAATTCCAGACTATGTATAGACTATCGTCGAATAAATAAGGTTATTATGAAAGACCGTTTTCCTCTGCCGCTGATAGAGGATCAGCTGGATCGTCTCCAAAACGCCAAAGTATTTAGTACACTCGACTTGACAAATGGATTTTTTCACGTGCCCGTCGCGGAACACAGTCGCAAGTTTACATCCTTTGTAACTCACAGCGGTCAATACCAATTTAAACGAGTCCCATTTGGTTTAACCAACTCCCCTGCCGTGTTCCAACGCTATATCAACGCAATTTTCCGTGAATCCACCCGCAAGGGAATAGCAATGCCATACGTAGACGACATCATAATTCCTGGATCCAACGAAGATGAAGCGGTCACAAACTTAGTTACAATCATCGACCTCTGCCGTGAGTATGGATTGGAACTAAATCTTAAAAAATGCAAGTTCTTGAAGAAGAAAATCGAATTTTTGGGCTATGTTATTGAGGATGGCAAAATATCTTCAACGACTGAGAAGATAAGAGCAGTTACGAAATTCCCAGCTCCAATGTGTCTAAAACAGTTACAAAGTTTTTTAGGACTTTCTGGATATCTCAGAAAATTCGTTCCAGATTACTCACTTGTCGCTAAACCGCTGTCTGACCTATCTAAGAAGGGAGCCAAATTTGAAATGGGTGAAGCACAGATGAAAGCGTTTGAAGGTCTAAAGAGAATTTTATGTAAAAATCCCGTACTGAACATTTTCAACCAGAATCATCACACAGAACTGCACACGAATGCTTCGATCGACGGATATGGCGCAATCTTAATGCAGAAATCAAACCAGGATGAAAACCTACACCCAGTCTACTATATGAGTCGTAAGACCTCTGATGCCGAAAGAAAATATAGCAGCTATGAACTAGAAATACTGGCCGTTGTAGAAGCAGTGAAAAAATTTCGGGTATATCTACTTGGATTGCGTTTTAAGATTGTTACAGACTGTAACGCGTTTGTGAAGACCATGGAGAAAAAGGATCTTTCTACAAGAGTAGCCAGATGGGTACTGCTCCTTCAAGAATACGATTACGAAGTCGAGCATCGATCTGGTACACGGATGAAGCATGTAGATTTTCTCAGTAGATACCCTGTCATGATGGTAATAGAAGATGGAGTTATAACAAGAATTAAAAATGCTCAAAAAACCGACGATGAATTAAGTCCGATAATCCACATTCTTCAACAACAAGACGAGTATGATGGTTATATTTTGAAATGTGGTATTCTGCACAAACTCGTTAACGATTGCGAAGTTGTTGTCGTGCCGAAGGCTATGCAGCGAGAATTGATAAGAAAGTCGCACGAAAAAGGTCATTTCTCAGTGAAAAAAATCAAAGAACTACTCCGTCGAGAATACTACATGTCGAAAATGGACGAAAAAATAAGGTACCACATAGATAATTGTATCCAGTGCATCATTGCTAACAGAAAACGGGGAAAACAGGAAGGCGAACTGCACCCAATTGAGAAGCACGACGAGCCTCTACACACCTACCATGTGGATCATCTTGGGCCATTGGAATCTACCAACAAGCAATATAGGCACATATTTGCGGTGGTAGATGCCTTTACAAAGTTTTGTTGGCTGTATGCTACTAAGAGTACAACGTCGGCAGAAGTTATTGCAAAGTTAAAGGTCCAAAGTGTTTTTTTTGGAAACCCTGTCCGCATAATTTCGGATCGTGGAACAGCATTTACGTCCGATGAGTTTAAAAACTACTGTGAGGCTGAGCAAATTCAACATCGTGTCATAAAAACTGGACTACCAAGAGCCAACGGACAGATCGAGCGGATGAACGCAATCATAACGTCAATTTTAGCTAAACTAAGTTCTGCCGATCCAACAAAGTGGTATAAGCATCTGGACAAAGTTCAACAGGCGATGAACTCATCATTTTCAAGAAGTATAGCAACGACTCCATTTGAACTCCTCATTGGGATTAAAATGCGAACATCTGAACAGCTACATATAACCAAATTGATTGAGGAAGAGATGATAAAAAATTTTTCTGAAGAAAGAGATGAGATGAGAAAACATGCAAAGCAACAAATCATGAACATTCAGGACGAAAATCGGAAGGTGTATAATTTGAGAAGGAAAAAACCCAATAAGTACAAAGCTGGTGACCTCGTCGCTATAAAAAGAACCCAATTTGGGCCTGGTCTAAAACTTAAGGCGAAGTTTTTGGGTCCATATGAAGTCGTAAGAGCAAAGTCAAATGATACCTACGACGTTAGACAAGCAACCGACACAGAGGGACCGAGGGATACGACAACATGCGCAGAATACATGAAGCCCTGGGGAATGCATCAGGAAGATGAATTCGAGACGAATTTATAGCAGAATGGCCGAGATGTGGGATTTTCATCTGCCACACATATGGCAACTCTTTCACCGTCACAAAATCCGTGAACAACGAGTACGCAAGAGAGGAGAGGGAGTTCTAACCGAGACGCGGATGATTAAAGACGTGAAGACGCAGAGCAAAAGACGTGAAGAGTTTCATTTAATTAATATATTTCAGTTTTCAAACAAATTCTTATTTACATTAACATTGAATTTATCTCTATAATTTAAAATAATAAAGTACTTTTCAATTAAAACAAACTAAACCCCCATATATATATATATATATATATATATATATATATATATATATATATATATATATATATATATATATATATATATATATATATATATATATATATATATATATATATATATATATATATATATATATATATATATATATATATATATATATATATATATATATATATATATATATATATATATATATATATATATATATATATATATATATATATATATATATATATATATATATATATATATATATATATATATATATATATATATATATATATATATATATATATATATATATATATATATATATATATATATATACATCTAATATATATATATATATAAATATCTAATATACAATCAACAAAGTGCGAGCCATATTTATACAAAAGCAAAAGTGTTAAAAAACTATTAAAAACTAAATGTTTTGAAATTTTTTAATTAATAAAATAAACGCGGAGCCACAAACAGCAAAACAGAAATAAACAAATGCATATTACAAAACAATTGATTACTTTGACAAATTGTCTCGGACGAGAGTGCGAGGAATTTCAAATTTTTTAGAAATGCCTCGTCTCGCCGTATTGCATCGCGCATTATTGTATATTGCCACATACAATCCTTTGTTACAAATTCTTTTTAACATCTTGGCCTGTTTTCATTAAAACGCGAGCAGACGTGTTCTCCGCGGCTCTAAGCTTTAACCACGAAAAAGAACTGAAAAAACGAAAACAAAAATTAAAAACATCATCAGAAACAAAAAAAATCAAAAGCTCTCTACCCGGCTAACAAAAAAGTACTGATAAATATAACTACATACAACAAGGAACAAAATAAAAAAAAATCGCGAAAATCTGACCTGTAAACATTACATGTTGCGGTCGCCACCCGCGCGTTCAGCTAGTGCAGCAACGGCAACGAAGACAACCGATGCGCAAACACAACAAAACAATAACAACAGCGTGAAAATAAATAAAAACAGTTGCGATCTCTCGCCAAGTGAAATTAATACACTTATAGCGCAATCCGACAGCATCGGTAGGCAGCGCAGCTTTTCAGTGTCTGACTGCTCCCATAAACAGCTATCCCTCTCTGGCTCTGCTAACGCTGGCTCTCAGCTTGAGCACATTACAGTAAGTAACGACTGCTGCAAAAACGTAAGTACGCTTATTGTTGGCTCTGGGTCGGTAAACACTTTGCCGTGGAGTATGCAAAGCAACTCTCTCTCACCAGTAGAACCTCTCAACATGCATGCTACAGCCAACCAAGGAAAACGTTCGGTAATACAGACTGGTATGGACCGCTATATTGTGGTTAAGCGCAATTTGAGTCCTCAAAAATTGTCTCAAAAATCGGCAAAGCAGATTAAATCTAATGATTCTGCTTCTCTAAAGAATCCACTCGCTTCTAACAGGTTTGCACCTCTTGCAAATGCCGAAGACAATTCTACCCAGAAAGTGCTAAAAGAGGTAAAGCCCCCACCAATTTATTTAAGGGAGCACAACTCTAACGCTCTCGTAAAAACTCTAACTACTCTAATTGGTGCTAAAAACTTTCATGTTGTCCCAATACTAAAAGGCAAAATACATGAAACCAAAATTCAATTATATATCGAATCAAGCTATCGCAAAGTCGTCAATCTCTTTGACACAGAGAAAAAAAACTATTACACCTACCAACTTAAAAGTAGCAAAGGCATTGTTGTTGTCCTTAGAGGAATCGAAGCTGACGTAGATCCCAACGAAATAAGAGAAGCCCTATCCCAAGAGGGTTTTACCGCAAACTCTGTGTTTAACATACGCAATAAAGACAAGATTCCACTGCCGCTCTTTCGCGTTGAGCTACAGCCAGTCGACTCGAACCTCAGAAAAGGCGAATCACACCCGATCTACAACCTTCGCTATCTTCTACATAGAAAAATCTCTGTAGAAGAACCCCACAAGCGAATTGGACCAGCTCAATGCCTGAACTGCCAAGAGTTTGGGCACACTAGAAAATACTGTACACTTCCCAGTGTATGTGTCGTTTGTGGTGATCTCCACATGTCACAAAACTGCACAAAGCCCAGAGACGACTCCAGTGTCAAAAAATGCAGCAACTGTGGTGAAAATCACACTGCAAACTACAGAGGCTGCACTGTATACGCTCAAATAAAAAAGAAATTTGCACCTCAGCCAAAACAAGTTAAAACTGTTCCTCCCGTAACAGTTTTGCGCGAAATCTCTGCCCGTGAAGCACAGCCTTCAAGTATTTCTTACGCAAATATTCTCAAAGGCACCCCACCAGTAAACCCTAAAAATGATGAGAGTACTCTTGAAAAGACTTTACAAGAGTTCATCGCAAATATGACGCAATTTATGTACTCAATGCAAAGTATGATGCAAGACATGATACGTAATCAGAACATGCTTTTGCAATCCCTATTAACAAAACCATGAACGCACTGAAAATCTGTCATTGGAATGCAAATGGCATAAGTCAGCACAAAAATGAGCTCAAACTATTTCTCAACGATAACTCAATAGATTTGATGCTAATTTCTGAAACTCACCTTACTCAGAAAAACTGTTTCCAGATAGCGGGATACAAAGTTTATGACACCAAACACCCCGGCGGCAAAGCACGTGGTGGTACAGCTATTCTGATCAAGAATAGAATAAAGCATTTCCCAATGCAAGGATACTGTACCGATTATCTACAAGCGACGACTATTCAGCTCGAAGAATACGTCAAAGGCTTGACAGTATCATCCATCTATTGCCCACCCAGGTTTAATATAGATGAGCAGCAGTACAAACAATTCTTTAGTACTCTCGATGCTAAGTTCATTGCTGCTGGAGACTTTAATGCAAAGCATACTCATTGGGGCTCACGTTTAGTAACTCCCAAAGGCAGAAAACTCTTCTCTGCGATAAATGCTCTTGGTCTTAATGTCTTGTCCAATGGTAAGCCTACATACTGGCCATCCGACAAAAAGAAGATTCCAGATCTTATTGACTTCGCCATCACTAGAGGTATAAATAATGTACACTCTCTTGTGCATTCCTCTCTGGAGCTGTCCTCTGATCACACTCCCACAATAATAACTATCTTTTCTGAAAACTCCTATCAGAAAAACGTGAGTGGTAGTTTCGACTACAAGAATACAGACTGGCTTAAATATAAGATGTTCATAAGTTCACATCTTGAAATAAAGACTTCCCTAAAGTCTGAGCAGGAAATAAACTCCGCTATTTTCAATTTCACTCAATTGCTATCCCAAACAGTAAAAATTGCTACACCACGTTCTAAAGTTCAAACCCGACAAGAGTGTACTCCCCAAGACATTCTAAAGCTCCTCTCCGAAAAAAGATCTCTTAGGAGAGAATGGCAATTGCAGAGAGCACCTTCTCTGAAGAAGAAACTGAATGAATGTACTAAAAAACTACATCACCTTCTAAAAGAAAAGGAAACCTCCGAGTTTCACGAGTTTGTAGAGACCCTCTGTCCTACAGAAGCCTCAAGCTATTCTCTATGGCGAACGGCCAAAAACTCGAAAAAACCCATTCAAATGGAGTCACCAATACGCCTTCCCAACGGCAACTGAGCAAGAAGTGATGCAGAAAAGGGAATAGCATTCGCAAATCATTTGGAGCAAGTTTTCACCCCTAATCTTGCTAGTTCCGTCCGTTCTCTAACGGCGGTTCCCAAAGCTGGAAAGGAACCAACAAGCGTCTCTTCCTACAGACCAATTAGTCTGCTATCAATTTTTTCAAAACTCTTTGAAAGTTTGTTAATAAAGCGTATTAAAGACGTTGTCAAACAGTGTAATGTTATACCAAACCACCAGTTTGGGTTTAGAGAAAAACACAGTACTATCGAACAAGTTCATCGTATTGTAAACACTATACAAGAAACGTTCGAAAAGAAGCAATACTGTTCCGCAGTTTTTCTCGACATCACTCAGGCATTTGATAAGGTCTGGCACGAAGGAATCTTGCACAAACTGAAATGTATGTTACCTCTTAACATCTACACATTGCTCGAAAGCTATCTCTCAGGTAGACGCTTTGTGGTGAAACAAAAAAGCTTCATCTCAGATGAATACCCTATACAAGCTGGAGTACCGCAAGGCAGCGTATTAGGTCCCCTGCTCTATACGTTGTTCACTGCAGATATGCCAACAAACGGCAAGACTATCACCTATACTTTTGCCGATGACACAGCCATATTGTGTACTCACACAAATCCGAAAGAGGCGTCAAAACTTCTCCAAGTACACGTCAACATGCTTCAGGAATGGCTTGACCACTGGAGAATCAAAGTCAATGAGTCGAAATGCGTTCATGTCACATTCACTCTATGCAGGAGTACTTGCCCCCCTGTGCAAATTAACACCAAGCCGATCCCTCAGGCGACAGAAACTAAATATCTAGGAATGCATTTAGATCATAGACTGACTTGGGTAAAGCATATAAGTGCAAAAGTTACTCAAATTAAACTCAAAATAAATGAGCTAAACTGGCTTTTGAACAGGCAGTCCAAGCTCAAACTGGACTTTAAAGTTCTACTCTATAAAGTAATTATCAAGCCCATATGGACCTACGGTATACAACTCTGGGGTACTGCTTCACCCTCAAATGTCGAAAAGCTGCAAAAAGCCCAATCGAAAATTCTTCGAATGATTACCAATGCTCCTTGGTACATCAAAAACGTTAACATCCACAGAGATTTACATATCCCGTATGTAACTAAAGAAGTTTCATGACTTGCTGAATCTTACTTAGCAAAGCCTGAGACGACGTTCAGGGAGGAGCGGCAGTCGAGTACAAGCTTAGAGGTAGTGAATACACCAGCCAGTGACTTGACTGCCGCCTGACTGTCCGTGAATATGCGTATCATCACATCGCATACTTCATTTCGAATAAGCCACTTGGACGCTTGGAATATTGCCATTACTTCCGCCTGAAAGACGCTGCAATGGTCAGGGAGTCGATAGGAGAGCTTGATGCCAAGTTTTCTGGAGAAGATGCCGCAAACGACCTTATTCTCCAGTTTGGAGCCATCCGTATATATGTCAATGGAACTGCCAGTGACCACTAAATTGTTGGACCATTCCTCTCTACTAGGAATGTAAGTGTCGAACCCGTGGTTTAGATTAGGTGTAGAGCACGTATAGTCAACGTCCGCCTGTACGGGCGTGTCCTGCATCAGAATATTGGCGTGGCCCAGGTTCAGTCTAGTCCAGTGCGATATAGAATTGAGTCTGGTTGCCGAGCATTTTGCTTGTTGCCTAACCAGAAGTCTAGTGGGCAACCAATGTAGGAATGCAAATAGACCTTTGGTAGAGGTCGTACGCAGAGCCCCTGTTATCATAACCGCTGCTGTTCTTCTAACCTTGTCAAGAGGTTTTAGGTTCGCCGCCTTGTCGGTTGCGGGCCACCAGAAGACAGCGCCGTAGAGAAAGTACGGCTCAACCACCGCCGCATAGAGCCAGGACATGGTTCGAGGTTGGACGCCCCATGTTGTACCCATGGCCCTCTTGCAGCAGTACAGAGCACACGTGGCTTTCCGTACCCTCTCCGCCAAATTTGCTTTCCAATGGAGCTTAGGGTCCAGGACCAAACCTAGATACTTGACGCTATTGCTTAGGCTAAGCGTATTCCCATTAAGTTTGGGGAGGTCAAAACTTGGTATTTTGTGCTTCCTGGTGAAGAGCATGACCTCAGTTTTGGAAGGGTTGACATCTAGGCCAACTTCAAGACACCATTGGGATAGAATGCTAATCTCTATCTTATCTCTATAATTTAAAATAATAAAGTACTTTTCAATTAAAACAAACTAAACCCCCATATATATATATATATATATATATATATATATATATATATATATATATATATATATATATATATATATATATATATATATATATATATATATATATATATATATATATATATATATATATATATATATATATATATATATATATATATATATATATATATATATATATATATATATATATATATATATATATATATATATATATATATATATATATATATATATATATATATATATATATATATATATATATATATATATATATATATATATATATATATATATATATATATATATATATATATATATATATATATATATATATATATATATATATATATATATATATATATATATATATATATATATATATATATATATATATATATATATATATATATATATATATATATATATATATATATATATATATATATTAGTTTGTTTTAATTGAAAAGTACTTTATTATTTTAAATTATAGAGATAAGATAGAGATTAGCATTCTATCCCAATGGTGTCTTGAAGTTGGCCTAGATGTCAACCCTTCCAAAACTGAGGTCATGCTCTTCACCAGGAAGCACAAAATACCAAGTTTTGACCTCCCCAAACTTAATGGGAATACGCTTAGCCTAAGCAATAGCGTCAAGTATCTAGGTTTGGTCCTGGACCCTAAGCTCCATTGGAAAGCAAATTTGGCGGAGAGGGTACGGAAAGCCACGTGTGCTCTATCGTCCCTTTAAGTTAAGATTTTTATTTCTTTTGGTTGTTTTTAAAAAAAGGCCGAAGCCAACTTTATTGTTTCACTTCTAGATTACAACTGAATTTAATCTAACATAATTAAATAAATGCAAAAGCCAAATTCACCAACTGCTCTGCCGGACGCGTGGATCATATTCCATATGAAGTTTTTATACTATTTTCGTTGTTGTTGTTTTCGAGTACGTGACTGTGGGCACTGCAGACACTTCGTCAGCATTCTTATTCGTGGGAATGGAATTTTGGTTCCAAGTTGCAACTTATTTGTTCTTAACTCTTCCCCTCCTGATTTCAACCGTCCTCGGTTGACCGTTAAAGATTTGGTTAAGCTTTTCTATGGCCGATTCAGAAAGTTGGGGGTGTCGTTCCTTTAGGCTTATTGTATTTGTCACTTGACCTTTCATTCTTCTGCGTATGTGACTTACAGCCATAATTATCCCAAATAGTACTATAAGAATTGTTGGAATTAAAGAAAAAACACACAACACAATAGAGTATTTACCATGATATTTTATTTCGAAGTATTCAAATACGCGGTCAGAAAGAGACTGACTAGAATGTACAAAAACATTCAAAAGGATAGAACGTAAAATAAAATTCAAGACAGTGTTACAAAGAAAAAAGGGTTGCCAATATATTCTAGTAATTGTGTTGCCATACTTTTCACACTCCTTCTCAACGCAATTACGTTAATTTATTTAACACAAAAGTACAAACATTATTTTTAGATATTTAAGCCCATAGATTCAACAAATTTATAATGCTTTACTCTACATAAGTTTTTAGTTCATCAGACATCATATCATGGGTTGACATATCTTTTACTTCAACTTCGCCCTTGGTGTGCATATCTCGTACATGGTGGTATTTGATCGCAATATGTTTGCTCCTAGAATGATACGTCGGATTTTTAACAAGACATTGTGCGCTCTGGTTGTCGTTGTAAATTGTCAGTGGGCCATTATATGGAAATTTGAGTTCTGCCAACACCTTTCGAACATAAGATGCTTCCGTTGCTGCTGTTGATATTGCTACATATTCCGCCTCTGTTGAACTGAGAGACACAACATTCTGCTTCTTAGCGGTCCAAGCAAAAACACAATTTACTACCACAAAAACGTAGCCGGAAAATGATTTTCTGTCGCTAGTATTTCCAGCCCAATCAGCGTCTGCAAAGCATTCAATTGGTTTACCAGTTTTCTTATAGCATAGCTTATAATCTGCAGTTTTCTTTAAATATCGGAGAATATGCTTATAGGCAGCTTCATGTTCAGAATGGGGATCGCAATTCATCTGAGACAACTTCGTAACAGATAAAAGTATGTCAGGACGTGTAGACAAGGCCAAGTACATGAGAGTCCCAATCGCTGACTGATAGTTTTCTGATCTATTCTTCTGCAATTAACTTTATCGCATTTTACTTGGAATCCTGGATCTAATGGCGTGGAAACCTCTTTACATTCAGACATACCGTATTGCTCAAGTACATCTAATACATACTGCTTCTGTGAAATTGTTATTGGCCCAAGATCGCCTTCACGGTTGAATTCCATACAAAGGAAATAGGACAGTTCACCTCCATCTACCAGGTCAAATTCATTCGCAAGTGATTTCTTTATTTCGCCTAGCTCGGATAACGATGTGCTTCCGACGATCAAGTCGTCAACGTAGACTACAATAATGTCGTAAATCCCATTATGCTGCCTCACGTATATACAGGGTTCACTAATGCATGGAAAGAACCCAAGTTTCTTCAAAACTTCATTCAACTTGGAGTTCCACTCGCGGCCACTCTGCTTAAGGCCATATAGGGATTTTTTAAGTCGGAGTACCTTCTCCGGATTTTCTCTATCTTCAAAATGGGGTGGCTGCTTCATAAAGACCGTGTCGCGTAAGTCACCGTTGAGATACGCGGAGGAAATATCTAATTGGTGTAGATAAATGCCATGTTCTACCGCCAAGCCAATTACCAGTCTTATATTAGCGTAGCGAACTACTGGAGAAAATGTCTCGCTGTAATTGACACCGTAACGCTGAGAGCAACCTTTTGCAACAAGTCGAGACTTTAATTTATGTATGCCACCTTCCTTGTTCTTCTTCACGGCATAAACCCATTTGCAGCCAATGGCGACTTGACCTTTAGGTAAATCTGCTAGCTCCCAAGTATCTCTAGCTACAATTACTTTGCGGTTTATTGAATTGTAAAGTCTATATGCCTTGCTTTCTTCGCTATACCCAATCATAATACATTCAGTAGCTTTGGGTGCAAATTTGTTTTTCGATGTCTTGTCGAGTACTATTGCCTTACAACCAAATATTTTGAAGTGACTTACAGCTGGCTTAAATCCGTTCCACATTTCAAATGGTGTTCTATCCCGCAAAATCTTTGTTGTTGTTCGATTTCTGATGTACGCTGACGTTCTTACTGCCTCGGCCCAAAATGATTCAGATAACCCGGAGTGTAAGATCATTGTTCTTGCCATCTCGGCCAATGTACGGTTAGCTCTTTCGGCAACACCATTTTGTTGTGGCGTATACGGAACAGTTAATTGTCTTTTTATGCCGTTTAATCGCAAAAAATCATCAAAGTCTTTGTTCACATACTCGCGGCCATTATCAGTTCTCAAGCATTTTATTTTCCTACCCGTTTGTTTTTCGACTTCTGCTTTATAGTCCTTAAATGCTTTAAATACTACGTCTTTGGATTTCAAACAATATACGGTAACATATCGGGAGTAATCGTCTATGAAAGTCGCGAAATATCGTGAACCGCCGTATGACACTTTATTGACCGGACCGCACACGTCACTGTGAACAATTTGCAAGAGTTCATTTGAACGATTATCCGAGGTTTGAGGAAACGGTTTTACATGTATTTTTCCCTTCGCGCACGTAGCACACTCTAAACAATTTGGCTTGTTCTTTATTTTGATGCCTCGCACGGTTTCTTTATTAATTAAATCTTTCAAACAATTAAAGTTTAAATGCCCGAATCTATTATGCCACTTTATGGCCTCTTCGTTAGGTTTCGACACACTGTAACATTTTTTATACCGTTCCTCTTCTTTACTTTGGTAAATAAACAAATCATTTTCCTTGTATGCTTTCAAAAGACATTTGTTTTCTTTATTTATTATCTTTACACAATTGTCCTTGAAAAATACACTCATACCACCGCTCGTTGCTCTGCCGACAGAGATAAAGTTATGAGGAATCGAAGTGACATGCAAAACGTTCTTTAGTGTTACACTTGCACCACAATATCGACGTCACCACGACCGATCGCTTTTACGTACATATTATTCGGCAACATAACTCTCTCCTCACACTCTTCATACGAAGTAAATAACTCCCGCACACAACAGAAATGACTAGTCGCACCGCTGTCAACACACCACTTATTTCTATGCGTATTGCTGTTATCGCTGTTGTTGTCGAACGCCAGTAGCTGTGTCAGAAAACAAGAGTTTTTTTCTGTTCTCTTTGGTTGTCTACATTTTATAGCAAAATGTCCCGGCTGACCACAGTTATAGCATCTCTTGTTGTTCTTGTCGCCATTTCGTTTTTTTGCATTACGAGTGTCTCTATTTGTTCTTTGGCATTTACCATCTGCTTTTGTTTGCATGAGTGTTTCTGTTGCACTAACGCCGCTTGCTTCGCTATTATTGTTGTCTTGCCTCGCACCCTCCTCCAACAGCTTCACTTTCAACGAACTGAAGGTAGGTAAGTTGTCTCTTGCTTCAATAGCAACAACAAAGTTCTCGAAACTTCTTGGTAGACTTGAAAACAAAATAATAACGCATATTTCGTCAGCCAACTCGATCTCAACCTCATTTAAACTTTCCATTGTGTTTAGAAACTCATTAATGTGATCCACAATTTTACCACCTTCTGGCATTCGCATGTACAACAGTTTTTTAAATAGCATTATCTTTCTCGCCGGCCCTTTAGGTTGGTGGATTTCCTTTAGCTTGTCCACACGTCGGCCTAACACACAGTAATATCGACGCCAATGCTTTTTCGTCTTTTATTTCAAACGCCGCTGCTTCTGCGCCCTCAGGCTTAACATCTCTGCCGCATGTTACACCCCATAAATCTGAGTGCACTAACACACTCTTCATGTGAATGCACCAAGTGACGTAATTATTATCGTCAAGTTTGTCAATCTGCATTACATTCATTGTCTTTTATTCTTTCACTTTTCACACAGAAAAATTATATTAATCAGTATTTTACAAATCACAAAGATTTATTTGAAGTTCTGTCTTTTCAATATATTTTATTCACATAGAATTTCCTTTTCATACTGTTATGGCTGTCTGGGCCCATAACCTGTTGGAATTAAAGAAAAAACACACAACACAATAGAGTATTTACCATGATATTTTATTTCGAAGTATTCAAACACGCGGTCAGAGAGAGACTGACTAGAATGTACAAAAACATACAAAAGGATAGAACGTAAAATAAAATTCAAGACAGTGTTACAAAGAAAAAAGGGTTGCCAATATATTCTAGTAATTGTGTTGCCATACTTTTCACAAGAATAGCTACTACTGTGCCAGATGTTAATGATATTTTGTTGCGTACATCTAAAGATTTGATGAATTCAGTGTTTTTCATATTCAATTCTTTCATCATTTCTAATGAAAGTATCTCTTCTGTATCTCTTGGTAAAATTTTCGGTTGCAGTAAAGCGGGTTCCTGATATTTATGGTTTCATTGTGGTATTTTATTAAGAATGTTCCTTCTAGAATGCTTGTCTCGTTATTTATAATGATGGATCCATTAAATTGATTTAAGAAAATTAGCCTTGTTGAAATTTCTTCTATTTCTGGTATGTGTTGATTGTTAATTAATTGGCAGGAAGACTTTTGGCTTGCTAGTAAATTTGGAATGCATGTTGAAATTCTTAGATCTATTACATTTTTATGAAAACAAATGGATAATTTATTATATGTCTTACAATTGTTTTTAATTCCGTAAAACTGATTTTTACATTGTAATATTGAATTATAATTGATTTTGTTAATTTTTGATTTTAATTTAACTGGTTTTACAACAATTTTTTTACAATATTCTGTATCGGTTTCTGGCAAACTAATTATATAAATAATAGTATCATCATTCGTGGCTATTTTAATCTCTGCGAATTCTAGCAATTCATCAATGTTAATGTAAGGTATGTTTTCTTTATTGAAAATTTCTTTAGCAATATTTATTTCGGTATTTGATAAACTATAAGAATTAATTACGTTATCCTTTGCCCAATGAATGGCATACTCTATATTGATTATTTCCTCTTTCATGAGGTCAAGTTTGTATTTTAGTTGCGTGCAAGATTTATCATCACTATTCCTGTCTGATTGCATCACCTTTAAAATTGTATTCGTTTTGTTAGTTATTTCATTCATTTTGTCTATTGTCATTCTATTAATTATTAGTTGTTTATTGTTATTTTCGAGAGCATTATTAATTTTTTCCGTCAAAATAATTTGGTCAGAGTGGTCCGGGTTTCCGGCTATCCACTTCCATGCACTGCCGATAAAGTCGAGTGATCGTTTGGTCCTTCTGTTTATACTGAGTCTGTTTAAATGGATTTTTATTTTTTCAATCTCATCGGAAATAAATGGGTATAAGGAGTGGTCCGTATTAATTTTGGTTCTAAATATTGTTTCGAGGTTATTAATTGAATCTTCGTATTTCTTTATGTCTATGATGTGAATAATTTTGAACGTTCCTGTTTGTAACTTAGCTAATCCAGTCTCTATTGTCACTAGTTGCGAATTTGAGTAATCCAATATTTGAACATCGGCTTTGCATAATGCAAAGAAACAAATTATTAATTGTAAAAAGAGTAAAGAAAGAAATTGTTAATTTCTTATCAAGCTTTTGTGTACTATTCTACCGGTATCGGTCACGACTGTGCTATTTCGGTTTTCCCTGACTATTTCCTTGACAAACGGCTTCGAAAGTTTTGTCCCTAATCGCCTATTTCTTTTAACAAAAAATATTTGTCCTGGTAGATATTGTTTAGGATCATGCTTATTCTTGTTGTGGTATTCTAAATCTTTCCGTTGTTTCTTCTGTAGGGTTTCAATGTTTGAATTTCTAGCTCTTTCATAATGGTCAGGTGTAAAGCCCATGTTTCTACCAAAAAATAAATCGACAGGCTTTTTTCCTGCAACTGAGTGTATCGAGTGGTTATATTCGGAAACAGCGCATTCCAGAAATTCTTCAAAATTCCTTTGGGTTCCATTCTCTTTGAGACATCTCATAATTTCTACCAAAGTTGAATGGAAGCGTTCAACCTGTCCGTTAGCCTGACTTCGGTATGGTGGCGATGTATAAATTTCAATACCTAATTCATCTTTCATCATGAATTTCATCGAGGCTGAGTTAAGGGATGGTTCATTGTCGATGATAATAGATTTCGGAACTCCAAATGCCAAAATTAGGGACATAATTTGGTCGTCTTATGTCTTCTATTGATCTACTTTTAAGAATTTTTGTCATGGCATATTTCGAAAATTTATCCAGAGCTGTTATAACAACTTTATTTTCTGTTAGGAATAAATCTATATGAACTGTATGTCCTGGAAAGGACGGTATGGGCGTTTCTCCTAATTTAATTTGATTGGGATGCCTTTCGTACTAATTTTAGTTACATTCTTAAATAATACTTGGAGAACTCAAAATTACCAGGGCACAAACCCTTTTATGCAAAACGGTAACCCATTTAAACAAAATAATACACTTCAGCCAAACTTCCAATTTCCAAGACCAAACCAAGCATTTAATTCCAGACCAAACATGCCTCCCACAGCCAATGGAGATAGACCATTCGATACAAACCAGAAACGTAAATTATCAAAATAGGCCTAATTTTCAACACAATAACAATGGTCAAAAATGACCAATGACTTT